>CM043698.1:4422500-5022500 GCA_023935145.1 Bretschneidera sinensis
GGCTTTTCAGTTTAACTAAAGAATCAAAAGAGAATTCATTTCCTTCTTCAGTCCTCGTTTCCATGTGTAGCTCTTGAAGATTAAACAATTTCTCCATATTGATTTAATTTACTCCAATTCCCCAAATTAATATATTTCAGGGTTTGAAGTTTCGTTAAATCGTCTATAAATAATGGTACAAAAAAGTATCCAACGAGATGCCTCAATGATTTGAACTTACAAATTTTAATAGTTTGCATGAATTCACCATCGCTCAATGCATCTAAAATTTGTAAACTCGCAAGTTGAAGATGGATGATGGCAACTCATTTATGCCTGTACTCCTCAATCCTAAGTATCTCAAGTGAGTTAATTCCCCAATTGCTTCATGCAATCTTCTATATCCTGATTCTGAGCAAGGAAATACGAAACCCTCAAGATTGAGCACTCTTGGTAACCTGAACCACTTGTGTATGGTTTTGCAGTACTTATTTATTTTGATTGCCTCTTCCATACTATATTGATTAACGAAAAAAAGGAACGCATTGGTTGATTAATCTTAGGTTGAATGGACAAATATCTCTCTATCCCATCAAAATGAACAGCTTGTCTTCGACACGATGGAAAGGGATCAGAATTTCTTATTTCATTGTAAACATGCTCAAAGTTGAGCTCTTTTGCCTTCTTGACTGCACAAAAGATCATGGACTCGACATGTAAAGATCCTCCCCCATGATGTTTCATGTGTTTGAATCAAGCTTCTATCAATTGGCTCATGCAAGTAATCCATAGCCACATCTTCCATTATCATATCATCAGTCTGGAATGAAGCCTTCTGCTACAAACAACCAGATCAACTTCTCCACCCTGATCTCAAAGTCCTTAGGAAATAGGCTTACGTAGAGGAAGCACAAGTTCAATTGATTTGGCAAATCAATAAATCTCAGAGTTAACAAGTTGGATATATGAAGCGAGCCATTATACAAGTTTTGCCAAATGTGCTCACGCACCTTATGCCACTCATGCGGCTTCTTTACTGACAAGAGACCACCCAAAACGATTATTGCAAGTGGTAATCCGTCACATTCTTCAACCATCTCTTTCCCCAGCTTCACCAATTCTTCATCGATCACATCACAGTTTCGAAATGCTGTCTCACAAAATAGCTTCCAACTCTCATCTGGCTTCAAAAATCGAAGTTTGTGAATATAAGTTCTCTCGTCTGTGCACTCAGCAACAATTTTTTTGCGAGTGGTAATGATTGCTCGACTTCCATTGTTGTTGTCTGGAAAGGCTCTCTTCAGGCTCTCCCATGCTTCTTTTTCCCAAACATCATCAATCACAACCAAGTATGGTCTTCATTCATCTTCTCTATCGTCTTTAGCTCTTGCTTTGTAAGCCTCCTGAAAGACTTTATGATTCTTTGAAGAAGATCTCTTGTTCTGTAATCTTGAGAATCGAATCTTTTCTTGACATCACTGGCATGGTAAAGCTTTTTGGCAAGAGCTGTTTTTCCCAAACCGCCCATGCTCAGTATTGAAAGCACAAAGTGGTGGGATTCTCCGTAGCATCATCCTCAAGACCAACAATGTATGTTTTTTCTGCATAACAACAAAAGTAGGAATATATTAGCATTAGCATACCAGAGCCACTTGTCAAACTTAGTCAAGGACAAGTTGTGCATATAATTAGTCATTTATTAACATGGTTGTTTTTAATTTGTATTTAAAATTATGGGATTTATTAGTTTATGTCCACTTGCATTACAAATTGTGTATCTGCATTATGCAACACGGCATAATTCGCAAGATGAATTAAATTATAAACATATTTATTAACTATAAGCCAAATCATTAAATTTTGATTGGTTGATGGGAAAATTAGGCCAAATCATTAAATTTTGCAAAAATGTTATATACAGATCGACAATGACGTTAAATTTTGCTAGACTTGATCAACACCAAATTGTGTAATTTATTAATCAATATGGCGGTTGTTACTTTTCATGTTGATCTCAGTATTTGAACTTAATGGGTATGTATTAATTATAATTAGTGATGAGTACTAGACTTTTGCAGCTGGTGCATCTGTCGTGATTTGCACATCCCGTTTAGTTTATGCCAATTTGTATCATTTTAGTGACGAGTCCTAGACTTTTGCAGCTGGTGTATCTGTCGTGATTTGCACATTTCGTTTAGTTTATGCCAATTTGTATCAGTTTGTCAACTTCAACTTCTTATGTAATTTACTTTTTATTTTATCATTGTGGGTTGTGTTGTGTAATATCAGTCGGTTGTTACATTTGGGCTGGTTCTGTAATTGAATTCCTAGTCTTAAACATAAGATTTGGCTATGCACGGGGATAGTTTATGGTTGGGCTGCCAATCCAAATTCATTATAGGAACTCGGCTATATTCCAGAGGAATGGTTACAACAACTACGGTAGGCATACTTGTTGTAAGAGGGAAATATAACAAAGAGCTCATAACAAAATAAATGGTAGTTTTGCTTTACAAGTTTACTTATCAAACAAATAAATAAATGGCAGCCATAGAAAATATAACTCGACAGAGCACCTACTTGTTTCAATGTTATATGCTTGGATTCTGCCCTTGTAAAAGAGTAATACACAAACAATACGGGATGAGAAGTGCTGTATAAGCCACATGGAGAAAGAAAAAGGCTAAGAACCAACTGAGGTTTTCTTCACTGGTGACTATTATGTGATTCATCTCATGATTTCAAATTTACAGAAACAGAAAGCCAAATTTGGTGGTTTCAGCATATTAGTGGACTAAATGAAGGCATCAGCTGACTCTCTACTGACAGATTAAAACTAATTCGATTATTTAGTAATACTTTTACTAAAGAGATCAAAAAAATTAGCAAGAAAATGAAACTTAGAGTTCATTGATAAGCAACAAAAGTAACAAGAAGCAGAAAAAACAGACAAATGTAATTCCTTTCACTAAAAAGCCGCATGCCCCGTGAAACTAGAGAAGCTTTTAAGGAAATCCAAATCAAAACTCTTTGAGTAAGGGATAGAGGCAAAAAATTTCAAGTTAAAAAAATATAGAGTAAATGTCTATTTTGGTCTCTAAAGTTTAAACCTAATCGAAATTGAATCCCTATAGTTTAAATTTAAACAATTAAGTCCCTAACTTGTCAAATTCAGAACAATTAAGTCCCAAGAGCATGACACGTGAAGAAAACTAACAGAACACCCATTAAATACCGAAATTATATTGTGATCAAATAAATTATTATAGTTATATGTACGATCATTTCAATAAATAAATAAAAATGCATGAAGCACACTGCCAATATTGAAACACTCATGTCCAGCAACAAACAAGAAAGAATTATGAAGGGAAAATAAAAAAGAAAAAAACTATAGGGATGAAAGCCAGTAGATTGGATTTCATTCATGGAAAGCCGTCTCTCCTTCACTTGGGGGAGGAATCGATGCATTCTTTCTGGAATGATAAACTCATTAGAGGGATATTGGATGTTTAAACCCCTAAGAAAAGGCATAGCTCCATCCTCCACTTGCAGTTCCTTTAATCCCTTTGCATAAAGTTGTAGAAGTTCGAGCCGTATAAAACCTTGTGTCGTGCAAATCATTTTATTTCCACGGAACGAACCACGATTCAAGTCAAGAATCAAGGGGTTAGGCAATTTCTCCAATGTTGGCAGAGGGTCTTCTTCAAGCTCTGATGAATGTAGCACTGGGCATTCAAGCATTGGTAATAGTGCATGCATCTCTCTTGGTAGTTGCTCTATTTTCCCACCTAATTGTAATTGGAGGAGATTTTGACAGCAAGAAATTAGTTCTAGTGTGGAAAAGGAACTATTACGGGGAAGTAGTCTCACAGATAACAATTGAAGGCTTTTCAGTTTAACGAAAGAATCAGAAGAGACGTTTACTTCTTCGGTCAACGGAGCCATGCGCAGCTCTTGAAGATAATCAATTTCTCCGGATTAATTTGACTCCAGTTCTCAAAAGTAACATATTTCAAGGTCTGAAGTTTTGTTAAATCTTTTATCAGCAAAGGTCCTTCAAAATTCCCCATGAGATGCCTCAATGATTTGAACTTGCAAATGTCAGTAGACTGTCGAAATACACTAATACCATTGCCCAATGCATCTAAAGTTTGTAGGCTCTTCAAGTTGAAGATGGATGCTGGCAACTCATCTATATCTGTATTCCTCAATTCCAAGTATCTCAAGTGAGTTAATTCCCCAATTGCTTTAGGCAACCTTTTAGATCCCGATTTTGAGTAAGGAAATACGAAACCCTCAAGATCCAGCACTCTTAGTAACCAGAACCTTTTGTGTATGGTTCTGCAGTACTTGTTTATTTTGATTGCATGTTCGCTACCATATTGCTTGAAAAACAAAAGGGAACGCATTCGTTGATTTATCTTAGGCTGAATGGACAAATACCTCTCTATCCCATCAAAATGAACAGCTTGTCTTAGACAAGATGGAGAGGGATCAGAATTTCTTATTTCATTGTAAACATGAGCAAAGTTGAGCTCTTTCGCCTTCTTGACTGCAAGATCACGCAAAAGATCATGGACTCGACATGTTAAGATCCTACCCCGACTCGTTTTTTCTTTTTGAATTAGGCTTCTATCAATCAGCTCATTCAGGTTACCCTTAGAAACTTCTTCCATTTTTTCATCATCGTCGTCTGGAATGAAACCTTCTGCTACAAACAACTGGATCAACTTCTCCGCGTTGATCTCAAAGTCCTCAGGAAAGAGGCTTACGTAGAGGAAGCACAACTTCAATTGATTTGGCAAATCGTTGAAGCTCAGAGCTAACAAGTTGGTTATGTGAAGCGAGTCATTAGACAAGTGTTGCCAAATGTGCTCTCGCACCTTATGCCACTCATGCGGCTTCTTTCGAATAAGAGCCCAGCTAACATGATTATGGCAAGTGGTAATCCGCCACATTTTTTAACCATCTATTTCCCCAGTTTCACCAATTCTTCATCGACCACATCACAATTTCGAAATGCTTTTTCACAAAATAGTCTCCAACTCTCATCTGGTCTCAAAAATCGAAGTTCATGGACATAAGTTCTCTCATCTATGCGCTCAGTGACAGATTTGATGCGAGTGGTGATGATTACCCGACTTCCATTTTTGTTGTCTGGAAAGGTTCTCTTCAAACTCTCCCAAGCATCTTTATCCCAAACATCATCAATCACCACCAAGTATGGTGTTCCTCCCAAAAGTTCATGGAGGTAACGTTCCAAATCTTCTTTAATCATCTTCTCTAACATTTCTAGCTCCTCCTTTCTAAGTGTCTTGAAAGACTTTATGATTCTTTGAAGAAGATCTCGTGTTCTGTATTCTTGAGACACAGAAACCCAAGCACAACGATGAAATCTTTGCTTGACATCGCTGGAGTGATAAAGCTTTTTGGCAAGTGCAATCTTTCCCAAACCAAGGCAAAGGTGCTACGCGGTAGTGCATAAGTCGTGCATAATTCATGCATAAGTCGTGCATAATTCTCAGCCGTGCATAAGTCATTTTTGGCAAGAGCAGTCGTGCATAAGTCGTGCATAATTCGAACACACATTAAATACCGAAATTACCTCTTAGTACCCAAACGTCCTAAGCCTTTTTTCTGATGATTCTCAGCCGCAATTACCTAAACAAAACTCACCATCTCTTCCTCCTTCTCTGAATCTCGACAGCCAGCATGCCCAAAGAAAAATAAACCAAAAACCCATTTTTCATCCTCCTCCTCTTTTATCTTGTTGCTCACAATCTTCTCTCCTGATTTACTTGAAGAAACCTTAGTAATAGTACTATCTTCATAATTATCTTTTTCCTCCTCGATTGTTATTGATGACGTGTAGTTCACATCGGATTCCTCGCCGCCACGGACGAAGAAATGGCCGAGGATATCAGCAGGGTCCATCTCCAAATCGGGCAAAACATCATTAACAACGTCGATGCCGTCAAAAAGGTGTCGAAATCGATGCTCTCAAGTAAGTTTCCATGATCTGCAAACTCAGGGAACTCTTCTGGGTTTTGTGGAGGAGTAACCACATCTTTGGGGGTTGCAGCCTTACCGTTCATATCTGGGAATGCTTGAGCTTCCACGCTGGAATCTGGTGTTTGAAGGTGTAAACTTTGCTGGGTCTTGCTTGATTCCCACAAGCTGTTCCGCTGCCCATTTGGCGGCAGAGAGAAGGTAACAATCTCTGAGTTGACAGATCAAGGTACTGAGCTCAGTCATGCAACTCTCTTTTGTACTCACTGATGGTTTGTTAAATCTATTTTCGATTGAAACTAATAGGAGTACTCAGCAACAATGGAGTTGGTGCTCGAACATCATTTTTCACAACGAACAATGCAAAACAAAAACAGCACCTGAATCCATTCGAGCCCCCATATTTGATAGTCAACACAGTTAATTTGTGGCTGCTGTACACCGAGATGAGGGGCAAACTGGGAGAGCAGAAACACAAACTGTTGGGATTTTGATTAATAATAAGATTGAAATTTGAACCGTTGGTATTTTGGTCAGTTTTTGGAGAAGATGGGTTGTTTTGGTCTGTTTCGAAGCCGAGAAAATGAGGGAAAGCCCAAGCATAATTGGGAATTCAGGGCATAATTGGTTTTTTAGTCAGTTTTTGATGTGTTCCATTAGTTTTCTTCATGGTGTCGTGCTTTTGGGATTTAATTGTTCTGAATTTTATAAGTTAAGGGCTTGATTGTTTAAATTAAAACCATAAAAACCCAAGGTCCAAACAGACATTTACCCAAAAATATAAGATCTAAATAGATTAAAAGGTGAAGAAAAGGGAGAAAGGAGGGGAAAAGAGCCATGTGCTTATATAATATTTTCCATAAAATCAGGTAAACCTAACAAAACTGAGTAGAAATGAAAAGATACACATAAGACAAGATGAAAGGCCCTGATACAGTAACTCATGCGACATAAATTATGCAGCTTTGAATGAGATTTCCAAAATCATTCCACCAATAAGCACACTACAATAGGATGTCCGAGTTTAATGACATTTTATTCATTCAACATTCGTGAAGATGGTTTCAGTCATCTTTTTCAATATAATTCAAGAAACCATCAAATGCTGCACTCTGTTCAAAACACAAATCTTTCCATTTGCATATACCAATCCTCCAAACAGTAAAGTGAAGAATGTTGGTAGATAAGAGACTAGGCAATTAGGCATATTATAGACAACATTTTACTTCATCTACTATGGAAACAAAATTAAAGTTATTCCAATGGACTAGGACAGCCAATACTCCAACAGTCAATACAAGTTCAATAACTACTACAAGTTGTTTGATGTTCAACTACGCCAAAATCCAAGATGGATTAGCCGACAATCTTGGTCACTAAAATCTTCAATCAATATTCATCCAGGTAAGTTAACTATCTATCACACATTTAAGGGGATAATTACTGAATTTAAACCAGTTGGTCAGACAACTCAACACTCCCATTCCCTGTTCCCCCCGAATTATGATTCTATGGACTTGAATCTATGACAAGGAGCAGTAAATCAAAACCCAGTATATAAAGCACAATGATATTCAACTGTTAGGGGTCTAGGGGGGTCATTGACATGAGTTTATGAAATCAAAACGTTTCCCATAATGCCTTAACAAATTACGTATTTATTGTCTAAAGGCCATAGTCATGGATATTTATTTGTGCTGAAAATTACTTCTCTAGAAGTTTACTGTGAATAAAATTAAGAAGACGAAAAATATATAAAAAGGCTAAAAATTTACCAACTTGACGGCCCCCCAAGGAAATTCCTAGCACTGCCATGTACCCCGGTGGTTCCACCTAGTTCTGAAGTTTTGGTTTCATTTTCAGTATCATTAACTTGAGTGGCACAACTTTCCTCGGAAACCACCTTTAATCTTTCCACATGCTTCCTTGACGACTGGCTAATTTTTGGCAAGGTAACCGAAAATCTATAGAGAAAATTATATTAAAGCATATATTGTTCCAATCTAGAATAATTCACATGCACTTGATACTCAAAATTACAAACCAAATTTTATAAGCACATAAAATACTAACAGTTTTCCTTTTACCACAGCCAATCATAATTAGAGACCCACTCATCAATTAAATTTGAATCACTGTGTAAAGAAATTATCATAATATTCCAATTGGAGCATTTACGAACAAAAGACTATTTTGACACAGCTTCTTTTATCATCTTTGTTGTTGTGGCAGCCCTTGGTCGAAAACAATGGATGATACCACTCCGCAGGACACCATCTTCTCCAGCGTTTTGAGTTGGATCCATCACCTATGCAACATTTGACTACATTAGGAAAAACCCTAATGAATGTATTTCAGCTATGCACAACCGAACGTTCAAATTCACTGGAGCTGTTTAGATCAAAGCGTAAAAGCTGCGTTTGATTGTAAAATAAACGGGTGCGGAATCGGTCCGACCCGTAGTTTAACGGGCCAGCCCGGAATATTTTTCGTGGGTCTTCAAGATCTATGCCCATATCCAAATGTTAGCAGGTAAAACACAATGGGTCTAACAAGCTTGGGCCAAAACTTCCCTCTATAAATTTCCCACCCAACCAAAACAAACAATAAAATTTAAATAGAATTATTCTGTAAATAAAATTCTAAAATTTAAGTATAAAGCATTACATATATAATCTTTGCTTCTTTCTTCACGTTTCCTTGCATAGCTAACTTATATTCCTTTTTTAAAATTATTAAAAATAAATCTTGTTATTTTCTTGCTCTTATCCAAGTGCAAATGTTTTTTTCAACTTTGAAATTCCCCCCTTTCTTTTTTTCACTATTTAAATGATAAATAAAAAAAGTGTAAACTACTTATTACTCTTGAGATTACGTAATTTATTGAAATGGATTAAAAACCAAACATATTACCATTTGACCTAACAATAATTTTAGTTTACGGTTTATAAAACGGATTTTAAAAGTTTATAGTGAAAATACAATGAAATTAAAAATTGTTTAATGCTTAAAAAAATAACAATTAAAAACTATTTTTCTTATATAAAAATTATTTTTCAACTTTTAATATATTCTATAAACTGTTTTTTCATAGTTTTTAACTTAAAATTTATTTATAAAAATATAAATCATTTTATAAATTCTTCCAAATGGTTAATTTTATTTTATTTTCTCAAACTCTAAGTCAATATTCTCAACCTTCCACATTAGCTATTGTCATGTATGTGTCACAATTAGTGATTAGAGATAATGAACTCCACAAGTGAGGGCTAGTCTGGTATCTGATACAAAATTGTGATAGAACTAATCTAATCTTACTTAATCTTTTATTCATGTTTAGTTTTAATTTTTTTATTATATATTTGAGATTAATAAAAAAACAAAATTAATTTCTATCTGACAAAATTACGTCTCACTCACCCCTAGGACAAAAATAATCTTGACCTTTTTTTTTTTTTGTCTCTTTGATTTCATCACAAAAAGACGAACGGACGGGAGGAAGAAGAAGAGACCAAAAAACATGATCTCTAGATATCTCTAGAAATTTTCTTTGCTTTTTAGATGAAATATATCAAGAATATTATAATCTTTATAATTATTGCCTTACTTTTAGTTTTAATTAAAAAATCTTATAAACAAAATATAATATTAAATTAATTTCACTTTGACCCCTTCGAATCTTATCACACTTTAGTACTATTCTTTCATAATCATGTTGGCGAATTACTTGAAAGTTTTGTATTTATCCTTAAAGAACCTATCTATTAGGGCAGGTGTCTCTTTTCTTGATATTTTCTTTCTTACGGTAATAACAAAGTAAGCAGTTGGGCACCCACTTTCCGATGAAATAGACACTTGCCTTTTATTTTTAATGCAACCAGACAAATTCGACAGTGGCAAATCTTTCAGATATGTATGTTGTACTGATTCATCATCATTAATGTTATGTTGATTTTGCTCAAAAATACACACGTCCAATAAAAATATAACACAAGAGAGTAAGGTAACATATAGACTATCTAAGATAATACAATTAAGCCTTCAAAACATAATTGTTCACACAATTGAACTTTCACGTAGATAACTCTTAAAATGAGATAGTAAAGTAAACACACGAACGACTTAAAGATAATATAATTGAATTTTCAAGATATTATTTTCTACGCAGTTGGATTTTCACGTCATCACCATCCTAAGTGAAAGGGTCATCTTATCTTCAAAAACCCTATAAAAAAACTCATGTGTGCATTCCAAAAGAGAGATTTTTTTGAAGCTAAAAAAGAAAACACAATCATTCTCATACTTCCTACTACACACTAACAAAAGCATTTGAGCATACTCAAAAGCATCCCTCTGGAGACCCCTAGCTCACGTTCACTTTCCTATGCAAAATCTCTCGAGGCCCGATCTGCAATTCAACAACACATTTTTTGCTATTAATGTTTGTAAAAATGAATAACTATTTTTGTAAGGTTTGATCGATTTAACATTTTGACCAAGCTATTAATGTTTGTAAAAATTAATAAGCAAATCACTTATGTGTATTTCATAAAGACGCAAACGAAAATGTGTAGTGACTTATTAAAAGATGACGTGAAACCTAATTAGTAGTCTGATTGAGAATAAAATTCAACCACATATCTTTTACCATTAGCTTACGTATAAATAAATTTAATTTTTTTAAAATCTTAATAAAATAATTTTAAAAATTAAAAATAATCCTAATTTTCTCTCTTACCAAACAAACAAACACAACCAAAAGACCAAAAAAAATTTATCTCGTTTTCTTTCAAACCAAACAACCCATAACATTTTTATTTTCTTTTGGCTTCTCAAACATGAAACATCCCTCATTTTGGCTTCTCAAACATCCATTTTTCCTCTTCCGTTTCCTACACTTTCCAGGAAGCCAAACAAAACACAGAGAGAGGACCTTAAGGAGAGTAGCGAGGGCACAGGTCGGATCGAGTTCGCCCAAGTGAAGAGAGAAGCCGTGGAGGCATGTTTGACGGAGTTGTGCGACATCGTTGTATACTTCGACGATGGCGAAGGAGGAAGAGGTGAACCGAGGGTGGTTCTAGAGCCAGATCCACTAGACCTCGTCTTTCAGCATCAGAGATCGGCATTGGCACTGGTGAAAATTATTCCATAATTTTGGTTGTTTGGCAACCAGGAAAATGAGGTAGGAAAATTTCTCTCTTACTGTTTGGTGTTTCTTTGATTTTGATGAGAAAATGAATGGTAAAAAGTTGTTTGGGGACTAAGAAAATGAAGAAATTTTTCTCTTTCCATTTTCTCTCTCTCTGCCACCCATGTTTTTCCAGGAACACCTCTTCCCTTTTTTTCTGTTTCTTTTTTTTAATCCTATTTTTTTTCTCTTCTCTCTGCGTTAATCCTCCCTCCTCCCCTTGTTTTTTCTCCTCTATTTCCCCTTCTTTTCTCTTCTGTGTTTTATCCCTTTTTTTCAAATCTCTCTCCTCTGCTACGTCCCCAAATCCCCATAAACTCCCGTCTTTCTTCCTCTTTTTCTAAGGAAATAGGAGGAAAATCTTGTTTGCAGTTAAGAGGAAAAGTGCATAGAAAAATTTCCTTTTTCTTTGTTATTTTGATAATTTGGTGATAATTGTAGAGAGCTGTAGAGATCACTTTAAAAAAGTGAGGAGAGTTAGTGATTTTCTGAATTTTAGAAGGAAGAAAATGTTGTTTGTTTGGAGAGAAATGGTAAGAAAAATTTCTCTGTCAATTGCTTTTTTTAATGTTTAGTCAAAGAGAGTGGCTTGTATGGTCAACTTGTACGTTTTTTAATTTCAATAATTTTAAACCGATAAAATTTCAGTAACAAAAATATTTATTTAATTATTAATTTTAATAAATGATTAAATTAAAATAAAAAATTAATTTATATAAATTACAAAACTGTAAAATAGATCTTAACTTAAAAAAACAACGGTATTAAAATAAGTAAAATTAAAATGCAAACAAATAACATAAAAATCATTATAATTCTTTAGGCTAAGATTCTTCTTTACTGCATACTTTGTACCAAGCGCAAAAGGACAAAAAGGGGTTTGTCTCTGTACTGAAAAGGAAATACCAACGCCATCCACTACACAAACATTTGGGACAGCCACTTGCAGTGGACGGACCACAACCCAATCGACGTCTTTCCTAACCCTATAGCATAAGCATATTTCCTGTCTTATATCATTAAAGTTTGCAATGTGGCAAAATTTATTTGTCCAAAACGCGCAACAAGCCAAGAATGATTCCACCAGTTATGTCGTAGTACCTTATGTACTACTATTACTATTAGGTGGCTAATTTGATGTCTTTTGAAAAAAAAAAAAAAAGTTTTATTAGATGAAAGTATATTTTTAATGATAAATTTTAAGAAAAATAAATAAATTTATTTTTGAAGTTTTATGATCAAGTGAATTTGATTTTAAGTTTTGAAAGAGTGTCAATTTGTCTTGAGTTTTTATTTTTTAGTTCAATTAAGTTTTTTGTCCAATTGAACCGTAAAGATGCACGTGCAAGGCATGTCAAACTCTTGTTTTTCAAATCAATTTGCCTATGAATTTTATTTTTCAAGTCAATTTACTACTAAGTTTTATTTTTCAAGTCAATTTGTACTTATTTGAGATATCCGACATACCTTTCACATGCCTCTTGACGATTGAATTGGACAAAAGGCTTGACCCTGAAGATAAAACTCATAAGCAAATTGAGACTCTCTTAAAACTTAAAGTTAAATTAACCCAATTTTGAAATCTCGAAGATAAATTTATATTTTAACTAAAATTTATATTTTTGGTGGTAATTTTATTTTTAATTTTACTATTAAAAATATAAATTTATTATCAAATATATATTTTTATAGATTGGATAAATTGCAGTTTTTTAACTAAAACACTATAGACTCTCACAATTGACAGCAGTGATAATTATTCATATTATCATTTTTTTAAAAGGATTCATATTATTACTTAATCTAACTTAAACTATTATCAAATGAGACAATTTTTATAATAATTTGTTTTAATTATTATAGCATTTGCTTATCATTAAGAGAGAATCAAATTTAAATCTCATAAATGAAAAACTCCACGATGACCATTAAAACAAGAGATATTTTTATCATTTTCAACATAAAGACGTTGACACCAGTGTCTGTGTGGGGGCACTGTGGACCAAAATAATTGTTATCCGGATATATATTATATATGATCACAAGATTAAAGAACTCTTTGCGGGCAATCATCGCACATGTATATAACTAGCACTATTAGAAAATTGTGGAGTCAACAATTTTATTTCATTTTTAATGGAGATTTGAATCTTGAAAGCCACATAAAATGAGTAGATTCTCTCAACCCAACTACACGGCCGATTCCATTGATGTCACATGATGCGCAAAACCCCAAGGTCTCAATATCAACCATGGCCCCAATTTTGGCATTCATCCATTCACAGCCATTGAGAAGATGATGAGCGAATAGCATTTCGGAGCTGACCAATCAACCAAATTGCTATTTAAGTAGACAAAGTCATATTATAATTCTCTTCATTTGAGCATTGAAATAAAATCAAGTTTAAAGATTAATTTATCTGTTATAAAAATTATATCGTAAAACATGCAATATACATCAATTTTAATTATAAAATAATTCTTATTAAATCTTCAAATTTAATGAGTCTATATTTATATGTAAAAACAACGTATTGCACGTGTTTATAGCGCAATTTTACAGCACACGAGTTAATCTCCAAATTTATGATGAGTTTTTATGTCACATCATTAAATAAATAATATATAAATTCAAATTAATATTGATGACATTTAATTTCATTATAAACTTGATCTTCATTTCAATTTTCAAATTAAAAAAATTGTGATTCCATGAAAACATATATATATATACACACGCGTTATATAAAAGCTCCCAGGTGTCATAAGGGCATATGATCACATGTGGGCCATGGAGGATGATAGATCTCAGATTCATTCTCTCATAAAAACTCAGATTACCATAATAATATTCGAATTTCTAATAGAAATGTTAAAAAAAACGTAAGAAACTTAAATGTTAAGTTTGTGATGCATCTCTTTCATTTACTAATGAAAATTGAAAATCAATGACATCTCACCTCATCTGACAAAATATTCATACTACAAATTCATTCAAAAGCCATGGAAGTTTGATAAAGAGGGACTGACATAGAAATTTTCAATATATAATTCTAGGCACACAGTCAAGTCATCAGATACTTAACGTCTGGTGGACCCCTCAGTGGTTGATCAACCAGCTGCTCTCATCAGTGACTTCTTTGATAAATTTTTTATTTGATTAATCTAAATCATTGAATTTCAATTGATTAAAAATTTTATAATAATACTTTTTAATTTCGTATTGATGTTATCAATAAAATTATTTAAAGTTATGAGTAAAATTTTAATTAATTTAAACTCAAATCAATCAAATTTTTTTGTGATTTTTTTTTTCAGTATGGTACACTCACTTTAATCACATGTACATGATCCAGGAGATATAAGTCTGCGCGGAAGCAGATTTCTATATCCTTTTATAAATAAATAAAAAAACAGAACACCCTATAAGGGCAGGAAATATGAATCTCTATAAAGGAATACTTTATAAAAGCAGGCAAGAAATCTCCTGACAATACTGTAACCATATTGGCTAAATTGTAATAAACTAATAATTAAATAAACGATTGACAAAGTCGTTACAGTTAGGTAAGGAGGGTATTACTATTACTAGCTTCAGAGAAATAAGAAGCACTAAATTAGAAAAACGAAGTAAAAAGAAGTTAAGCAACCCTATTAAGGGAGTTGCCTCTCTATTATTATTACCACTAGAGTTGACAATTACATCGGCTCACCGGTAGAAGAGGCAGTTATGATCAAAGAAACCTGTATCTGCAATAACTACCCCTCTTCCTTACATGGACCCCCCTCCTCTCTTTCTCTTGGCGTACGTCGAGGGCCATGAAAAGAGTTCTCGTCTTTCAAAAAAAAAGAAGCTAGACAGTCCTGCTAGTAATTTACTGTAGACTATTTCAGCTATGGTCCATCTGGGGCACCACAAGAAGTACAAAACCAACCAAACTTGCACCATGACACCATCTGCATATCTCCGTTTTTGAATTGTTCCTGTTACATATTTGGCTCCCTCTCCCCTTTTTCAGCTTCAGTCACCATGTCCATGTTTCATTTAATGATTTTCATCTTGGTCCTTTTGTCATTGAACTGCTTTTTGTGTCTTGGTTCTACTTCTTGGTGCCCGCATAAATTCGTTCAACAAACCAATCAACAGTTTGTGCAAAAGACAGATCGTTTCTGGGAGTTTCAAGAGCAAACTAACAGCTGGGTGGAAGTGGAACTCCCTTATGATCTGGTCTCTTGTGTTAATGATAACTGCACTAAAGTGGGTTTGATTGATCGAATGGCAATTACCAAAGAAGAAGAGCTAGAAAGAAATTCCGATGCTAATGAACAGAAGACTTTCATAAAAAAGGATGGTGATGGTGGGGGACTTGACGAGAACCCTGAAACTGTTCTGACTCAGAGAAAAAGAATCTCTGTGACTAAAATGTCGGAGACATCTATCTGGGTAACAGGTGAAAGTGGGTCTATCTATGAAAGGTTTTGGAATGGAGTGCAGTGGGTGATAGCACCTCATGATTTACCAATATCAACAGGTCATGCAATCTCTGTTTTTATAGTCAACCAGACAATTCTTGCTTTGTCTGAAGTAGGAAATCTTTACCAGGTACAACTATCAGATGAACGTGTATAAGCTATATATATGATAAATGAATGCTTTCTAAATATTAAGCCAGAATGTCAAATCATATGAATTACATAATTCAAATCTGCGCAGTATATTTTGCCCATTCATCTTCTCTCTTCCCTGCAATTTTATTACTTCTAAGTTTGATGCAAGTGATTTCGAGCAGTATTAATGTATACTAATAAACCTTGATTAGATACTACTATAAGTGATCTTCTTTCCCTTGTGTAACTGTTCTCAATGGATGAAGTGATACCAACTCTTTATGTGCGACCATCTATCCAGCTAATTCACAGCAGATCAGAGTAGATATTGATTAAACTTCAGTAACTTACCTAGGAACAGTATTTTCGGCTAATTTATCTTTTCAATGTCCAGATGCAACTCGATGAGAGCTCACAGCCAATTTGGGTAGACTTCATACCTACACTGAATCAAAACACACATAAAGAAGCAGAACAAAGCCCAAAGTTCCAAATAAAGTCCGGAGTTGTTTCGCATGATGGTGTGTAAGTATATCAATTTAGTTTAAAAGATTTTTGTATTAGACAAATATACAATACCAGAAGAGCGTAGTCAAGTTGTTTCTGCAGAAACTCATTTGAACATAGTCAAACAGTGTTGCTGCAGAAACTTTTTTAGTTCCCTCCGGTTAACTCTTTGATTTCGTTCTGTTTCCTCCCAGCAGAGTTTATTTCTGCACAAAGAATGGGTTCTTGTTAGAACTTAGTGAGGTTGAGCCTCCAAGGTAAGATTTCAAATTATCCAGTAAATGTCATCACAGCTAGCACTAATGCCTTAAATTTTGAATTTTAGTCTATATCTATAATGTGAATACCGATGGAGAGACTTACATTTACTTGACATTTGTGCTATAAACATTGAACAGATGGGTAAATCATGGCCGGCCACCAGGGGCATATGTTGCAGCAATAGCTGATGCTGCTAATATTAGAACAGAAGTAGTATACACCATAAGGTAACTCTCTCTCCATTGGTCATTTGGGATTACGTTTTACCAGGGTAAGTTAACATGACACTGTCCAATGCAGTTCCACCGGTGATCTTTATGAATATGAGAGGAGCTCAAAGCCATCATGGAAGAAGCACATATGGAGAGACGAAATAGCCCAAGATAGTTATCTGGCACCATCACTTGGGTATGCTTTACATGGCTTGAGAGGAGATCACTCCATATCCTTGTTTCTTTTAACAAAGGTATCGTCTCTCCACATATCAATAACTCATTTAATCATTTATAAGAAAAAGTATATAGAGACAAACTTTCACTCCATTTCAAATGCATATCCTGCTTCCACAGAGCAGGTTTGTCACAACAAAATCTCACAACACTGCAAGGAATGATACAATACCAAACCAAACTCAAAGAAAATTACACGTATTAGTAGTTAGGATATTTGCAAACTTCCTAAAGATCTGAAAATTGTTGCAGCCTGCAACTTAAATCACATTACAAAATCTAGATTACAGTCACTATGAGAAAAGACCCAAATTTTCATATAAGTGCTATCACATGATCTATAAAGGCCAAGTGAAAATTCTTGGATCTCCCTTATAAACCTGAGAAATATATTGCAACTGAGTATTTGTATGTCTTATATTACTCTCCTGAGTCCTGAACTTAATGTTATCTTCTTACAAGATTTTGTAAATATCCAGGGCGGTAATTTGGCCGAGAGACGACTATACCAAAGGAAATGGAAATGGATAATCCATGGACGTCCGAAAGATCATCACCTGACTTCTATCACACCAGTGCTGCAAGATGAGTTGAATGAAAATTTCTTCTCCATGTTTTTCACTACATCTGCTGGATTCATTTTTGAATATCGAATACAAAAACATTCAGGTAAGTCAACTAGGCATTATCAAGAAGTTAACTACTCTAATTTCTTCTTTTTCTGTTTCCTTTCAAGTTGAATAATCTGAAACCTCAGCTACAAATATCAACAAATGCCTCACTGTTCTTAAAACCAAATCTAGTTACGATGAATTTCAACTGAATACTGCAATGTTTTATCTTGTAATCTTGAAAGAAACCACCATTAGTCAAAATCGGCAAACTTCCCTCAATGAAATTGTAGATAGACTCCACATAATTGAAATAAACCTTTTCTATCAATAATTCAACTAAGCCCTGACCTTGGTTGGAAAAGATGATGATATTCAATTCCTAGTAAAAGCTTCAAGCTGTGCATTGACTGCTGATGCACACTAGTAAAGAATCAGAGGAAGGTGCAAAAAGTTTCTTAATTAGTCATATAACATTAAGTACAGCTATTTTTTGAAGATTTAAACAAAGGTATGAGTTAGCATTGATCTTCCTTAACAAGATATAATGCACTCTCATAACAGCTGAAAAGTACATATTCGTTTATGGGCTCATCCAATATTCCCTCGCCATCTAAATTCCTAGACTAATGTAAATACTATTTCCTAATAACCTAACCTCTCCTGTTCATTTGAATGATCCACTCAAATCAAATTTCTTCTAATTATTTCACCATTTTTTTATAAAAAAAAGTTAACAATCTCTATAATTTTTATTAGTTTACTCTAATAATCTTCAATGGAATAATAGTTTACTATTAAGATTCTCTCTTTATGTATTCAATGATAGTGAGTAAGATGTACCAACCTATAATTTCTCCTTTTGTTAACTACTGTTATCTTAATTCAGGAGTTCTAGTTCTTGATAATTTGCATCCCTATGGCGTGATATTGATAATATTTTTATACCCTTTTTCCAAATAAAGAAGACAAATAGTCCACATGAAGTACAATTCATGAAGTGATGATTTACAGGGATTAATAAGAAAAAAAATAATTCAAAAATAATTATAAAACAAATGATGTAAAAGACAAAGTACAAATAAAAGAAAAACAATTACCACAAATAATAGTCAAACTTACGCTTGAAATAATGTGAAAAAATAAAATGCGAGATAGCTATAAACTCTTTGTGAGAATGAAACTTAATTATCAATCAAGAGGGACAACATTCAAATCAAAGCAATTAATTTCCAGAAAATGAATCCCAAGAATTTCATCATACCTTTGCTTTACAGTATATTACGGTTTTACCTGAAATCCGCTTACATTCCTTTAGGCTGCCTCTCATTTCTGCACAGTGTAATCCTCCCAAAGTAAGATCTACAAGGCCAAACATTCACCCCATTCACATGGTACTGACATATAAATATCTTCCATAAAATCACAAATATAACATACCATCAGCCTAACTTTAGCAGCCAGGCTCACCACACAACCAACAGTAGCTGGAAGCGAATCATTCAAACTACTGTTAAGCAACACAAGAAATTTGTATGAGAGTAAGAAAACATATTTGTGATACAAAGTTTGGCAAGACAACAAAAAACGAAATCCACTTACACAAAGATCACACAAAATACAAGGTGATCAACCTCAACATTCAAAATATCTTAACTATAAACAACCAAAACCTGCCCTTGACAACTCTACCCCATCCCTGCACCAACAAACAGCAGTAATCACCTAATAACTCGTCCTCATGGATTTTGAATATACCACTTTCCATCACAAAAGTGGCCCATGTCATCACCCAAAGTAACAAATTAATAAAAAGCTTGTGATAGCACCTGGTTAATAATCCCATCACCAAAGCTGATATGATTGACCAACAGGGTGAAACAGTGAGGTAGAAGTACTCCTATAGCACCACAGTAACAAAAGGGGTACTTGTTCCTCACCTTCCCTCCTATAATGGAAACCATTCCAACATATGTTAAAAACCTCTTTTCTACTTCCAACCTTATCTAAAAGAAACCCATATCTGATGCCCACATTATCCCTTCAGCGGTTAGATACAAGAAGGACAGAAGAGTTGTGCTGCAAAATAAACTCACCTTTTTTAGAAACTGCTCTCACTCCCATAATTTATACTCCACCAGTTCCATTTTATATGTTATACTTGACAAAACACAATTTCTAAGAAAGTTCAAATTCAACAATTAACAAAATATATTATTATCAGTTCCATTTTATTGTTTTAAGGGTAACAAAGGAAAAGCAAAGATTTTGATCCTTTTGACTTTTCAAAGGCTACATTCAATTTGGTACATCAAAAATTAGAAGTGTGACAGATAAAATGGATAGAGGAAGTATTTCTTTGTTTCACTACATGATAGAAATTTATCGTATCTATCGTCAGTGTCATGCCAACAAATATGTGGTATGGTCCATGTGCTTCTTGTGTAAAACTAAGAACATACATGACCTGTCTGCAAAATCAAAGTAACAAAAACTAACTCCTGGATGAGGAACTAGCTAATAGATATATTGATATGGATATTAACTCTATAACCCAAATTGAACTAAAAATGGAAAAAAAGAAAGACCTTAACTTTGAATAATTCATTCCTTTCAAATACAAAATAAAAATTTCTATTATATGAATAAGAATATGGAATCCTGGAAATCAATTTTCCATGTGAAACCAGGTAAAGCTCAAGAGAACCAAATTTCTGAGGCATGGCTAAATCATATGTATCCAATGCATGCAAAAGCTGCAAGAAGTATTGCTGGGCTACAATTTCAAGTTGGCAGGATAATTTTTCCACTGGATGATGGAAGACTTGCAGAACTACATATATCAGGCCTAGGTGGTGAAAATTCAGGGCCAACATATCCCGTTAATGTCCGAAGAAAAGTATCACTGAAGTATGTATGGTCAATCTTAGATGCCCCAGAGACTGAGGGATGGAATGCAGAATACTGCACAGAAGAACGTGGCCCTACAAGTTGCATTATGGGCATAAAAGATAAACCAAATGAATCAGGGATTACAAGATCAATGACAAGAAGGCGAAAAGGTGGCCAAGCACAAGATGATTACTTATCTCCAGGCGCATCAGGTGGTAGACTAACTAAAAGTTTGGAGGACTATAATTTCCCAGATAACTGGATCAACACACACTATCGTTTGAGAGGGATGCATGGGGTCAGATCATTTTTCCTCATAACAGATGGTGGTTTGACTTTTGAATATCTTTATACTGAAAATATTTCGCTTTGGTTGAGGCATGATCACTCAACAGGAATGAAAGGTGCACTGGGTAACTACAATGGAAGTTTATTTTTGGTTGACATACATGGGACTTTGCTTATCAGAGAAAGAAACGGCACTGAGCTGGTGTGGATAAATTGCACTGCCATGAGGAGGGGAAAGCAAGTTATTGGAGGTTCTCCATGGGATCTAATACCAGGTAGAGCCATGAAAGTCACAGCAGAAGATGCACTCTTCTTTGTAAGCAAAAATGGAAGATTACTACAGTTCACAGTAAGTTGCAAAAGCCAAATGAAATGATTATTGGGTCAATAACTTCAAACTGATACATACATACATATGTGTGTGTATATGCATGTACATAAACATTGACTATGCTAACCCTGCTCCAGAATCTCTGAACATCAGGAGAGCATATTTTCAAGACATTAAACCTAGGTTAACTGATAGCAGTTATCAACTTCTATTCCCAGTTTCACCACATATCACATATACCGCCATGGAGAAATGTGTCACATTCACTACGTCAGCAACGTTATTATCATATATTGATTTTCATCATCATCTAATTGCATGGTGATGGGATCATTGACATCATCGCCATAAAAGTTCGGCTTTGTTTGGCTAAGCTCTTTTGCCAACTTAATCAGGTGATTATTTTTTAAAATTTGCAAAAAAAGCTTAGCCAAACCACCTATTAATGCTTTTTTTTGGTGCAAATAAGCAGCAATTAAATAGGTGATTTGGCTAAGCTTTTTAGAAATATTAAGAAAATAATCACCTGATTAAATCGGCAAAAAAGCTTATGCAAACGAAGCCGAAAAATGGTACTGCGTGTGATATGGGGTAAACTAGAAACAGTTGGTACTCTTTTGACAGTAAATTTGACCAGTTAGCTTCTTTAATCTTAGCACAGCAATATCTAGACGGTCAAAACAGGGGAAGTAAATCTTCTTTTGACATTATCCTAAAGTTGTTCTATGACTGACAATTCAAATTGTTGTTGTAGGTTGCCCTGAGGAAGTTCAAGTGGAAAGATTGTCGAAACCCTCCAGACACCAAAGTTGCATGCATAATAGATCAGGAACTATTCAGGGAAAACATAGTATTTGTTATTGGAAGGAATGGTCGGCTATATCAGTTTAACAAAGTGACTGAATTGTGGCATGAGCATCAGCAGTCTCAACATTTGACTCTATCAAGACTTCCAGGAACTGCGATGAGGCCGTCATCGTTATCCCTAACAGGCTCACTTTTCATGATTTCGGAAGATGGAGGACTTGTTGAATATCATTGGAATACATGGGATGGGTGGAATTGGGTGGAACATGGCACTCCATCTAAAAGTGTGACTTTTATCGGTTCACCAGGCCCATGCTTTGAAGGTAATCAATTGTTTTTGGTTGGCTCAGACGCAAATGTATACATGAGGTATATGGACCAGATGACATGGAGATGGAAAAACTGTGGTTTCCCACATGTTGGAAAGATTACAGATCAGATAGAAGTCGGGGCCGAAAATTGGGAGGAAGTTTGTATGGACAAAGATTTTGCAGCTAGCTTGGAGAAGGATGCAGAAAAGCTTAACCATCCCAACAAAAACTGTGATCCAAAGGTTAGTATCAAATTGCACTTAAAGCTGGAATATTAATGATGAAAAATTGATGCTGAATGTTTAAAATATACTCAGGTGGCATCTACCAGACCAATTCCATTTTCTGAAGATTCAGTTATCTTCGAGCTAAGAGATGGCAGAGTAAGTACTCAGGATCCAGAATCTATTCACTTTTCTGATATACAAAAGATAACTCAAAGCCAAATTTGACATCCAGATTAATAAAATTCATACAAGAGAGATGCTGAATTGTAAATATTCATAGACTGAAACCTATACGGACAAAGATGGATTATGATACTAAATATTCATGAACACAACACACAAGAAAAATACCCTTATAGATTTCAAAATATTTTATGAGGGAAAATAGTGAAAAATCATGATGATAAATTTATAGCATTTTTATCATATAGAAGACATTAAAAGGTGAGAAAGTCCACTGTTATCCTGGAAAAAATTTAAAATAGTGATTTGAATTATAAGAGAAACAAAAATTATGATGGAATATATCGTCTGTCAGATCCTTTAAGACCACATTTTTGATAGAAACACAAAAATGAGACTGTTGCTGACATCATTATTTAATGGCAGTTGGCAGAAATGCAGCGAGTGGAGGACACACAGTGGGCTTGGTCACGTATCATTGGCACTCCAACAAGCTTATGTATATCCAATTATTGGACGGCTTTGGCATCATGAAATTGATGCAATCATTCAAACTTCAATACACAGCATATATCAAGAACAGATGAATACACAAACTACATAATTACATATATCAAACAACTAAGAAAGGAAAGTCAGTATAAGCAGAAGTTATACCTTTACTTACCCTTTTTTTTTGTGGAAGGTGTGTATTTGAGGGACACAAACTAGAGGAAGTTAATACACTACTCAGACACCTGTTTAGTGCAATAACTCAATGAAAAGGTTACAGATATGTAAATTATTACTCAATAGATTTTCAACCATCATAACAAATTTGTCACAAATAAAACTAAGCATTATGTATGATGAGCATGGAACAAGACCTGACCATTTGATTGCGCAAACATAAGAAAACCTATTCGAACATAATCTCATTTTCAAGATCTATTCAATCTTTTATCATTAATTATATTTTATCTTTTTTATCCAATAATATATGATCCATGAATCCTAAATGCATCCTTAAGGTTATTAATAGTGATTATAGTGGGATGATCATCAGTATTAAGTTCCATTCTGATACTTTTCCTCTCAGTTGATCAAAGGCATATATCTTAGGGAGGGTGTGACCTCAGATCAAGTGGATTGGAAGAAAAGGATTCCTGCAGGCAGCCCCAATACGTTGAGAGTAAGATTTAGCTGGGTTGATTAGAGTAGCATTGAAGACGTATATCTCATATCTTTAATTGTATGATCAAGTAGACGAGGTTGTATCCAACTAATATGCCACCCTATACCATTCAACTTCAAATAGTTCTATAAATCTTTATATTGTTTCATATGCGAGACAATTCCATATACAATACCAATTATAAGCTCCAATAGATTAGCATTTTGGAAGTACTCTTCCTGTTTCTAAGTAGTCCAACTTTCTATTTCAAAGCCAAGAAGTACTTTGAGATCAGCTAATGAAACAATTCCTAATGACAAGCATGTATTGCCATTTGTTATGACTCCAAGTGTTAACAGAGAACGATATGCATTACGTAAAAAGCTTCAATTTCTCATTACATAAGCAATTCAAAGAAATATGGCCTGAAAGGATTCACAATGCAAATCAATAAATGAACAGAACATTACCATTAAATTTTAGGAATGCAATTGAGATAGGCATAATTTTGCAGGAATCACAACACAAATAAGAAACGCGCTTACTCTGAAATCACATCAAAGTGTAATTAAGAAAAGAAGAACAAGAAAAAGAAGGTTTCTTAGATGAAAGTAGAAACTCATTCAAATTAATTGTAACAAAACGCAGATTTTGCAAGCTAAGACACGTTTTTATATAAAGGAGAAGAAAAATTAAGGAATCTAGCGTCAAAGGAGACATGAAAATTTTAAGAGATACTTACAAATAAATTCAAATCGGAGATTCTTCAACTCGCAACATGAGCTTTCCACAGTCGAGGAAAATTATGCCGTTATAAAGGTTTGTCGATATCGGCCGAAACAGGAAATCCGGAGCTTGTTTCGGTCTACTTTGAGTCTTCCTGGCCCATTTAAATGGCCCACTCAAGTCTTTCCAGCCAACATAGTACACGTACATCAAACAAAAAGAATTCCTAATTTTTTTTGAAATTTGGACAAATGGAGTGTCATTTGTCTTTATTTATACGTCACATTTGATTCTTTAAAATAATTTTTTATTTTAATCTTTATTGAATAAATTGTTGATTTAAAATTTTAAAAAAATATTTTTTAATGCTTATTAACTTTATGAAATTATATTTATAAAATTTTAATTATTTTATTAATTTAATTTTTTTTAAATAATTATTTAATTAAATAAATAATATATTGTAACACATAAATTGAAATAGAAAGAATATAGATATCGCCGTAGCACTAGTTGTTATGACAAAATCATTTTTGAAATATATTTTATAAAAAAAATGTACAGTTAAAAACTGTTTTAAAGTTGACAAAATAATTGTATTAAAAACTATTTTTTAGTTTCTTTTAGAAACGATCAAGAAGCACAAATCAAGAGCAGTTGCGATCCGTTGAATCGGGAGGTCGAGAATGCAGACCCATTGTTTGTGGTTATGTGAAGTAAAGGAAATCATGCATCATACAATGGTTTGAGAGATATGAGTTCCTACTTTTCAACTTTAATTTGATGAAAATATTGCGAAAAATTAGAGTACACAAAAGAGAACTCCTGGTATTCTTTTCGTATTAATATATTATAGGCCCAATGATTCAAGTAACTATTCTTTACATCAGGCACATCAGTCTAAATAATCTCCTGTTCTATAGTTTTTTTTTTTTTTTTTTGGGTGGAGAAATTTCATCATTGCCAGTTACTTCTCTTTTTGAAACAAAAAAAAAAAAATGTACAATAACAGTTTTTTATTTTTCAATTTTTTAAAATTGTTTTAGAAAATAAAAACAGTTTTATGATGTTTAAAAAAAATAAAATGTTTATATAACTGTAACTCGAAAACTGTTTCCAAAATTAAAAAACAATAAAATGTTTAAATAATTTTATTTTAAAAACTGTTTTGATATATCTTATAATTATTTTTAGTTTTGAGTTTAAATTTAAAATCTATATTAATTTTATTTATCATATTTACTAAATACTTAAAAATAATTAATATTATTTTATTTTTAAAATTTTAATATTTTTTATATACCATGAAAAAAATAAAACAAAAAAATAAACACTGATTTTACAATTATTTTTCAAAAATTATATCAAAAAACACCTATTTAAAGTTTTTAAAAAACAGTTTTTGAAAACTGATTTTTTAAAAACTGTTCAAAATAATTATTTTTAAAAAC
Source organism: Bretschneidera sinensis (assembly GCA_023935145.1). Classification (NCBI taxonomy): domain Eukaryota; kingdom Viridiplantae; phylum Streptophyta; class Magnoliopsida; order Brassicales; family Akaniaceae; genus Bretschneidera; species Bretschneidera sinensis. Next base: position 4,448,485 of record CM043698.1, read on the forward strand.
TGTTTACTAAACCTAAAAATGAGTTTTCAAAATCTCCATCCTAACCTGCCCATATATTTTCTAGTTGCAAACAACAAATTCACTCGAAAGTCCCCCACTTATACCACCTCTGTGAAAACCTTTCGGCAAAATATTCTAGCCATTCAACGCACTCAGGTCAAATAAACAAAAAAAGAAATGGAACGGCGTTGATGAGAACTTTGTAGCTCATCCACCACCATGAATTCACCCAAAAAAATATGGTTACACATTAATACTCAGTTTACACCTCCGGTCATATCTCAAAAGAATTTCGAAACGGAAAGCAGGATAAAAAGTTACGCCCCGCTAGAATATTAGAGAACAGAAACTATCACACTAACATTCGAAATCATTAAACAAACAGATCGCTGCACTTTAGATTAAGAACAATTACCGATTAGACGTTATACAATAAAAGGGGAATAGTGAGGGACTCTCAAGACAAACCATAACCCAGTAAATCATACTGAAATCTCTTATGAAAAATATGACTATAAAATCCCGTTGGAAAGCCATCAACCCTCACGGTAGAACCCCATGCAAACATCAGTATCTCCTCCTAGGACTCCTTGAGCGATGCGACCTACTGGATCTGCAAAAGTTTAAAAGGTAAAGAACATATTCTCAAATCCAAGAAGTTCACACAAACAAAACTAAAGAAATAAAAATATGGGGGCTCAAAGTTTCTAAAAACTCAAATGTAGTGACATCAATAACCACAAGTAGAAAAGTGTAACAAAAAACCAAATAGATCCAAATGAGGTTTCAACGAGAAAACTCAGTCATCGTTCACAAATTAAATAGTAATAATAATAAAATAATTCATGCATCGAAGCTAGACACCCAGGTTTTAGAAGATCCCATGACACTACTAGGACTTCTTTTTACTGTCAGAAAATCACATGATCACCGTAGCTCTTTCCATTCTTGCCGCCATGCAATTACATAGTGCAAGGCATATATGCTTCCAAACTTTCCAGATAAAGGGTGACAAAATTAAGGATAATCTAGATGCAAATCATCTTTTTTATAAAAGTAATCTAAATACAAATTCTCGCGTGGCTGGTTGCGCATTATGTAGATATAATTTGAAACAAAAAATTTAACCAGATGGAAAACTACCATGCAAAATCTTTCCAAATATGACTGACAAAATCAAATGCAACAAAAAAGAGTGTTCACGACTTACCAAGAAAGGAGGAAAAAAGAATCACAAGCTTTATATAGAGACAAACCTCATATTTTTTCTTTTGTAGGGTCCAGTGCTAGGTCCATTGCTGAAGGCCCAATCAACATTGATTATATTTGAAAGAAGTTCAGATCCATTCAATGTGGATATTGTATTCTGTGCTTCCTCAAACTTTGCATATTCAATCAATGCATACCCCTTGAAAAAAAAAGTTCGCACATCAAATCAGTAAGGAATAATTTTCAAGAAAGACAAGTTAGTAAATGACATTTGCAGAAACCAACATTAAAAATGTATTACAAGATTTTCATGTTCATTAAAATTAGACCAGAGTTACCACAACTCACCCATACCTACCAACTTTTGAATTGAAACGTGCAATTCCGAACAATCTGATCCTGAACAGAGATATAGGTGTTCCAATTGAACTACGAAAACGATATATGAAAGAGAAGAAATTATACTTGAAATTTCCCTTTTCCATTGACTTTATTAGTTTTTCCGTCTAAAGGTCAATCCATTGACAGTTTACTAGAGGTAATATAGGAACAGAAAGAGAAAGATGGAGTAGGGAGGAGAGAGGAACCCGAGAAGTGCATTAGCCAAATTCATCGATAATCAACCCAAAAAAATTTGAAGCTGAATCCCATTGAATAACGAAGTGAGCTGGGCTCTTAGCTAACCTAACAAATCATGGGAAATATGCAACAGATTTCTGCTATTTGGAGTGGGCTACGAGTGGCTAGCAATCTTAGGGATATCAATTACTTATTAGCAGTCAATATTGAATTAATATTGCCTAGGTAAGATTAAGCTCCATAAATATATACAAATAAATGTATACTATTCCCAATGAACATATTTCATTCCTACTAAGCGACCCGAAGAAGACTACCCCATTGTAGCATGTTCTAGGGCAAGTGGAGTTCTGCATTCTGGCTCCCATTCCATGAACCGAAATAATCCGTGTCTGGGTAACTTAGAATTAGACGCTGCTTAATTGTCAAAAAAAAAGAATTAGACTCTGCTTAATTATCAAACAATGTTCAAAGCCTCAGTAAAAATCAATTTATCTCTCTTCGACTGCTTTTTATTTTCTAAGATCTCTCTTCAACTGCTAAGCATCAGACTATACCACTAAACAAGTTTCTGGAATCATGTATACACTAAACACTTTAGTCCCTGTGGTTTGGCCTTATATAAGATAGTGCATGTTTTAAAACGTTCCACACTTGCACTTAGGTACCTGTTAGCAAGTTAGTCATACACCATTAAAGAAGTCTTGGGGAAGGCACATGATCCCATTTCCAGCAGAACAAAAAGGAAAATCAAAATAAAGAAAAACCAAAATAAATATTTTTTTAAAAGAATTAAGGCTGCAAATAGGCCCCAAATACTGCAGCGCAGGTCAAAGGGCTGCAGACCAAAGAACTTGCCGATTGGAGCAGCAGCTCAGATTCGGCATATCTATTCTTTTTTCAATAATATTGGTTTTTCTGGTTTTTCATTTAATTTTGGCTTTTCTGGCTTTTTATGTAATTTTGCTTTCTCAAGTTTTTTATTCCTTTTTAAGTTAATTAATTTAGATTTAAAAGTTACTTAAGTTAATTATAATGATTTATTAAGTTTAGTTGTGAATAATATAAACAATTTCCAGAATATTTATCTCAATTTAAAAAAAAATTATAAATACAGCACCAAGAGAGTGCAACTCAAAGCCAACGGTTATTTACAAAAAAAGGAAATCACAAAATCTAAGATATCATCATCTACAAAGAAACTCCCTTTAAACCAAAAAATTGAGTGTATTGAGCCAATTTACAAAGAAAATATCAATTTTATCATCTCAATAAAGTATTTAATCATAAAAAGTGAAAACATTTTAAAACACAGAAGTCGAACTAAAATGTAATTTGGCCCAAACATAAAACAAATTTTAAAAATTAGAGAAAACAGATATAGTCATGCAGTTTAAACACCAACCATTGATTCCCTCCCCCACACACCCCTGCTCCACAGGCGGAAGAAAAAGAGGGTGAAGCAGACAGAAGGATATGAAGGAAGAAAGAAGCATAAGGGAAAAGTTCATATGATGAAAAGCATCTATGTTCTATTTAAAAATATATATATATATATATGTTGCTTACGGATGACACCAAAATTCCCCCGCCAGTCAAAGAAATTCTTCAGAAAATTATCCAATTCTAAGTTTTAAGACTCAACCATCTCTGAACAAGAAGCCAATCAACCATCTCAGAAGCAGAAGCCTTCCACAGCATAATTGAGAAGTGATCTTTCATAAAAACTGCTATTCAAACAGAATCTACAGCAATATATATAAGCATTGACAATAACTCCCAGGCTCAAGCTTGTGCCATTGAAAACCTTTACAGAAACTAAAACAAAATAGGGATTTGTTTGGATCATCACTTCACTCGAAAAATTTAAGCCGGACTGACTAAATCCAAATAGATAGCATCAATTAGCCCGGATTGGACAGATGATGTGCTCAAAAAATTCTAAAAGTTCTATATTTTCATATTTCAGTGGCAACATGCAAATGAGATGTAAAACCTATAACTTCAGTCCAAAAGAAACAACGATATTACAACAGTACACCACTTGCAGAGTAACATTCCAAGCATCAAGAAGAATGTAAACCAGTTCCATCATTGAAAAAACGGAACAAAGAAGTGATGGATTCCCATCTTAAAGATGGAAAGGGAGAAGCAAGTTATTGGAGGTTCTCCATGGGATCTAATACCAGGTATAGCCATGAAAGTCACAGCAGAAGATGCACTCTTCTTTGTGAGCAAAAATGGAAGATTACTACAGTTCATAGTAAGTTGCAAAAGCCAAATGAAATTATTATTGGGTCAATAACTTCAAACTGATACATAAATACATGTGTGTGTATGCATGTACATAAACATTGACTATGCTACCCCTGTTCCAGAATCTCTGAACATCAGGAGAGCATATTTTCAAGACATTAAACCTAGGTTAACTGATAGCAGTTATCAACTTCTATTCCCAGTTTCACCACATATCACATATACCGCCATGGAGAAATGTGTCAAATTCACTACATCAGCAACATTATTATCATATATTGATATTCATCATCATCTAATTGCATAGTGCTGGGATCATTGACATCATCGCCATAAAAGTTCGGCTTTGTTTGGCTAAGCTTTTTTGCCAACTTAATAAGGTGATTATTTTTTAAAATTTGCAAAAAAAGCTTAGCCAAACCACCTATTAATGTTTTTTTGTGCAAATAAGCAGCAATTAAATAGGTGATTTGGTTAAGCTGTTTAGAAATATTAAGAAAATAATCACCTGATTAAATCAGCAAAAAAGCTTAAGTAAACGAAGTCGAAAAATGGTACTGCATGTAATATGGGGTAAACTAGAAACAGTATTATTCTTTTGACAGTAAATTTGACCAGTTAGCATCTTTAATCTTAGCTTAATTATCAAAAAAAAAAAAAATTAGACTGCTTAATTATCAAACATTGTTCAAAGCCTCAGTAAAAATCAATTTCTCTCTCTTCAACTGCCTTTTATTTTCTAAGATCTCTCTTCAACTGCTAAGCATCAGACTATACCACTAAACAAGTTTCTGGAATCATATATACACTTTAGTCCTGTGGTTTGGCCTTATATAAGATAGTGCATGTTTTAAAACGTTCCACACCTGCACTTAGGTACCTGTTAGCAAGTAAGTCATATGCCATTAAAGAAGTCTTGTGGAAGGCACATGATCCCATTTCCAGCAGAACAAAAAGGAAAATCAAAATTAAGTCAAAATAAAGTAAAACCAAAATAAATAATTTTTTTAAAAGAATTAAGGCTGCAAATAGGCCCCAAATACAGCAGTGCAGATCAAAGAGCTGCAGCACCGAAGCACTTGCCTGTTGGAGCTGCAGCTCAGATCCGGCGTATCTACTTTTTTTCAATAATATTGGTTTTTGTGGTTTTTCATTTAATTTTGGCTTTTCTGGTTTTTTATGTAATTTTGCTTTCTCAGGCTTTTTATTCCTTTTTAAGTTAATTAATTTAGATTTAAAAGTTACTTAAGTTAATTATTATGATTTAATTAAGTTTAGTTGTGAATAATATAAACAATTTCCAGAATATTTATCTCAATTTATAAAGAAAAAAATTTATAAGTAAAAAAATTTATAAATACGACACCAGGGTGCAGCTCAAAGCCTACGGCTATTTACAAAAGAGGAATCCAAAAAATCTAAGATATCATCATCATTTACAAAGAAATTCCCTTTAAACCAAAAATTGAGAGTATTGAAAGAAATTTGTAAAGAAAATATCAATTGTAGTATTTAATCATAAAAAGTGAAACATTTTAAAACACAAAGTACTCAAATGTAGGAGTACAACATAAGTGCAAATGGAGGCAAACACTGGGTGCCTAAGCGCACGATTTTAAAACACAGGAACCTATCCTATATAAAGTCAAACTAAAGTGTAATTTGGCCCAAACATAAAACAAATTTTAAAAATTAGAGAAAACAGATATGGTCATACAGTTTAAACACCAACCATTGATTCCCTCCCACGCACACCCCTGCTCCACAGGCTGAAGAAAAAGAGGGTGAAGAAGACAGGAGGAAATGAAGGAAGAAAAAAGCATCAGGGAAAAGTTCATATGATGAAAAGCATCCATGTTCTATTTAATATATATATATATATATGTTGCTTATGGATGACACCAAAATTCCCCCGCCATTAAAAAATTCCTTCAGAGAATTATCCAATTCTAAGTTTTAAGACTCAACCATCTCTGAAGCAGAAGCCTTCCACGGCATAATTGAGAAGTGATCTTTCATAAAAACTGCTACTCGAACAGAATCTACAGCAATATATATATATATATATATATAAGCACTGACAATAATTCCCAGGCTCAAGCTTGTGCCATTGAAAACCTTTACAGAAACTAAAACAAAATAGGGATTTGTTTGCATCATCACTTCACTCAAAAAATTTAAGACGGACTAACTAAATCCAAATTGCTAGCATCAATTAGATCAGATCTGGACAGATGATGTGCTCAAAAAATTCTAAAAGTTCTATATTTCCATATTTCAGTGGCAACATGCAAATGAGATGTAAAACCTATAACTTCAGTCCAACAGAAACAATGATATTACAACAGTACACCACTTGCAGAGTAACATTCCAAGCATCAAGAAGAATGTAAACCAGTTCCATCGTTGAAAAATGGAACAAAGAATCTCTTGGGAATCTCAATTCCTCTATTAATATGTTGATAGGAGAGGTTAATGGTCTTGATGAGAAGGAGATTTCTTCAAGTCTCTCGGGAGAGGAAAGAGAGAGGCGGATGTGGGTCAAGAAGGAGCTGTCCAAACTTATCTCTATGGAAGAAATTTTATGGAGACAGAAATCTAAAGAAATTTGGCTTAAGGAGGGCGATAGGAACACTAAATTCTTTCACAAGATGGCGAATGACCATGGGAGACAACTTTATTGGCTCAATTGAGGTTGATGGATTGTTGTTTGTGGAGGAGGAGAGTATGAACGAGGCCATTTGCTCGTTCTACAAGTCTCTCTTCAAGAAGACTTGTTTTAATAGGCCGAATTTAGTTGGTTTGGATTTTTCTGTTCTTGACGTTAGTGAGGCAATTTGGATCGAGTGCCATTTTGATGAGGAGAAGATTCTTTTTGCTCTTAGGGAATGTAATGGGGACAAAGCCCCGGGTTTCGATGGTTTTCCTATGGCTTTTCTTAAACACAATCGGTATGTCCTTAAAGGGGATATCCTTTGACTCTTTGAGGAGTTCCATTTTTTCGGTGATTTTTGTGGATAACCTCAACTCCACCTCCATTGTCCTTGTTCTGAAGAAAGTGAGTGCTTCCAATATCAAAGATTTTCGGCCCATTAGCCTTGTGGGTTGCGTTTATAAACTTCTCTTGAAGGCCCTCACTCGTAGATTAAAAAAAGTGATCTCTTCTGTGGTCAGTCCTTTCCACAATGCCTCTGTGGATGGAAGGCAAATTTTGGATGCCGCCTTGATTGCTAACGAAGTGATGGATTCCCATCTTAAAGATGGAGGGGGAGGGGTGATTTGCAAGCTCAACATGAAGGCCTTTGATCATGTGAGTTGGAGCTTTGTAATTTACCTTTTGAAGATAATGGGTTTCAGGGACAAGTAGATATATAAATGTATCTCTACAACATCCTTTTCGGTCATTGTTAATGGATGTCCTTCCGTTATTTTAAAGCCTCTCGGAGTTTGAGACGAGGGGACCCGCTTTCTCCTTTTTTGTTCACTTTGGTTACGGAGGCTTTGAGCAAAATGCAACTAAAGGCAGTTGAGGGGGGACTCTTAAGTGACTTTAAGGTAGGAAGAAAAGGAAGTAAGGGGGACTCTTAAGTGACTTTAAGGTGGGAAGACTCACTCTCATTAGAAGTGCTCTCACTAGTCTCCCTATCTATTTTATGTCTTTATTTCCTATCCGTAGTGTTGTGGCTAAGAGGTTGGAGGATATTCGAAGAAGATTACTCTGGGGCAATACTAGGGAGGAGCACAGATATCACTTGGTGAGATGGGAGTGGTTAAGCAGCCGTTAGATAGAGAGGGACTTGATATAAAATCCCTCACCTTATTCAATAAAGCTTTGTTGGATAAATGGTTATGGAGATTTATTGTGGAAAGGGATCATCTTTGGAGGAAAGTGGTGGAAGCTAAGTTTGGAATGGACTCTTGCGGGTGGATGTCTAAGAAAATAAGGGGGCTTATAGTGTTGGAGTGTGGAGCTAGATTCGGAAAGGTTGGGAAACCTGAATTCCTCATCTTTCGATGATGGTTGGTGATGGGAGGAGAACGCAGCTTTGGCATGATACGTGGTTCGAGAACACCCTTTTTAAATATCGGTTCCCCAAAATCTTTGATATTGTAATGGATAAAGAAGCTCTTATTTCTTCTTGCATCTCGGTGGCCAACGGTGTTATCTCATGGGACGTGCCTTTTATTCGCAATGTTAATGATTGGAAGGTTGTGAGGGTGCATAGTTTCTCAGAGACTTTATATAGCTTTAAGTTTGATTTATCTAAAGAGGATGCAATGAAATGGAGGATCAACAAGGGCAAAGGTTTTGAGGTAAAATCTTTTTATAAGATTCTTCTAGCCGGGTCTCTAGTGGATGGCTCCAACAACTTCCCGTGGAAAGCAATTTGGTGCTCCGTAACCCCAAAGAAAGTGACTTTTTTTTGTTAGGAAGCCTCTTTGAAAAAGATTCTAACGCTTGATAATTTGCAAGGGAGGGAGAGGGTGTTGGTGAACTGGTGTTTCATTTTCAAAGGATGTAGTGAGTCCATGTTTCGTCTCTTGTATGAGTACTCTTTAGCTATAGCCTTATGGAAAATGGCTTATAAGATTTCGGGGATTTCTTGGGTGTGCGTCGGCTCAATGTTAGATGAAGTGTGGGTTTGGAGGGGGTTTCAGGCCTCTAAGAATCTCAAAAAAGCTTACTCTATGATCCACTCTCTATCTTTTGGATAGTTTGGTGAGAGAGGAATCGTGAAGCTTTTGAAGGCATTGAGGGATCTATTAATGTAATTAAGAATAGGTGGTTCAATGGCCTTATTTTTTGGGTTAAAGGGAATACTTTTGTAAATGATATTGATATAATTGATTTTGTGGAGTTTCTCTCCTATAGATAGCTTTTGTACATGGGTTGCACCCCCTTGGGGTGCCTTTTCTTTAATACATTTCATTTATAAAAAAAATCGTTTCTAATTTAGAAAAAATAGAGATATTGCTTACCTTAACAAACCCCGTGCGACGATCAAAATTTAAGTGCAGGTTCTTGATCTCCCCAAACTCACCAAATGCATCATGCAAATGATCCTCTTGTGCCTCCTCATGTACTCCCGTGACCAGGATAATCCATCCTTCAACAGCTGCACATTTTTCTTCCATGAGAAACATCAAAACAATCATTTAAAATTGAAACACCATTACAAAAGAACATCTATGGTTGTAATGCATGAACCACGAGCAAAATTTCTCTTGAAGTTCAACGTATTTTTGTATGTAATACACTTTAGCACCTAGCATTTGAAAAAGAAAAACACATAGAGCTATAAATCTCTTTCTTTTTCCTCTATGTTTTCTTTTTCTTTTTCAGAGGAGAGTGGTTGAAGAAAAGGCTGGGATAATTTCTGAAGGAATATGGCACCAACCAACCACAACCAGAAGTTAGAGCATCAATAGTTGAAGAGAAATTCCAAAGTCTACATACTTAAATTACAGGGTGCATACAGAGGAAATGACATGCACATCGTTACTGATTTATGACAATCCACCATTCAGGAAAGAAAAGTGAAGAATCATAATGACATAGATGAAAAACAGAAAACTATCAATGTTAACCTGTTTCATCATGAAGTCCGAAAAATACTGAGGCACAAGAATAGGCCTATAAACAAGGCCGCCTTTCTAACAACACTAGAAAAATATCAGCAAAGATGTTGCTGCGTCATCCATATATGTATATATACATTAAATCCTAATATGTAAGAATCATTCACTATTCTGCACCTTTTTCAATATAACTAAATCATGATTAGCTATTATCCACGTTGACAGTTCAGTAAACTTCAAACCCAGCAAATCTAAAATCCTCAGGTCAAAGTTTCCAGTATTCCAGGTCCCAAACATGAGGAGATAACACGAAATATTTCCATACTGAAGACCACAATTCACATAATTAACAACCAAGAAATTGAAAAACCAAATAACTGGCGTGCTAAGAATTTTTTTCCAAGGAATTACAATCCCAAATTTTGATACTGACGTGATCCATAGACATGTTCACAGTTATCCCAAAGCAGTTTTAAGATATTTCCATATTTTATTCTTACACTCGAGTATAAGGAGAAACTCCCCAAATTTCCACCAAGGACTGCTAATCTGATACTTCCATATTGTTATTTTTACTTTTGACGATAAAGAGACATTCTCTGTTTATCCGAACCAGAACCCTAAAAGTTAGCTACGATTAACTCAAAACCAAAACTAAAAAAAAATCAATCAAACATTATAGCATCGAAGGAAAATTCGTCCAAAAACCCTAGAACAACATAAAGAACAAAAAGATTTACACAAAACACAGAAATCAATTACATACATACAAACACATAGAAAGAGAGAAAGAGAGAAGGGTTAAGGCGGGACTGACATCGTTGGGGACCGGGACCGCCGTCGGAGCCGAGAGAGTCGAAGTCGCGGGAGGAGAGGCGGTTCTGGCGTTCGGCTTCGGCCTCCTCGCGGAAGCCGCGGCCTTTGGTCTTCTTGGCGATGAGCGAGGACGACGCGCCGCCTGTGATAGCCGACTTCAGCTTGGGGAGAGGGGCCCGCGGCGAGGCATCGGCGTCTCCGGCTGCATCCTCGTCCATCAAATCGTCATCTTCCGGCTCGAAGTCTACCGCCTCCACTTCTGCGTTCGCCATATCTGATATTCTGATCTCTCCCCTTTCTCTCCTCTTCTCTCTTTGTTGAAAACGTCTCTCCACGATGAGTTTTTGTGAAGGTTTTGAGAGTGGGAGTATGAGGCTAATTTGTAGTGCTTTTATGGGACGGGTCAAGCGAGTATAGATTCCTAACAAGTTCTCAGTTGACCAATTGGGTTTGGGACAAGGCCCAACTCAACCCAATACAAGATAGCTACTCGGACTTGGATTTTAGGCCTCTATTCCGTTTAGTTGACGGATTTCACTAGTCTCGTTTTCCACTTCCCTCTCTCTCTCTCTCTCATATTCTGTTATTTCTTTTTTACTTTTTTATTTCTTTATATCATATTTTAAGTAACATTGAGGATCTAAGGTTGTAGCCGTATTTTCATAGTCATGTTTTGGAATGGATTTAACTCAATTTAAATATAATTTTTTAAATCTTTTTAAAATATAAATTGAAAAGAATAAATTTAAGAAATCAGATTTAAATTAGAATAAATCTATTCCCAAATATGACCAAATAATCAGCTACGTTATTTCCTCGTATTTTTCTTTGTTGCAATTGTGTCAAAACTTCTTTCAGTCTCAGATAAATTTATTATATGGCTTTTTTTTTCAATGTTCTAGATTTTTATTATATCTGCTGTATAAAAGTTGTTGTACAAAATGTGGATTTATCAAAGCTATTCTTACGGTGCTGCAGATAATTTGTGTATTGAAACGCATGAAAAAAATTAATGACAATTAAAGATATCAAAAAACACCTTTTAACTTAATAAAATTTCTTTATATTAAAAAAATTTCATTGCTCTTTCCAACTATAGCAACACTATTATTATTATGTATATTTTAGATATTTTACATAATTACAACACTTTCACACTTAAATTGCGTTATGTTCTCACACGTATATACAAATTGAAGAAGAAAAATGGCATTCTGTTACGAACAACGGAATTGATAAGTGGATTGGACTATGGTGATGCAGCGGATTCGAAACAAAGCCAACGAATTCAAAACAGGACAATCGAATTGGATTTATGAAAGAAAACAATGTTCTAATTCCAAATAATCATAAAATAAAGCCATGAAAATTACCACATTCCGAGCTAGTGATGGCTTATTTAGAAGAAAAAAAAATGAGGAGAAAGTGATTATAATTGGCACTAATTACTGGTTAGTGATCAATCCCTGCGAAAAATTGAGAGATAATAAAGAATTTGCAAACAAAATATTTCTTGATTATTCATTTATTGTTTGTGCAATACAAAGTACCTCTGTTTATAGATTTTTCCTCAAAATAACTAGCATAGCAACCTTTTCAACAAATTAACGAATTGTTAATAATTTTGTAACTACTTCTAACCAATTTACTACTCGGCTTATTCATATAACTAATTCATATCATTCCCTAACCCATCAAATAAACATCATCTTCAAGGTTTAAGTAATACCTTCATTCCAAAAATAAATTTCACCATGGATTGCAAACTAATCATTCTCGTACATGTGTGCAAATATCATAAAAAGCCAAGTACCCAATGATTGGATTACCTCCATAGTTGTTTTGAAAATATATGTACAAAAGTAATTGCTCTTTCAACTCCAAGATTATCAGCGTTGGACCTTGCGAACAATGTCAAGTCTTCATCCACAAAATCTTGGTTGGTGCTAATCATTGAGAAATAATTTGTAAGTCCAGGATGCTTCAGAATTGTCTCAATAATGAACAATTTCGCATCGCTTACAATCCTCAATTCACACCCCAAATCATAAGCTTATTTATCTGTAAGGATTATTCGAAGATGAATCAGGACCCATTTCAACACTTATTCAATGTCCTCAATTGTTCTTCCCATTGCACAAAGCGCCTTCATCACTTAATCAGTGAGAGAATTCCAAATACCAAATTAATCAATAACCTAATTATCTCTTAGTGAGGCAAGATCTTCCTTAGGAATCTTGGAATTTGATAGGACTTTATTATCAAATCCAATGACCATATCATCAATGCTTGAAGATGCCCTAATGGAAGGCTCGTATAAGTTGTGGTATTGTCCCAAGAACCAATCCAATTGATAACATTTGTTTCAAGTGGAGTAAGGATCTTTAATGTGAACAACTTTATTACGAGGCCCATCGTTATGATCAAGAACAAATATACAAGATTTTGGTTGTATTTCGATATGATCATCATCTTCTTCAACTTTTCCCTACATGTTCGTCATTTCTTCCTCGTTTGCATATTGTTCATCATCATTGTCCATTTATGCTTTGTCTTCCATTTGAACTTACGACTTATTTCAGGGTTGAGACCTGAAATGAGAAAACTCAATAAAAAAATTGTCAATCAATCTAGTACATCAATTGGAGAGACTTTCAAACTAGGTATCGTAGTTTGTCACAATAGTTATTTGTATGAGTTTTACTAGTACTTCTTGACGATATTCGTATTCTGTATGACCAAATATTTTATCCAATGCTTTCAAAAAATGTTACCATCCCAATAACTAATGATTGTTATACATCCATACATACCACCTTTGAGCAAGTCCATCAAGATAGAAAGAATCCATTGTTATCATGTGCTCATAAGGCGTTTGATGAAAATTGAAGCACTTGTCAATCTTTAAACACCATCCATGATGATCACTACCATCAAACCTTGGTATTTTTAATTTAATTTGTTATGCTTTGAAGGAGTGTTAGTTGAAGTTCTCACAATGATTCCTTTGTTTGATTGCCATGGTGCCTTCATTGGATCTTGAATTCCAAGATTGAATTACTGCTGTCAGATTCTCAATGTTTGACATAAGATTTGTCTATCTTTGATCTTACGACTCCATCATCTTATCCGTCGCAGCGAATTGTTGATTGTGCCTTGTAACTTGCTCACCGAGCTTACTTATTCTTATACCATCAACCATGATTGAATTCAAGCTCAATGAAAGTGCCAAATTGTTAAGAATAACGGAACTAATCAATTGATTCGTGCATGGACAACAAATAATAGCGGATTAAACAACGAAATTAGATTTATGAAAGAAAACAAAGTTCTAATACCAAAGAATCAACGAATCATAAAATAAGGCCACTGAAATTACCACTATTCAAGCTAGTGAAGGCTCCTTAAGAAAATAGAGGGAAAGAAATACGGTGATAATTGGTATTAATTAATGATTTGTAATCAATCAAGAAGAAAGATAAGGAGATAATAGATATTGTTTGTACATTACAAATTATCTTTATAGACTTCTCCTTAAACTAATATAATAATCTCTTCAACAAACTAATTATTTGTTAACAGCTTTATAACTACTTCAAACCTATTTACTACTCACTAATTCTTATCACATTGTTTCTTATACCATCCACTTCTTTACCTTGTGTTTACACCTGATTTCTATCCCACCAATAGTTTGCCGCCAAGTGGATAACAATGGAGATGAAAATCAAACTCCGAAAATAAGCAATAAGAAAAAAAAAAAAGCTTGGGGTTTGATCAACCAATTCTTTGATCGCATATTAAAAGTGATAGGAGTACTTATGATCCAAGCCCAAAGGAGCTCAAAAAGTCGAACCTTGATCACGTATTATGGGCTGGCTCCAATTCACACTAAGAGGACACTGTTAAAAGATATGGGCCCACTCGATAAAGACAGCTGAAAATGAATTATTTCCCAAAAGCATTCAAATGAAAAAGGACCCAAATGACCAGTTTCTCCCTACCAATGATGCCTTCAACAGAAAAATGGCATAGGACCAGGAGGGAAAAGCTGACCCAAAAACTGGATGAAGAAATTAATGCCTTTTCTAAAAGTTTTAAAAGATGTGAAAACACCCAATAAAATAAAAATATTTGTCTTTAATACTTAATAAATTTGTAATATATAATATAATCCAATGGTGAAGATTTGGGATATCCATGTGGGCTCATGTACATTAGTAGTACCAACAGTGTTATGCTTCTCTGCATGAATGAAATCTAATTAAAATTACATCACTCATCACAGTACGGGAGAGGAAGTTTGTCAGAATGATGGCAAGTGAACGTGCAGGACTTTAAACATATACTGGTATCTGTTTTATTATCCCACGCGCTATTTCAGAGCGTGCATAACATTACTTAATTATCCTAGTTAATTTCATCCTATAAAGAAAAAAATTAATTTCACCATTATTTTGGTGCATAACAATTTTTTTAATCGGTTGAATATCAATAATTTTTTTACAGGTATGTTTTGAACTTTAAATCTTGAGATAAATGATTTTTAATATTTTACATATCAAATAAATATATTATTTAAATAAATAATCTTATAATGATCACAAAATAATATAAAAAAAATCAAATTTAAAACCACCTATCTTTACAACATTTTCTTTATACTACAGTAACTTTTTTTTTTGTTTGTTTTTTACTATCAATATTTATTGGCAATTTGTAATTATGCAAATTAGAATTGAAATTATTTTCATAAAATACTTCAAAATTATTTGAAATTTCTTTTGATTTTATGTTATTTTAAGATTGAACCATTTTTTTAAAAAGTCCAAGCACTTTTAATCATTAAAGTACTTTTTAACTATTAAAATAGTACAAGAAGCTAAGTTTTAGGAGGTCTACAATAAAACTATACTTATTAGCAAGTTATAAACTATTTTAATGTTCTTTTCAATCAATTAATAGATTAAAAATTTAATTTTTGATGCTCACTCAATGATTATAATGTATTTTAAATCGAAATATGGATGCTTTATATTTACATGAATATTGATTGTTGTAAATTTTAAGAAAGTAAAAATCTTTATGAAATGAGAAGAATACATTGTTATATGTCTAAATTATATGGACAGAAAGTAATATTTTTGTGTTACGTATGGCTTAGACTAAATAAGATTTTTTTTCTTCTAAATATTCAATTTAAACTTTTTATTTCCAAATTTGCATAAAAGAGTCAAATTTTCTAAAGCATGGACACATACTATTATTTTACTATCAACATGAAAATTACAGTAGTTAACTCAATACATTTCCTTTGAATAGATTTAAAAAATTAAATTAAAACCGATTTCAAACCACGTGTGTTTGCATGTATAATTAATACTTATATAACAGGCTGGTGGTCTTAATGTAAAAAATGTTTCCCTTCCAAGTTTTTAAACAGATCTGAATCTATTCTCCCACGCCTTGTTCTGTCCATTTCTGTAAGGACAAACCCCCCCAAAAACAACAAGCGAGGGAGAAAAGAAAAAGACACCCAAATACCAAGAGAGAGAGAAAGTGAGAGTGGGGTTTTACTTTCCCCCAGGCTGTAGCAGGTTTTTGCACTGCACCAAAAGTTGTGGTTCTAAGTTTTAAGAGAGAAGAGCAGCAGCACTATCCCCATAGCACCTCCTACTACTACTGCAATTCACTCCCTCTCTTGTTTCTTCTTCTTCTTCTTCTTCTAGCTCTACCTCTAATCCTACTGTTGGTCTTATTGTTCCTGGGCATGAGAGAGAAAGTTTCACCCTTTTTTAAAACTTTGGTTTCTCTTACTTACAGCTTCAAAATCATCATACTTAAAATAATATCAAATAATTAATAATTGTAGTCATAAGTCACCCCCATTATTGATTGCCCTTTTGAACAGAGTCCAACTTTGCACTCTTTACTCCCCTCTCCCCCCTATAATTTCCTCTCTGTCTCTACTTTCTCTCTATTTTTGTGGGTGGGTGGTGTTTAGTGTTTACCATGGATTCATACGAAGCTAGTAGAATGGTTTTTTCTAGGATCCAAAGTTTGGACCCTGAAAATGCCTCAAAAATCATGGGCTACCTCTTCATACAAGACCAAGGAGAGAAGGAAATGATTCGCTTAGCGTTTGGACCAGAGGCTCTTATTCACTCTCTGATCCTCAAAGCCAAAACTCAGTTGGGACTTCCTTCAAACACTGTATCATCGACACCCTCTACACCTTCCTCTACTCCATCACCTTTTCATAGACCCACCCCTTTGTCCCTCACCTCCTCAAGACTCGCCAACAATGGCTTTGACATCATTAACCCGTCTTCTTCTTCTACAAATCTTTGGCCTCTCTCCGATCTCCGCAGCCCAAACAATCCCATGAGTCCCAGCTATGCTAATATTGTGAACGGAACTAACAACACTGCTTCTGGGTCTTTATCATCACCCACTGTATCATTAACATCTCCATTTCCGTGCTATAATAACAGTACAAGCTTTGGAAATGGCAATAACTTTAATAATGACTTCATTGACGATTATCAGCTACAAGACCAACTTTCTTTCCTCAATGACTCTAAGGCCGACGACTTGTTCGATCCGCGTCTTGAATTAGCGGCGAGTCCCGGTGCCTGTAGCTATGGTGACTCTCCCTTGCATAGACGGAGCTTCTCGGTACCCGGAATGTGTTTCGGGTCGGATGACATGAGTTCCGGGTTCGGATGGAAGCCCTGCTTGTACTTCGCGAGAGGGTTCTGCAAAAATGGGAGCAGTTGCCGGTTCCTTCACGGTGATCACCATCATTCTGCTGATCCCACGGCCATTGTTGGGTCATCAAGCAAGCTTAGTGAGTTTGAGCAGTGCCAAGAAATACTCAGATCGAAGGCTGCCGCCCAGCAACAGAAACTAGCTGCTGCCTCCCAGTTCATGGCTGCTGGTGCTTCCTATCCCTACAACAAGTGCATGAATTATCTTTTACAACAACAGAGTGACACCCAAAGGTAAATAATTTGTGCATATATATATGTATATATATATGGAGTTACTTGTTGCTCATTTTGAATTGAGTGTATGTTTATGTAATTGGGTTTTGGAAATTTGGTGATGGGTTTTTCAATGTGGAATTGAAAATGTGATGCTGCAGATCAGCCGCAGCTGCATTGATGATGGGGGATGAGCTGCACAAGTTTGGGCGTTGTCGATCTGAAAGGAACGATTTTTCTGTGATAGGATTGGGAGGATTAGTAAACCCAGGTTCTAGACAGATTTATTTGACATTTCCGGCTGATAGTACTTTTAGAGAAGAAGATGTTTCCAATTATTTTAGGTAATTGGGTATTTTTTTCTTCTTTTCAGCCTTAATGATTTTGAAGATTGAAATTGTGCATTTCCTCTTGTTAAAGTTTATTTTTTCTGGGTATTGTTTATTGCGGAGTAGTATTTATGGACCAGTTCAAGATGTGAGGATACCATACCAGCAGAAGAGAATGTTTGGGTTTGTTACATTTGTTTATCCAGAGACAGTGAAGCTCATATTGGCCAAAGGGAACCCTCATTTTGTTTGTGATTCGCGCGTACTTGTTAAGCCTTACAAGGAGAAAGGAAAAATCCCAGACAAGTATAGGCCTATTCTTCTTAATGATTTTTTACTGTTTTTTATTCGCCCACTTTCTGCATTCATGGTTTCTGTTGTTAACTGACCAATTGTAGGAAGCAACAACATCAACAACAACAATTGGAGAGAGGAGAGTATTCTGCATGTTCAAGCCCGTCAGGCCTTGATTCTAGAGAACCACTTGAGCTCCATCTTGGTAAGCAAACAAGCAAAGAACCATCTTCCTTAGTTAATCTCAAGTCTAGTAGTAGTTATTAGTGAAAGCTTTCTTTTGGTGTCAATACAGGAGCAAGGATGTTGTACAGTACCCAAGAGATGTTGTTGAGAAGGAAATTAGAGGAACAAGCTGACTTGCAGCAAGCAATTGAACTCCAAGGGAGGAGACTAATGAATTTGCAACTGCTAGACTTTAAGAATCATCGACATAATCATCAATATCATCATGGACTGTCAAGTGGGTCTCCCATTCCTTCACCAACTCTAGCTAACACTCCAAACAATCATATCCTCATTTTCCCAGCTGATGGGATTGATCAAGAAGTCCCAGAAGGTTAAACATCATTTACTATTGCTTTATGTTGATTTGGCATAGACAATTTGCTATGTTTAAAAAAAGTTAGGAGTTAATTCAAATTGTGTTACTGCAGAGAATGGTGGTAGCCCAGTTGCAGATGCTGATAAGCAGCAACAGCAGCAGGAAATGAATCCAGCTTGCAATCACAATAATGGCAATGGCAATAATAGTATTAAGGAGGAGATGCCCAACACTGAAGAAAGTGAACTCCATGAAAGGTATGAAAAGTTATTTTAAGCTGTAGAGTAATGTTACCACTTACCAACAACAGCAAAACGCCATATTTCTGCTGTAGATGTCATTGCTTTAGTCCTATACCTTAGTTATAGTGCATTACAGTGCTAACTTTTCTTAGCATTCTTATTGGGCAATTTACTAATTAAGAAGGTAGAAAATAAAGGTCGAATTCAGCAAGATACTGATAAAAAGCTTTGGTCGAAGCTTTCTAATCCAAGTACACTTGGTTTCAAAATGATGAAGATGTTATTTGAAATCTGTTTCTGTTGTTGAACCACGAGTTAATTTCATTAGAAAACAATGTTCTATTTGAAAGCTTATTACTGGTTAGCTAATTAGAAATTCAACTTTCTTGGTATGAGAAGGAGAAAGCAGGAAGCTCTTCCCTCTTAATGAGTTTTTTTTTTCTTATTACTTTTTCAATTGTAGTTGTTTTTTGCCAACTCCATCTAGTTAGGATATAAATTTGGTGTTTAGTTTTACTATTAATTTGTTTGTTATGAAGTAGACGTTTTTTATTTTTTGAAGAATTAGATGTAGGTCCCATTTGGTAATGCAACATTGGAAAAAAAAAACCATTTCATAAACCCTTTTTATTTTGCCTAGCTTCCGTATATAGGAAACTGAAACTGTTTCGTAAACTCTCCCAATATGTAGTGTTGTTGAAAACAGAATTAGAAAAGCACCCCTCATTGTTACTTAACTCTTCTAATCCCCCTTCAAGCTGGATGATAGGTGTCTATAATGCCCAGCTTGCTAAATAGATTCAGGAAAAAAAATTGTTCAACACATGTTTTTTTAAACTAAATTGTAATCACCTCCTAAGTTTAATGATCAAATTTGCACTCAACCATTATGTTTAATTCCTTCTTTATTCTGATAACTTTAGGTTGTTTCCGATCAAATTTATTATCTTAATTCTTTTGACATTGTTAGTCTTTGTATTTCTCATTATCTTTGTTAATTGTCATGTGGCCAGTTTAGAGCACATCCTCCCTGAGAGCCTCTTTGCATCTCCTAAAAAGTCAGCTGGTGACTGTCTTACTATCTTTTCCATTGGTTCAGCAGAGGCTGATGAAAAATCTACAACCCAAGCTGCATCTTGTTCTAATAATAACCCCTTACTGCCGACTTCCCTGTCTCCTCTTAAATCATGTTTTCTTCAAATGCCCAGGTACTGCCTCTACAACAGAATTTTATCTTTTCTTTTTTCTAACAAAAGTGGGATATTAATTATGATTATTATTGTATTTTGTAATAAAGGTTTCCTTCTGGGCATGTAGTTGGCAAAAGTTAAAGCATGGCAAACAATGGGGGGATTGACTTTATTAGGGTAAGAGGTTATCGATCTTTTAAAATCTTGAATTATTGAAAGCACATGTTACACTAGTTGTAGAATTTCTAGTCAAAATGGATCCTTTTACGATGTTGGGTTTGTTTGTGTTTGATCGTTGCAGAAACATTGGGAAAGCATATACTACAAGGAAGAAAGAAAAATTGAAAAAAAAGAACAGAAAATCCTCTAGCTGTATAGCCAAAACTATACCCACAACAAAGAAAAGGATCTGTAGACAAGATTTCATCAAGATCACTATCATCATCAATACATACCACTTACATTGAATACATAATGCATATATAAAAGACAGATGTAACTGATTTATGGGAGTGGGGTCTCTCTCTCCTTCCCTACCCTGTACTCTCTCTGTAGGTTAGTGTGCTGGACCACAGCGATAGCAAGTGCAGAACAAACGAAGGCTAGTAACTCTTTTATCATATGTTGTAATTTACTTTCTTTTTTTTTCTTGTCCTTTTTACCCTACTTTCCTTGTGAGGTGAAAAAGGTTGAAAGAAATGAACTCTGTTTAAAGAAGAATTGCTCTTATATTCTTGTGTCAAGACTCCAATAAGTTCAAAGAACTGTAGCAGAAGTATAACTACTATACGGATATGTAGACCGAAAAAAGGAAAAGGTAGTGTTATGATCCCTGAAGTGGAGGGTAAAAGCTGTGGTTCTGGCAGATTTTTAAGTTTTTATTGTTCTTCTTGTAACAGTATCTGTCATCCATTAGACCATGAAAATGAAATATGGTAAACAGAGAAGAAAGTGTTGGGAACAATCAATTTTTTTAAAAAGAATTATGGGTAAAGAAAAGGTTGTTCTTTTCATGTGATTAAAGGTTACTTTAGGGGACTCTTTTGTCTCATTTTGTGGTTTCTTTTAGGTGGACATGAATGGGTAAGGGCCACACTGTCACATGGGTTCTGACAATTTTATATGAATGGTATCTGGGTACCACAACACTCCTTTCCCTTTCAGTCTTTTAACCTCTTTCAGATTTAAATAATATAATTGTTTTTTGATTCTGATATTTTTGGTGTTTCATGGGTGTTGGTGCCCTTGTGTATTGGCATAACTTTAAATTATGCTGGGTCTACATGTTTTCAATATTTGTTTGTCATTTTTTTGCTTGCTTCTTGCACTCTTGACCATGTTTTGAAGTTGGCCCCTCACCACCCAATGTGGTGTTGAAGCAGAAAAAACTGTGGGTCAGTGGGTACAAATATGGATTTTCTCTTTGTTTAAAACTTTGCTGGTGGTTGTGGGGATTAATCAAGGCTTAGAGCATCGTATAAACCACATTACTGTACAAAGTTTTTACCAAATTGTAGGGTTTGTGCATTTTGTTAGGTGCTCTTTATATTTTGAGGATAATGTTGTTGCTCATGTTTTGTCCAACACGTAGATATGCTATATAAATTAGGACCACCAGGGGAATTTCTATGGTGGGTAGTGGTTAGAATGATTTTTAAAGCAGTTTTTTTTGTAAAATAACAGTAAAATTATAAATTGTTTTGCGTTTGGTAAAACAGTTATGGAAATAGATTATTCGGCACAAATTTAATTTTTTATTTTTTTGTCGAAAACGAGTGTTTAATTTCTTAAAACATAAACCGTTCTATAATAAGTTTTTAAGTACTAGTGTGGTTAGAATGTAAGCATCATTTGCTACCCTTCACCTCATGCAAAATAGCTGGCCATCATATTGTTGCAAGAGCTTGTTATCTCTAGTTTGGTTATTAACTTAAATTATAATTTCAAGTGTGATGTCAAAATCATACTAACATTTTTGTTTTGAGTATTTGTGGGCAATGTGGGTGGGGAGATGAGTGATAAGTATTTTATGACGTGTACCCTTCTTCTACTCGTCAGTAAGCTTATTTTGCTGCCTAATCATGATCATGAAAATAACCTTGTTGATGGTAACTGTGTATTATGTATCTTCTCAAGATTTGTTTTTAGGGTGGTGGGAGGGAGGTGGCATGCAGCATTTTCATACTTTTGTTTTTTTTTGGTGTTTGTTGTCAATTTCATTGTGAAATTTTAATAGGCCTTGGGGTGGATATAAACCATATTAAGCTCAGTTCACCATCTAAGATCCCCCCAATTGGCTTAATATTGCTGAAAATGGTGCATGATGCACATGGTCTCCTATTTCATTTTGAGATTGAGATAAGTTTTGCTCAATGATCTGATATGAATCTGTATTTGTATTTGGTTTAGTGTGGAGACAACATAATAATGTTGATAGGGATATCACTCTTTTCTTACGATTTTTATTTTAAAAAATGACCACAAGATTTATGCTATCTAAGACGTTTATGATCAAATATAATTAAGTTGGTGAATTAGGTTTTACCATAACACATGGTATTCATGAAATAGTGGTAAATAATGCAGCCATGAAGGAGTTATCGGCTTTTTTTTTAATATATCGATGATTAGTTAATTGAACTCTAATCTTTTATATAAAAGTTCTGAAGATGATCACTAAATAAAAAAGATGGCAGATGTATCATGATGGGTCTTATACATTAAACCGTGTTTGTTATACAATAACGATATACAAAAATGATTAGCATGTTTAGTCAACATGGAGATAGATCAATAAAAAAAAGCTTGATGACACCAAAAGAAAAAAGAGATTCAATTTCTGTCTTCTTCGATTTGCTCAATACCCATTGATATCTTGATCGGCTTTGGTCCATATTCACAGCCCAACATGGACAGTAGCCCAAGCCCATTTGGCTTCAAGGCTTTCAACCCAAATTTAGACACATATGGACATATCTAACCGGAATCGGGCCACTTTGAATGGGGCCACTTTCTTTCTTTTTTTGGCTACAAATTGATAGTACTACTACTTTTTCATTAAATAAGAAATTAAAATGATCATTGTCTCCCCTGATAAATGATGCCACCGAATAGACTGCGACCTTGAGAGAGGCAATTGGAGCCTGGAGGGATGAACTTTTGACCCAAAATTCAAGGTCATCTTTCCTACCCTTCTCCTAATGTGTATCTACTCAACAAACTTGCACCGTTTAAAACCTATGTACATCACGCGATCTGGCATATCTTACGGTAGAGATTCTGCACAAGTGAAAAGGTTAAGCATCTCAATTTTAGTTGTGAATCTGATCTTGAAAAAGATTACAATACTACTGGATAGAGAGGATAAATTAGTCAGTAGAGAAGTAGTCAGGGAACGTGCACTATTTTTGAAGCTGAAAAGCATCACACGCTCTCTTTGTTTACAAACTTAACTGTACTTTTAGATTTTTACAGTCTGACCAAAAGTGACCAGTCAATATATTAATTTTAGTGGTAGTAGTATGTTTTTATAAAGTTCCTCGTGTTTTTTAAGTGGTACCAAAAAAGTGTCCTTTATAGCAAATTTTTATGATTTTTCTTCTTTCAGAATGTATAGATTGGTTTATGTTTTAACATATTTAATTTTGGGATAGCTTTACATTAAGCTCATGAATATTTACATTTACGATAATTCATCAATTAAAATTTAAAGATATTTCATATCAATGATAATTACAATTACGAACAATAATATTTTTTATTTTCAATAATAATATTATGGTTTTAACTCTTAATTTTGTTCCTCATATGAAATAGTATATGACATGTAAGAGTTGCTGATTAACATGAGATTTAAATTAAAATAAATTTTATTTAAGTAAGCAAGTTTTAAGGGATTGTTGTCTCAATAATAAAATTTTTAAATATTTGGTGTTGGAAGTTTTGATTTTTTTTCTTTTTTACTTAAAACTCATCGACCTATCAGATCATATATATAAAAAAAATCGAGATGAGATGTTTTATACATTTTGGATCCCGCTAAGGGGTGTGCTTAAAGCACTTGTTAAAAAATACGAAATATTAAACAAGGTAATTACATTCGTACATGCTCATAAATGAATGATATATTTAGAATAACATTTAAATTTAAATTTAATTTTAAAATTTCAATGCATTTGTGAGTATTTATTACTTGTTAACTAGTTAAGACACCATTAACAAAACTCGTGTTTTTTTCAACTTTTGTGTATCATTTGAAAAAAAAATTATTTCGTATTTATAAATTTTAATTTTGATATTTATGCAAATAACACCTTACTCTATCAAATGTTCAATGTAAGCGCATTTATCGTTTAAAAAATAATGTAATTATACTCTATGTTTCTTTTTGGGTCGAGGGATTTTTTTTGGAGATTCAATTTTTTTTAAAAGGTTTCAAATGAATAATTATGCTTATGATTCAAAAATAGTTTTTTTTTTAAAAAAAAAAATCAGTCAAAATAGTTTGTTGAGATTAACCCTATCTTCTTAGTAAATATGGATAATGAATGATTGCCATTAGTTGGCTGTTGGAAAATGTATGTGAGCTACTACCATTAATTGGTGCAAAGCACATATCCAAAGTCCAATATGATTTTTTTTGTTAAACTAACAATAATTTCCTATTGTACCAGAAGAAAATCATTATTTTCTCATTTGTCACATATCTTTTCTGTTTTGATGATATTATCACTTATGTGAAATATTTGAAAAAAATTAAAATACCACAGGTTCGGGTTAGGAAATTGTAACTAAATTTAATTAAGGATTCTCATTTTTTAAAGAAAATTGCATAATTCATTGTCGCATATATAGGTTCCAATACATATATAGTAGCATAAGTTTATTTTCGGTAAATTACAAAACCTTTGTCAAGATTTGAAAATAATTTTTATTACCTGTTTGAGGTTTTTAAAATAACTTTAATTTACTATTATCATATTTGATATCGAAAATTTGTTAAGTTTTAACAGAGTTCTGAATAGTCTAATCTTAAAAAAAAAAAAAATATTTAAATAAGAGTTACCTTTAGGTTTTAAGTACGTTTTTGTAATCAACCTTTTAATTTTTCTCCTCAAGACTCGTGAGAGTACTATGCTCAACTGCGGTTCAGTTTTAAAATAAGAGGAGTATTACGCTCTTGTGAGTGTTGACATTTTAGTATTTTACCCTAAAATGTGTCTTAACTAGAGAAATGGACCACTAATGGTGAAGAGGAAAATCAGAAAACCAAAAAAAGAGAGGGAGAGTTCACTCTCGCAAGCCCGCTCTAGTTTCACTTCAAAACCCTACCCGAAAATTCCATTTTCACTCTCTTTTTTGGCTTTAAAGATAAAATCAACTCAAAACTTCAAAAAACCAAGAACCCACTTCACTAATCTCTCCCTCTTCCTGTTTCTCTTTAGAAGTGAAACCAACCCAAACACAAAAACTTGAAAAAACCCCAAAACAGAGGGAAAGAGAAATCGTGAAAACGTAACCATGGATCCGTATGATCCCACTAACATATTGTTCACAAAAATTAAAAGCTTAGAGCCAGAAAACGCCTCAAAAATCATCGGATATCTGTTGATACAAGACATAGGGAAGAAAGGTTTGATGCGTTTGGCTTTTGGCCCTGAGACCCTCTTGCACTCGCTGATTCTCCAGGCCAAAACCGACTTGGGGCTTGCTTCAAACACCTTATTTACTCTCTCTACATCACCTTCTCCTTCTACTCTAAACCCCATCTCGAGACCCAACAGCAACAGTAGCGGTAACATTAACCCATTGTCGCAATCTTCTCCGAGGTTTGCAGTAAATGGGTTTTTGGGTTTCGCTAAGAACCCATCTTCTCCTTCTTCGAATTCCTGGTCACTTAACAACAGCGCCAACAACGGCAACCCCATTAGCCCAAAGTCAAGTCCTTTTCTTTCTTATGACAACATACGTGCTGGGTCGCTTTTGGTTCCTTTATCTCCTGCTCAAAAGAATAGTGGATTTGTTGCTGGTGGCGGTGGTGATAATAATAGCAGTGGTGGTGATTTCATTGATGAGCACCAACTGAGCGATTACCTTTCATTTCTAAATGATTCCTCTTCGAAAAACGAGGAATTTATCGATTCAAGGGTTCAGTATGGTTACTCAATGAATAACGGGGATACCCATTTGCATAGGAGAAGTTTCTCTGCGAGTGATGCGTGCCTTGGGTCTGAGGATGCAGGGTTTGGTATGGGGTATAAGCCTTGCCTTTACTTCGCTAGAGGTTTTTGCAAGAATGGGGATAATTGTAAGTTTGTGCACGGTGGTTTTGCGGATAACGTCAATGTAAATGGCGTTATTGTTGGTTCGCCTAGTAAAATGGACTATCTTTATCAGCAGCAGCATGAGCAAATGAGGAGAATGAAGGCGGCCCATCAGCAAAGACTGGCTGCTGCTCAGTTCATGGCCGGAGTTTCTCAGTTGCCATACGACAAGTCCATGGATTTCATCTCGCATCCACCACATGATCCCCAGAGGTATCATGGAGATGAACAATTTCTCTTTTTTACTGTCTTAATGTTGCCATGTAATGTGCAAAAAGGTTTCACTTGAGTTTGTTCTACTGTCGAGGTTTCAGTTAAATGACCCTAATTGTATAGAGTATTAGAGATGAGCCAGTTGGCCTTTTGCCTTGCTTTTTTACTATGCAATTTTTAAGGTTATTTGTTTGAGTTTGTTTGGGTATTGGGTGTTGGTTTTGATGGGTTCTTGGTATCAATTTTTTTGGTGTTGTAACTTGTAAGAAATTAAGATGGACAATCTCCAACATTTTATCTCAAAGTATCTTCCTTTACTTGATTTATGTGGGCGCACACACAAACACTTCATACATTTAGTTTGTTTTCTGTTGGGGTATAGGTTTTGAATTTGATTAGTAGTGTTATTTTGGTGGCATTGACGTATTGCAGAGCGGCAACGTTGATGTTGGATGAAGAATGTTACCGGTACAGCCCGGGTAGACTCGAAAGGGATGATATCTTGGGAGTGGGATTGGCAGATAGGTCAAACTCAGCCTCTAAACAGATTTACTTGACATTCCCAGCTGATAGCACTTTTAAAGATGAAGACGTGTCAAATTACTTCAGGTAAATTACGAACTGCTATTTCTCTATATTGATAGATTGTAGATAAATACATTGTTAAAATGTTTGTTTTTGCTGGAAGATCATTCTTTCAAATGTGCTACTGCTAGCACCAAATGAGCACTTCTGCATATTAAATTTATAATGGACCAAATACCAAATAAAAGAATAGTTGACCCATCGTAAGCTGTTGGGGTAGAAGATTATGCTGGATTAAGTAGTTGAAATACGGAACTTGATTGTTGTAGAGCTCTCCTGAAAAAATGTGGCTTGATCTTCTAGTCATGATATGCTAACAAGCTGATGATCATGCAAAGAACATTGCAGATATTCTGGTGGAATCGGTATATTGGGTGGGGCGAGAGGAACATAGATTGCAGGATTGGATATCTTGTTAACCATCTTGGGTTGACAAAAGTGAGATGCTTCCAACAATAACAATGTTGCCTATTGTGTAAAAGGGTATCACTAGAACACTTTCTGTTATGAGAACCTAACCAGGAAAAGAAGAATTCAGTTTTTTCCTATCAAGTAGTCAAAAATATTTTAAAAATCTAAAAGCCAAATTTAAGATGAAATTGTATTATTGGATTGATTTTTCTTTCTGAACATGATCTGTTATTTAAATAAGCCATATGCAGTGCATGTATGATAGTTGACTGAGTTGTAGGCATTGTCCTGGTGAACAGAGGTGGCTGATTGCTAGATTTAAATGTTCAAAGAAGAGCTGAAGTGATAATTGATTTTTGTTTGAAGGCATTGCAAATGCATTAATTTTATATTGAGATGCAGATATTGTTCTACACCAT
Source organism: Bretschneidera sinensis (assembly GCA_023935145.1). NCBI lineage: Eukaryota > Viridiplantae > Streptophyta > Magnoliopsida > Brassicales > Akaniaceae > Bretschneidera > Bretschneidera sinensis. The sequence continues at coordinate 4,476,461 of CM043698.1, forward strand.
GAAGATTGCAGTTTGATGTTTGCACTACTATGATGGGGTAGGATTTCGAGTGCGAAACCCCATTTTATATACCTACTCATGTTAAGTAGTGCCTTCCACCTGAGTGAGCGCTCTCCATGTCTTAGGTGTTCCTTCTGATGCAAAGTATAAAAACAGCGATAACTTCTCTTTGGCTCTCCTATGAATGGCTTCCTTTTTATTAGTTACTGCAAATGTGATTTTGAAAGTTGCCTAACAAGCTAGTTTTGCTCTTCTTTTTAGCTTTCTCTGTTACGAACAAAGTTTTTAAGTATCATGAGCTTGAATTTTAAATTTGGCCTTTAATTGACATTGTTCTGCTGTATGTTTTGGAAGCATTTTTGGACCAGTGCAAGATGTGAGGATTCCATACCAGCAGAAACGAATGTTTGGGTTTGTTACTTTTCTCCACCCAGAGACTGTGAAGCTCATATTGGCCAGAGGGAACCCTCATTTTATATGTGATTCACGTGTGCTTGTTAAGCCCTACAAGGAAAAGGGAAAAGTTCTGGACAAGTATGATTTTATCTGTTATGCTATTCTATATTGTCTTTTGTTCTCATCTTGCATTGATAATTAAATTGTCAGTTGAATAATAGCAGGAAGCAGCAGCATCTACAACAACAGCAGATTGAGAGGGGACATTTTTCACCCTGTTCTAGCCCTTCAGAGATTGATTCTAGGGAGCAATATGACTTTCACCTTGGTAAGTGAATGCTTTTTCCGCCTGAAATTGTCCTCGTACACCGTTTTTAGAAAGAATGATATAGAAGGAAATAAAATGCTAATTATTTGCTTTTTCTGTTCTTTATTTTGGTGTTTATTTTCTTTTTTTATATTGTTTTTTGTTAAATCAAACTCTCTTTTCCTATCTGCAGGAGCAAAGGTGTTCTACAACTCGCAGGAGATGCTGCTGAGAAGAAAATTAGAGGAGCAGGCTGATCTGCAGCAAGCTATTGAACTCCAAAGGAGAAGGTTTCTGAATCTGCAACTTCCTGACTTGAAGAATGAATGTATTCATAATCATCAGCGTAGTCTCTCTGTTGGCTCTCCCGTGTATTTTCCCTCTCATGTCAAGCAAAACATTCCTCCATATGAAAACATTAATAAAGAAATCATAGAAGGTTAGCTGATCAATCGTAGTTGATTAGTGCATCGAGGTTTATCAAATATAATAGATGATGAATCTCTGCTGTGGTTAACTTGCATTTTCCTTTGTGGCAGTCAAGAATGTCAGCCCAGCTGCCACCATTCCCCTTCCAATTGCTGCTACTACTGAGCAGCACCTTCAGCCAGGAGTGAATGCAACTTGCGTTGATGATAATGGTTGTGGCAGTGGAAAGGAGGGGAGCTCCAACTCTGAAAAGTGTGATCTACATGAACGGTACGAAACTAAATATTAAAGATTAGGGGACAGGTTATATGTATCATCAAATGCCACGGTTTGATGTTTATCCAACAACTATTTGTGATGCTTTAGGTTTTACAATTTCGATTCTCCCTTTTTCAATTGTTCTTCTTTCTAATCTCTCATTTCTTTGTTTTCCCCTTTCTTAGAAGTGAAGAGAGCAGTGTAGGGCATGTTCTCCCTGATAACTTTTTTGCTTCTCCTAAAAAAATTGTTGACGATCTGCACAATGACTTGTCCACTTTGGTGGAAGTGAATGAAGGCACTGCAAAGTCCGCTACTTCATCGTCATCAGAAAATAACCCAGCTTGCCCACTCATTAATTAGTTTCCTCTTAAATGCCAAGGTGGTGTATACGCCTTCTGTTGCTTTATTTTATTTCCTACTACATAATGTTACGTGTGGCAGATGGTTAATTCTAATTGACATGTACTTTTATTGTTTCCTTAGGTTTTATCTTGGGCATGAAGCTATAAGTGTACGTAATAAAGGTGAGCATATTCAGCCATATCAACTGTAATTACTAACACATATTTTCCCCAACTTTTTAGTGAAACGGTTTTCTTATAATGTTGGGCTATGTTTCTCATGCAGAAAAGTAGAGAAGCATACACAAGGAAGAACCCTGTAGATGTATAGCTAAACTATACCAGGGGCGAGTAGGGAATGTTTTCACAAGATCGCGACCATGGTCGTTGGTATACTACTAACAGCGAATGCATATGAATACTTAAAAGGATACTGAACTGATTTTGGAGAATAGGGCTTTTCTCTTTTCTACTTTTTACCCCCGCTGTAGGTATGTGCTGGATCACACAGACTGAAGCAGAAGAAACAAAAGTTTAGAACTGTTATTTACATTAGCATCTATACATATCCTTTATAATATTATGCCGTCCTTTGCTTGTGAGTTAAGAGCACTACTTTAGAATAATCTTAATAGCATTAGAATTATGTATGCAAGCTTATATAGCTGAAACAAAACCAGTAGACTGATAGAGAAATTGTAGAGGAAACAGGGATGGAATGCAGAAATGCAGGAGGGAGCTTTATTTATTTATTTATTTTTCTCTTTTTTGGTGGGTTGGGGGAAAGGGGGACATCAAATATGCGTTTTTATACTTTTGTTTTCATAGTTGTTACAACACTTTTTGATCTGCTGGGTGATCTATCCAGGGAAAAGTGGAAGCAATATATAAAAAGTTGGTGCAAAAGGATGTTCTTTTATGTGATCAAAATCTACTTTAGAGGACTCTTTTGTCTCATTTTATTTTCTTTTAGGACCACATGAGGGGAAGAGGGCCACTCCATCACATGGGGACTGACATTATGTAAAATTCTAGTATCATGGTATCAAACTCCTTTCCCTTTCAGCTCATTGAGATTGTTGGTTTCTGAAAATTTGATTTTTGTGTTAGAGCCCTTATGTTCTGCCATGGTTTTAAATTACTTTAGTCTTGCGTGTGCTGCTGCACTGGTTGCTGGTTGGACTGCAGCTTTTTAAAATAACACTTCCAGTTGATATTTTAAAGTACAAACATCAGTCTCTTCTCACTTTGGAATTTTAGATTTGATTAAAATCCGAAGAACATACAGGAATGGAGAAGAAAGGAACAGTAATATCTCTGAAATGGGTTTGCCTTTTAATATGCATTCTATGGTATGCAGTAATTTTGTGTCAAAATTTTTCACTTAGATGATTAGTCACCTGAGTATCTGATCAATCAACTTTCAATCATTGTTTAGTTTGTGGAAGTCTCCTTCACTAATAATTATCTATTTTGGAATTTTTTTTTACAAACATGCATATGGGAAATGCTTGGAGCCACTATTGTTGACTAATTTTAATCATTATTTCACTTATCTCTCTGGTTCTTAGATAGTTTGGTGACTTGATGGTTTTCTTTCTTGTTTAGCATTGATTCTTCCTCCAGTGTAGTTATGATGTTAAAATTTTTCTCGGAAAAATCTATGGTTCTTTCTCCTTCACTAATAATATCTATTTTGGATATTTTTTTGACCAGCATGCATATGGGAAATGTTTGGAGCCACTATTGTTGACTAGTTTTAATCATTATTTCACTGGTCTCTGTGGTTTTTAGATAGTTTGGTGACTCAATGGTTTTCTTTCTCATTTAGCATTGATTCTTTCTCCAGTGTAGTTATGATGTTAAAATTTTTCTATGTGAAGGAAAAATCTATGGTTCTCAAACTTTAACAGGAGATGATAATTTTTAGCACAAAGTGATATCAATTAATATCATATATTGTTTTCATTATCATAAAATTTATATGATTATGACAAATGTAAATAAAATGTTTTTATTATATAATAATATTGATTATCATAAAATAGCACCAATTTATTATTTAATGTATTAAATTACCGTTAATTTTATAAAAAAACTGTTTCAAAAATAATTTTGATAATAGTAAAGTGGACTACAGTTACGTCACGGCACCTTAGTTATAAAAAGGTTTATGAACTTTATACAGCAGCTTTCAATTGGGTTTAACATGATCTTTTTTATATATATTTTAAATAGAAGTTCAACATTATTGATAGGTAGAATTAAATTGGTGATTGATGTTGAGTTAAAAAAATAGTTTTAATTTCGTTTTTATCGTCATCTGAAACCCTTTATATAGTGTAGGGGTGGTAATTTTGTTCAAAATTATGGGTTTTGTCTTTTTTTTTATAAATATCATTTGTATTTTTTTTTTTATAAAAATCATTTGCATTTGTATTTTTATAGCATTTTATTTTTTAATAGTCACAAGATAATTTAGGTTCTAATAAGTAAAAGTGTTAATATTATCGGTGTTATCTAATTTGGGTATTTATTTTTTTTATAGGTTATTGGTTTAAAATAATTTAAATTTTATGTAGACTTATGACTTAAATTTTGTTGAGAAAAATTTTCTGTGAGAACTTGATTCTCGGTGGAGAACCAAAATGAGGAAAAAAAAAAATTTCACTTTCATCATCGAAGGTAAGGATAAAGAATTTATTTTTCCCGTGAATTTAACAGGAACAGAGATGAAAAATTTAACCTTGTCCATTCCCGATTCCTTTGTCATCCTTAATCTTGTGAGGTATTAAAGACATGAAATCATTGGCATATTGGAGGCAATGATAAGTATAGTTCTTAATGAATTAAAGTATGATTATTTCTCAATCAGTAACGAAAAAAAATACAATATTTCAGTTAAATTTTGTATCCATTTGCACAATGCTATTAGTCCTTGTTTGATTTAGTTATAGCTTTAGTTTATGATTATTAAAATAGATTTTTAAATATATTTTAATAAAATAAATATAAAAAAATATTTTAATATAAATTAAAATTTTTAATTTATATTTTAAAAAATAAAAATTATTTCATAATACCGAGGCTAGAATTACACATACTTTGTGGGCCCATACATTTATTAGTATTTAATAAGAGTACTAAAATATGTGATGATGAGAAATTTGCTGTGATCAACTATAGCCAAAAGGACCCTTATACTCCTTTAATCATTTTTGACCCTAATTAGTAGAGTACGGAATATTGTGGCACTTCCAGTGTTAACTACTGGCGTATGGAAAGTTAAAGAGAAGCTAAGGGCTAGTGGCCAGTGGGACAGAAAAGAGTTTTGAGTATCAAATTTAGAAAAGAGTTGGCACTTTGAATCTATTCTTTTATAGTGTAGAGAAGTGCAAAGATTTATAGTTCATGATTGTAATGCCACCTCATAGCATATGACCCTTCAGGTCCATTTGTTCACAAACAATGAGATAATATTGTGATTACTGAGATAAGATTTGGAGTTGTTAAAATAAAACTATTTTAACTTTGTGTTTGATTAATAAAAATTTTAAATTAAAATTAAAATAAAATAACAAAACTAAATTTAAAATACATTTCACATTTTTTTCTTCTTCATAGGTCCTTTATACATATAAAATACCATAAACATTTTATTTCTTTAATTTTTCTTTTTCTTCCTTCTTTATTTCAAGACACAGATTGTTTTTTTCCTTCTCCCTCCTTCATCTTTCTTCCCATCCTTCTTCCTCTTCATAACTTTTTTTTTCTTCTAATTTTGGGCAACAAAAAAAAACTGTAGATCCGTGAACCAATCGTCGGATCTTCAAGAGTTATGGTCACCAGTTCAAGACGAGCTCAATGATGGCAACGACTTAACCTAAAGGACAACGGAAAGGTAGAATAGTGATGGTGAAGGTCGCGGTCGTTTGATGGTTTTCGACATTTTTTTGACGGAATCTTGGCGAAGAAACACCATATTTGAATAGATCGGGGAATCCTGAACTGGATGGTACGGTTGGATTCTGGTGCCGTGATTTTCCTGCTACGGTAATGGTGAATATGGTCAGAAGTTGGTGCGTTTTGATCACGAGATCCTCTTGATGTTGATGGTTCGGGTGGTGGTGGTTGAAATTCATCCAAAAATGACGAAGAGGAAAAAGACAATGATATGAAATTCGTCAGAAATTCACCGTAAAAAAGGAGAGGAAGAAGAAGCATGAACTGTTGTAGGGTATAAAAGGAATTATTTTTTTTGGTGGGATACATTCTGTTTCAGGGGTGAGTCAAAATTCATAGGATTAGGATTAAGTTTGTTCCACCTTAGTCCTATCTGAATAGTCCAATCCCTCCAACTAAATATAAGACTAACAGTTTATGTGGGACTAATTTGGTCCCATCATACTTTTATCCCTTGAACCAAACAATCCCTTATAGTTTTCTATCAAGCTTATGATTTATAAAATAATGGTCTAGGTCCTAGGATACAATAAAGTTGTGTGCCAAGCTCTTTGATGCTTGAGTTTGAGTCATTCTCGACATAAAGATGTAAGCTTTATTTGATAATTTGACATTAACAAACACTTATGTTTAACTTACGTATAGAAACATTCATACAACATTAATAAGTTGATAGGTTCCTCCACCATCCCCTTGCTTATGGATATTATGTTGTTGCGACTCTGTTCTCTGCCTATTCCAAGGACTCTATGTTGATTCTAAAGTGCAGAGGTCCAACAACTCAAGAGACGTGATCGACATGTTTTATTTCAATTTTTTTTTTCTTTTACCCTCTTGGTCACCATTCAGGAAAAAAAAAACATTGATAAAGGTGTCACCTTTCACTCCCCAACTTTTTTTTTTAAATGAGGTTGTGTGCCTCCATTGACCCTAATCCAAAGGTTTCCTAACTTATTTCCAATTAAACCTCTAATAAATACTAATGAAGATATGATTCTTAGTCTTTCACCAAATCACATTTTGTCTATACATGTGTGTAACAATGGATGCAATTCTTTTGACTCTAATCCGTTTTACATAAAAGAGTTTTCGTGGTTTGGATGGCCTGTCCGACTCGAATTGGGCAGGCTTTGACAAACCTTTTAGCAAAAGCCCATGTTTAGGTGACATATGGAAGGCCATTGTTCGGTCAGTCTGGACTTGTGTAGGCTCATTCAGTTTCTGACCTGAGTTGAGTCTGACCCAACTCAGATTTTTGCTGCAGGAGCACTGAAAAGTTACCTTGTAACGTAAGAGGGTAAATTACAAAAACCATTGGATTCAAGTTAAAATTACATTTGCATCTTTTGATTTTGAATTTTGATACACTAAATTTACATTTCTTGAAACATACGTTTGCATCTCTATAAATTCTTGGAAGCCTAAGTTTGTCTTTAAAATTATAGAATTATCTACATTTGGATCCTTAAAATCATAGATTTCAGAGATGCATCTGTAAGTTTTCAAAATCCAAAGATGCAAGTGTTATGCGATGGTTTTAAAATAATCTTATATGAATCCACACGGGTTGATGGTCGACAAAGCCCAAGTTGGCCTAGCAATAAAAACTTTATAACTTATGGATTTAATGGTTTATGATAAAAAAATGAAAGTATAAACTCTTTAGTGTTTGGGAAAAAAAAACAATAAAAAACAAATTTTCTAATGCATTCAGTTTTTTAAAAACAAAAACCATTTTTTTAAAGATATTTGACCTGATTTTTGTTTATAAAAAAACAAAAACAATTATTTCGTAAACTCTCCCGGTACCTAAGCCAACTCAAATCATGTTACACCAATCAATCAATGATAAGACAAACAAAACGATACAAGAAAAATTATGATATAACAAGGCAAACTTTTGCATCAAAACCATTTTCACCTGATGGGCCCATTATACAAAGCAAAGTTCTCTCTAATTTGCCATAGTTATATGATAATAGATGGTACGGCCTAATAACATCAACATCATGCCTGAAATAGCAACGAGTCTTATCCTATAAAATAAGCCCATTTTCATTGGCCATAAGGCTATCATTACTTCACAGTATGGGCCCAAAATAGTCCAAAACATGGTGTTGAAAAAATGACAGACTTGACTAAGTTGCACTTTGTTTGCATGATATCAGCTCTGGTTGAAGCATGTTTGTGTCTGCTGCAAAGCAGCATTATATTCTGATTCTTGTGGTACGATAGAGGATGTGAGGACCAGAGAGACCTTCACATCGATGGCAAAGCAAAACCTCTGTACCAGAATCTACAGCAGCGATTTTGTTTCCATCAAAGGAAGATGCCCTAGCCATGGTCTTCTTGTTTTGCAGCTCTGTTTGGTCATGTGCCACCCTGCATGATATAGCTTATATAAAGTTGTAGAGCTCATTCATTGTCATAAATCAAAACAACATTTCACTGTGAAGGGGCCACCAAGAGGGTGCACTGCTTGGATTTTACATTGACAAAGTAAGGTTAGTTCACTCAGCATTGTTGAAATTTTCAGTGTTGAAGAGATTTTGAGGTGCTATAGAAACAAGATAAAGGGTATATCTTCTACCTATAGGGTACATTGTTCAAAATCTTTACTCTACTTCATATGTTAAAAAACATATTTGGGAAATTATTAAGTGTAAGGTTAAACGATTATATTTGTACAATGTAAGGTTAGTTTTTCTGGCAATGTCAGAAATTTTACAGTTCTGAGTTGGTTTTTGAAGCATTATTCAAACTAGATGGAGTATCTTTATCTCTTTTACCCATTAGGCCATTACATACATGATTGAAAACCTTATTTGCTCCATATGTTAACATAACATATCTAAAATGCCTCTCAAGTGACTTATTTCCTATGTTTTTTTATAATGTATATACATACATAAATACCCAAATGCAATGTACTGTATGTATATTAGCTTTTAATACATCTGTTGTGTATACTAGTCCAAATGGAGGCACCCAGGTTAACAGGTTGCAGATGTGTCAAATTGGGGGTCCCAACGTTGACACGTTGGCGACATGCGAGACACAGATTAAGAATGATTAGATCTTAAAATGACGGAGGTTTCAATAATGAATGTACTTTCATCTTTCAACCTACATGAATGTCATGAAAATTTTCTAAAATTATTCCTTCGGTCGACCCATCCAGTTTATTTTTGTTAAGGTAATTTCTTTTATCTCTTAAACGCTATTCATTTATTTGTTTATAAATTCATTCATTTATTTTGAATAACTCTAAATTAATGGTAGTTGAAAGTGTTGTGATTTAATCTCATGACTCATTGTTTATAGAGCAAGAACCAGCCCCATTATCTATGTTTGGTTTTGTTTCAGATCCTCATGATCAGATCTAATCCATTATTATTATTATTCTTTTAAATTTTGATGTGTTTCTAGCATAGTCATTACTCTGTTGGTGTTTGGGTCCTCATAACCTCCTATGTTGTCAACCTAACCTGAAATTACCACAACAAAGGCAATGCCTCTATAATCATTTGAGTAGATTTACATCTAATTAGAAGTAAGGACTTTAGATATACAAATTTTCCATGGCTTTAAAATGAGAAAGATTTAGGTATCCATTTTCCATTTTTTTATAACCAACCATTTTTTTACTAATAAAAAAAGTACCCATTCTCTATCTCTGAATGTACAAAGAAGGTTGGAAGGAAAAAGTTTGAATGTAGGCTACTTCACTTACATAGGTATCTTTAGTAAAGATTTTTCAAGAAGAGAAACCAAATCTTTCAGAAGTTCATTCTTATGTTGATCTAAAAGAATCCTGATAAATAAAGCTAGTTTTCAAATGCTTGTGGCTAAACTGGACGATCCGATTAGGCAAATAGCAAGAACAAGGTTTAACGCATGAATCCACATTATTTGCTTACCTCATCATTCTGAAACTAATAACTCAAAGTCATAGGAAGTAAAATAGTCATGGAAAATAAAAAACTTTAGGTTTCAAATAATTTTTTTTTGCATAGGATTGTAAAGCATACAAACCAAAGAAAATGTGGAAATGCAAATGGAAAGTAACAAATAAATATCACCATGTATATTTCTTATAAACAAACAGAAGTATTTATCATTTCAGTTTCAGATATGGAAAGCATTAATGCATTGACAAAGAGAAAGCAGAACAACGGTGAAAACATAGGGAAGAAAACTACAAAGACAGAACGTGTTACCATGTGAGCAATGGAGTATCCAAAGCAGGATCTTCATCCATAAAATCTGTTCTTTTGCTGGCATCATATTTCTTCCCCGTATTTTTTTCTCTGAATCAGTTTCGAATGGATAAATGGATCGTGGAAAAAAGATAGGGATTGGGATTACTCAATGTGTGAAGAGGCACTACATAAGAAACAATATAAATTTTATTATTTTTTGGTTAAATATATAAACGTACAGTTCATGGAAAGAAACTTATTACTGTTATTACAATTACAAGAGTACTAATGTGGCAAATACCTTTCCTTCAGGAATCTGTACAGTCATGGAAAGTGGCAGTGGCAGTGGCAGTGGCAGTAATTTATTCGATATCCCAGGTAGCATAATTTTCTTGCTCTCTGTTTCATGCGCACACAAGGGTAAATCTTGTTACCAAGAACGTTTTACATAAAAACAAGGGAGGATATATACATACATCCACAGCATAGTATTTATATATATAGACACACAGACACACACCTAAAGATATATATGTATATAGACACACATACATATGTTGCGGATGCATGTATATATCTTCCTTTGTCTTTATGTATTACGTTCTTGGTAACTATATTTGTCTTTATTAACTAATATTTAGCCATTTTAATTACTTGTTAACAATGATTTCTCTCCTCTTTCTTTCTTTTTCATATTGGGGAGGGTGGGGCATTCTCTGCTTTCATACCTCCCCTGGGGCTTCTAAAATATAACTAACACCTATCAAGGCTTCTGCTATTTTTTTGGTGGTGGTGGGGGTTTGCAGGGGGCATTGTTTTCTTACATACCTCTCTTGGGGTTTTAAAAATATAACTAACCTCTATTGAGGCCTCTAAAGTATGACTAACTGCCTCTTCTGGGTTTTTGAGGTACTTAGAAGCTACACATTGACATAAAGATTGAGAACTGTAATTTAATGTTCATGCTAAAAAAACTGAACCATATAGTTGAACTTTGTTCTCAACTAAGTTTTCTACCATGCATAATGAATGAATGTGGGGCATCAACCTTTTAGGAATATGCTGCCACCCATCATTTTACTTTGATGTGGTATCATCTACCTTCCTTATAAATGGTGAAGCTTTTGATGAAAATTCTAAGGTTGATTTGAATACTAAAACATGTTGCAAACCTACAGATGGATTTTAAAAAGAAAGAAGGTTAATTATACAGTTATACTAAATCAAATCATCAACTAAATCCCCTGGCTAGTCAGATCAATAATTTTATTGATCCAGAAAAAGTAAAACAAATCATCAAGTAAGAGTTTCTTTTTCCAAAAAAAATATAAGAAAAAAGCTTAGTGATATTTAAGACATGTCAAGTTTAAGTGTGATATCACTGAAAATTTTGTGAAGGTTTCCAAGACATCAAATCCCTCATCATTTGTTGTTTCTGCATTACTTTCGGCTACAATGGCAAGAGACTTTGTGCTTACCTTTGTTAATAGCATTTATCATTGTTTTGTTATTCTGTTGTTAAAGTAATCCATCTCTATCTCAACTTGGAAAGGGAAATACTCCAATAAGGTTATGTCAAAATTTTACTAGTAGTTTCATGTATCAAAAAACAGCCTCTATAAAAAATATTGATACTAATAGAAACAGTTAAATCTATAAAGTCATACAATGGTTTTATTTTCTAGTTGCATTTATTTATTTATTTTGGTTTACAACTTGAAAGTAGCTTAATTGTTCGATGTCAATAAACTCTTACCAAAATAACGAGTTAATGCGATTCTGAATGATATCATTTTTGGTAACATAAAATAGAGCCTCTAAATTTTTGTTGGTTTGACATTTGGTTTCAATAAACTAACCTCTTTGAAAGTTTTAGCCCAAAAGCCATCAGAGTTGGAAATGCTACAGAAAGAGTATGAGGAGAAGACAATGAAGATTCAGGAGCTCAAGAAACAAATTGCATCTGTGACGCTTCGGTTAGGGAAGAAGAAGGAAGTTCCAGAGGAAAAAAAGGAAGCTTTCAAGAACTTTTGTGGGAAATACAATAGCATGAGAGAGGAATACAATGCATTGCTGGCGGAAAAGTCCAGAGGAAACAAATAAACAATCTCATCGAGTCTCAATCTTGCATGTCGAGATGTGCTACCATAGCTAGCTGAAACCCTACGTCTTAGAAACTAAAATATGCTTTCTCATGATATTTGATGTTTTGTATATACCCGTTTGTGTAATAATGAACCTTTGAATCTCCTTATTTTATTGCTAATTTTCAGTCAAATATGCTAGATCTAATGAATTTCTCTTTTAAAATATTATCACCACAAGGGTGACTGAAGTGAATCATTCATTAATGGTGACAAATGGGGAATCAAGAATTCCGATTCTGAGAACAAAAGCTCATTTCTTTGTTCCCAAAAGAAACAATGAACTCTACAGGAAATACTAAAGGTATTGAAAAATATGTTTCATTTTTCATCTCCACTTTTCTTAACACTTATTTTAACAATTTAGATATTCTTAAAATAATTTTGGAAACAACACTTTTCTTTCCGGCATATTATTGGCAAAGTTAGGAAAAAAATAAATTGGAAAACATGGAGATAGAAAATGGAAAACATTTTCCAATACTAAAAGCACCCTAAAGCTCTTGGTCATTACATGCGAGGGAAACAGATCGGTATTTAAACAGAAACCTGATTTGAGCCAAGCTTGTGGAACCAAAAAGTGGAATTGAGGCACTCAACTAATTTCAAGTTCAAGGCCTAAGTGTCTGAACATTGATCTCCAAGATTACACCTAAGCTTAAAGCTAACTTCACATGCTAAAAGATACCACAAACTAACACAAAAATTTCTAAGAGCACAACAAGTATCATTCATCAAGGCTCACTTGTCCAAAGCAAAGAAATATTAGTATGTAAAAAAAATCCTGAAAATTTATATAAAAAAATTGAAAATATGATAATATGGGCAAAAGAATTAAAGCCTAAATTCTGTTAATAAAAATACTTCTGCAGCTTCAAGATTCTCAATAGCATTTATATTATCTTAATAAGCATTGATTTTACAAAGTATCTCCAAAGGGAGGACACACTAATGTTGGTTAACAATTGATACTCAATCCTTCATCTTTAAGCGCAATTCAAATAGATTTCAATTGACTAATGTAATTTTCATTAGATTTTCCAAATTATATCTTCAACAGAGAATGACCAGATCGACGGATATTATCGAATACAATTAAACAAACAGTAATCATCATTGGGTAATTGGGTTTAAATTGATTAAAAAAATTGAGTGAGGAGGGGCAAAATAGATTACCCGAAAAGATAAACAATCGAATTTGGGCACAGAAAAGATATAACATGGAAGATTAGAGTATTATTCTTACCTCTCTCTGTTAAAATCTTCTGCTCTTTCTCTCAACAACCCAGATAACTGGTGGCAAGCGCAAAACGTTTGAAAACTACAAATACAGCCAATAGATGAGTGATAAACCCACAGAGATGAGAAATAGCAGAAAACCCCTTGTGATTTCTTAAATTACACTTACAGCCTTCTAGGTTTGTATTATTTAAATTTATCCCACACCTTGTATTATCACATTTTACTATTGTTCCCATGTAAACTTTACTATAGAGCAAATTGGACCCTTTTTGCTTTCTTCTTTTCCTTTTCTTTTTACAGGTTTACTTATAAAAAGCATAGCAGAATTACAGAACTCCAAAGTAACCTAATACATATATTTTTATCAACATATTTAAATAATTGCAAGGTTTATAAATTATTTATCAGATCGACAAAGTGACGACGATAGGTAATAACATATTGATATTGTCTTGAAGATGATAAATCAGTTTAAATTAGATGATTAAATCATGGAAACTACATTTGTAGTCTTTTTTTTTTTGGACAAATCCACTTGAAATGGTGGGAGTTTATTATATCCCTACCAAATTATTAAAAAAATAATAGAGAAATACAAAGAAAAAATTCCCTACTAAATTATTGTCAGTCATCTAACTAAAACTAATCTGATACTTAGGCTGCCTATCTGGGGAGAAGAGACCAAAATGTCTCTCAGTTTCTGTAGGACCCTTTTGATTTTCGTCCCACATTGCAAACAATTAAGTCTCTATAGCTTGTCCGGACCTTTTTGGAGTCCCATCCTTCACATTAATCAGATTCTTATCGTAAGTGCCTGCATTTTCAACTGTTGCTGCACTATCACCTGCTGACGGCCAACCACTCTCCGATACAACAATTTCCACATCAGACCCTCCTGATTTCTCAACAGCAGAATATATAGCATCCAATGATGCATCAAACAGGTTCTGATATGCCAAATCACCATCTTGCACCATAGCTTCTGGTGCTGTAAATAAAGCATAGGTAAGATCTATATCTTTTGTATCAGAAGTGTAGCTGAAGTAAGGGTAAACATTGGCAAAAAGTGGCGCTCCATTTTTTGGTAGGGCTTGGATTATTGGGCTTATGTAAGAACCAGCACTGTCACTAAATGAGCCTGCTGATGGACAGTAACTACTTCCTAACAACGATTCATCAATCGATGTTGAAACCTTGATTTGGTCTTGTAAATTAGCTGATGTTAGCGCGTTGTAGATGTTTTGAATCGCGGGTAGAACGAATTGTGCAGCTGCATCAGCTGGATTTACTTCGTTTCCAACAGATATGTAACAAAATTTAACATCAGGTGAGAAGGCGATTACATTGTTCTGGACCCAAGAAGTTGCAGCTGAGGCATCAGCAAGGTCTTGAATGTTGCCATTAGGGACACCAAGGATAAGTTCTATGTTTGTTCCTTTAAGGGCTTGAAGGGTTTTTTTTTGATTCGGATCATATATTCGCATCCTCCCAATGCCATTTGATTTATAGAAATCTACCACTTCTTGTTCAGATGATAAGTTGTTGGCAATCCGTCCATTACAGACGCCAATGGATTGTGCACCTGCATCACACATCAGAACAAATGCTTAATATTTTTGCTCATGCAGCTTGTTAAAACCTTATTTTCCCCCATTTTTTTTCATTTTTAACATGCAGCTAACAACTTCAATATAAACAACTTAACTCAACAGTACTTAGGTGTGTTCATATGTAGAAAATTCTCCAGTTTTCATGAGAATTTTGCATTTGAAAGGTATTTTTTAAAATTTCCTGAAAAAGATGATTGATTTTCTATAGATAAACGCGCCCTATACTTTTGAAAATTCCTATAACAATGTAGTATGCATAATTGTATAGAAAGAAACATTTTTGGGCAGAAAGAGACCTGTTATCTGTAGTTCACACATGAACATTCCCAGTAGAAGCAATGTAGCAGTCACGAAAGGTTTGTTACTTGTTGCAAGGAAGAAAAAACCATGGGGAAAAGAGAGTAGGACAGCAAAAAAAGTTGGTGCTTTTATGAAGAATATCCTACAATCTATACCATCCAACTCTTCCTTGCATCCCTATATACAGAGGCATAATCCCTCTAATTGGGTAGCCTGGACTCTGGAGATCCTACATTAATGACTCATTGCTGGTCAATCACTCCTTGGAAAATTATGACTAGATTATGGGAGCGGTATTTTGATAGATATGAATAAGACACACTTGACATTACAATCATGAGAATTTAAGACAGTAATTAAATTGTTTTGATTACAATATAATCCGTTTTAAATATAATATAGCAATTCATGAAACAAGATTGAAATTTGATACACATATTTGGCAGATGTTGAAAATACATGAGATCAAGATCATGTACCAAAAATATTAGTACCCTCATGTGAGATATTTAGTGGCATAAATCAATCCTACGCGTTCTTGGTCTGCCTTTACCTGAAAAAGAAAAAAAAAAAAAATTTCTCTGCATTTCAAGTTCCCTGTACCTTGACTTAATTTAATTTATCTGAGATGTTTGTTATCAGCTATTACAAGATTTTAAGTTGATGAGAAGAATTTCAATCAATCTCTTGCAGTGATGAAAGTTAACGATGAACAAATTGTCTTATATACAAAGTTCTAAGTAAACTTCAAAATTTTCAGCATCACTTAATTAAGTCTTACTTTCTATAGAAAGGAAAATAATTCAAAACATTCTAAAGATAGTAAAATACTTCATTTATTGGAAGAATAAGACTAGTACATCAGAGAGAATAGATGGGCACAAGGCACTCTTATTTTAAGCTGAAGTGCATCAAAAACTTGTAACAACGCACTCAATTTCACTACTTCAAGCAAAACTAATTTGATATTTTGATTCTTTGCTAGGGAGGAAGAGACCGAAGTGTTGCTCAACCCCTGCTTGCTTAAGATTCTCGTCAAACATGGCAAACAGAAATGTTTCAATAGCCTGTCCAGATTTCTTAGGTGTCCCTTGCTTCACATGATTAATCAAATTCCTATAATAAGTTCTTGCGTTTTCAACACTTGCTGCATTTCCACCTTCAGAAGGCCAACCACTTTCTGATACGACAATCTGCACGTTAGCCCCTCCTGCCTTCTCAAGAGCAGAATAAACAGAATCCACCAAGGCATCAAATAGGTTTTGGTAATTAAATTGACCATCAGTCACCACAACTCCTGGTGAAGTAAACAAGGCATAAGGAAGATCAATGCTTTGTGGGTTTTCAGTGTAACTAAAATAAGGGTATATGTTGGCAAGAAGTGGTGATCCATTTTGGGCTAAAAAGCTAATTATAGGAGTAATGAATGAACTTGCACTGTCACTAAATGATCCTGCTGATGGAGGGTAGGAATTTCCCAACAAAGATGAGGCTATTGCTGTCGAAACCTTAATCTGGCCTTGTAAATTCGCTGATTTTATTGCGTTTTGTATGTTTTGCATTGCTGGTAAAATGTATTGAGCTTTTGCATCCGTGGGTGGAGCTTCATTTCCAACTGCAATATATTTGAATTTGACGTCTGGTGAAAATGCTATGACATTTTTTTGGACCCAATCGTTTGCAGCTGAGGCATCAGTAAGACCTTGAAGGTTGTCATTAGGGACATCGAGGATGAGTTCTATGTTTGATCCTCTAAGAGCTTGAAGGGTTGCTTGATTTGGTTCATAAATTCGCATGCTGGTAATTCCATTTGTTTTGTAGAGGTCTACAGCTTCTTGTTCTGATGGTAAATTGTTGCCATTCCTTCCATTACAGGCACCTATGGATTCTGCATTAAAATTTAACCGAAGGGTTTAGAGGTTTTTGGTCAAACATAAAAGAATAAGTCTTCTCTATGATTCATATGGAAATTCTCAATAATTTAATTAAATCCAGATTGAGAAAGGATTTTTTGAATGGAAGAAAAAGAAAGCTCAAACATCATTTATAAAGAGATTTAAGTCCAAGTGAAACATTTGGTCTAGTTTCCAAAACAATTTTTTTTTTTTAAAAAAAATACTAAGCGAAACACCAAAGAAAAACCCGCTTAAAACAGATTTTAACAAGTTGAAATTTGTTCCAAAATTTACATTGACAGCAATTTTAACACAACTTTTACCCGGCACTGAAAAGTTTTTGACTTGGCAGCTGTTTTAACAAAAGCTGTTTCAAAATCCGTTCTGACCCTCGAAAGCTGAAGCTGAGCTAAACCAAATGGTACCAAACAAAGTAAAAATGTATCCAACATGTACAAATATAAGCAACAGAGAGGTATACCTGTTATTTCTAGGTGATACATAAGCAATCCAGCAAGTAGCAACAAAGCAGCCATGGAGGGCTTGTAACCAGTTGCATTGGGTAAAGCCATGATGACGAAAAAACAGAACCAAAAATGTGTATTTTGATTACAATTATCTCTACCTTAGAATCCATCTTCTCCTTGCAGAACTCCCTATATATAGAGAAATCCAAGCCCCTAGAGTTGGAAGCTTTAAAATGACTTCTTGGTTGCTCCCCCCAGTCAACACTCCATGGATATTAATCAATGAAACAAGTACTAAGAGATAAATGTTTATGGATGAATTTTCAACAGCGATAATGAGGCCAAGATATTGCAGAATACGTGTAACAAACATTAAGGTAATATGTAGCTATTCTAGAGCAGAGTTAAAATCAAACAGAATGCCTTAATTAGCGCAAACTTCTCTGCAATTTTCTTGTACCCATTTATGGTTTTTCTCTTTGAAAAGTCTGTAAGTCTCCAAGTCCATCCAATCTGTTGATGCCAAAAATGTGTTTTGGTGAGTTGGAGGCTAGGACTCAGACGTATCTGCACAGGGAGAGGAAAGTGAGCTAGGGGGTCGCCGGAGGGGGTGCCTCCGGGGATGCTCCGATGCTTTAGTTAGAGTCAGAGCAAAAATATGTAGGGGACGAGCCCTCTCTTTTTCAGTTGAGCAAAAAGTTGGCCCATTTGAAGTGCATATCTGACCCTTTTTATAGGGCTTTGGAGGCGGCATTTGACCTAGGGCGGCAGTGATATGTTGCCCCAACTGGGTTGGGTAATGATGCCTAGGAGGCCCAGCTAGGTGGCTGGGGGCCGTCCGTTAGGGCTTTGCCTTGCTGTCTTGATCGGGAGTCGTCTATGCGTTAAAGCGGTTTGACGACCTGATGTCCCAACCTGGAGGTAATGATGGCCTGGAGGGCGGTGGTGATGTGGAGGCCCAGCTGGGGGGCAATGATGCCCTGAAGGGCGGTCATGACCTGGAGGCCCAACCGTTCGAGCCTGGGTCTTCCGCGTGTCTCTTTGCAGCCTGGGGTCAAGATGATCTACGTGTCGTCTTCTTGTTGGAGAAGTGTATTTTGGCAGTATCAGAGGCCCCCCACTTCTTTGAGTACATTTATGTGCTTAAGGAAGTATTGCAGGGTTCGATCTTCAATGAAAATGATAGTGTACCGTGTTCTGCTAGAGCCGAGCAGGTGTGGAGCAATCCATCTGCTCGGCCTTGGACGGGAAAGACATGAGTCCGAGCACATGTGGAGTAAGTCCAGCCGCTCGGACCTTGGAGGGATGAGGCCGAGGCTAAGGACAGTAGGACGAGGCCGAGGCCGAGGACCGTGGGTCAAAGTCGAGGCCGAGGACAATGGGTCGAGGCCGAGAACAGTGGGTTGAGGCCGAGGCTGAGGACAGTGGGTCGAGGCCGAGGACAGTGGGTCGAGGCTGAGGCCGAGGACAGTGGGTTGAGGCCGAGGACCGTGGGTCGAGGCCGAGGACGAGGACATGGCCCTTGAGGGACGAGTCTGAGGACAAATAGAGCAATCCATCTGCTCGGATCTTAGAGCTTGTGGCCGAGGCTAAGGACCGGGTCGAGGCCGAGGCCGAGGACATGGCCCCTGAGTGACGAGTCCGAGGACAAATAGAGCAATCCATCTGCTCGGATCTTAGAGCTAGTGGCCGAGGCCGAGGACATGGCCCTTGAGGGACGAGTCCGAGGACAGATAGAGCAATCCATCTGCGCGGATCTTAGAGCTTGTGGCCGAGGCCGAGGACTGGGTCGAGGCCGAGGCCTAGGCAGATGACATGGCCCCTGAGGGACGAGTTCAAGGACAGAAGGAGCAATCCATCTGCTCAGACCTTAGAGCTGGTGGCCGAGGCCGAGGCCGAGGACATGGCCTCCGAGGGACGAGTCCGAGGACAGATAGAGCAATCCATCTGCTCGGATCTTAGAGCTGGTGGCTGAGGCCGAGGACATGGCCCCTGAGGGAAGAGTCCGAGGACAGAAAGAGCAATCCATCTGCTTGGACTTTAGACCTGGTGGCCGAGGCCGAGGACATGGCCCCTGAGGGACGAGTCCGAGGACAGAAGGAGCAATCCATTTTCTCAGACCTTAGAGCTGGTGGCCGAGGCCTAGGACTGGGTCAAGGCCGAGGCTGAGGACATGGCCCCTGAGGGACGAGTCCGAGGACAGAAGGAGCAATCCATCTGCTCGGACCTTAGAGCTGGTGGCTGAGGCCGAGGCCGAGGACATGACCCCTGAAGGACGAGTCCGAGGACAGATAGAGCAATCCATTTGCTCGGATCTTAGAGCTTGTGACCGAGGCCGAGGCCGAGGACATGGCCCCTGAGGGACGAGTCCGAGGACAGATAGAGCAATCCATCTGCTCGGATCTTAGAGCTGGTGGCCGAGGCCGAGGACTGGGTCGAGGCCGAGGCCGAGGACATGGCCCCTGAGGGACGAGTCCGAGGACAGAAGGAGCAATCCATCTGCTCGGACCTTGGGTGTGCGCAACTTAGTTTGGCCGTGCGCACTGATGCTCGGCCAGTGTGCATTGGTGTATACTGACGTTGGACCCCGTCCGAGGAGTGTGCATTGCATTGGCTCAGAAAGGGGGTGTGCGCACTACGACACTTGACCGTGTACGCTATACGATAGCTAGGACAGGGGCGTGCGCACTACAGTGCTTAGCTGTGTGCGCTATGCGAGAGTTCGGACAGGGGCGTGCGCACTACGATGCTTAGCCGTGTGCACTATGCGAGAGTTCGGACATGGGTGTGCGCACTACGATGCTTAGCCGTGTGCGTTATGTGAGAGTTCGGATAGGGGCATGCGCACTACGATGCTTAACCGTGTGCGCTATGCTAGAGTTCGGACAGGGGTGTGTGCACTACGGCTAAGGAACTTGACCCAAACAGATGGGTGTGAGTACTGGCCCCTACTGCTCTTTAACCCGCATCCCTGACGGTGGATTTGGGCGGCATGACAATAGATGAGTTCTTTAAACTTCTTCGCTGTTACTGCCAGCGAGAGGTGATGGTTTCCCACGGACGGCGCCAATCTGTTGATGCCAAAAATGTGTTTTGGTGAGTTGGAGGCTAGGACTCAGACGTATCTGCACAGGGAGAGGAAAGTGAGCTAGGTGGTCGCCGAAGGGGGTGCCTCCGGGGATGCTCCGAAGCTTTAGTTAGAGTCAGGGCAAAAATATGTAGGGGACGAGCCCTCTCTTTTTCAGTTGAGCAAAAAGTTGACCCATTTGGAGTGCATACCTGACCCTTTTTATAGGGCTTTGGAGGCGGCATTTGACCTAGGGCGGCAGTGATATGTTGCCCCAACTGGGTTGGGTAATGATGCCTAGGAGGCCCAGCTAGGTGGCTGGGGGCCGTCCGTTAGGGTTTTGCCTTGCTGTCTTGATCGGGAGTCGTCTATGCGTTAAGGCGGTTTGATGACTTGACGCCCCAACCTGGAGGTAATGATGGCCTGGAGGGCGGTGGTGATGTGGAGGCCCAGCTGGGGGGCAATGATGCCCTGAAGGGCGGTCATGACCTGGAGGCCCAACCGTCCGAGCCTGGGTCTTCCGCGTGTCTCCTTGCAGCCTGGGGTCAAGATGATCCACGTGTCGTCTTCTTGTTGGAGAGGTGTATTTTGGCAGTATCACAATCTATGCTGCCTAACATGAAGAAGATCTTGCATATTTATGTGTAGATTCAACTGGATTATTATCTTCAATGAACGGTCGAGACTTTGGGAATGAGAGTTTAATTCACAAGACTGACTCTGGTTTTTCTCTTTGAAAAGTCTTTAAGTCTCCAAGTCCATCCAATCTATGCCGCCTAATATGAAGAAGATGTTGCATATTTACATGTAGATTCAACTGGATTATTATCTTCAATGAGCGGTCGAGACTGGTTTCTGATCTTCAGTAAGTCAAGAGCTGTACGTAGTCATCAATTTGAGATTGCATAAAATTTCCTCTGAATGCCACCAACCATTCAAAGGCAGTAACAAAAATTCATGTTGAAAAGGCAGATCTTGTTACAAGGTACAATTACTAATTCACTTGATTGTGAATGGTTGGCTGTATTAAGAGAAAATTTTATGCAAAAATTAGAAGATATTTCTTGCATAAATTCTGTTACAGAATAATTAATTAATCGAATCTTTTCTCATTAACTTAAAATTTTGAAATAAATGATAACTCAATTATTATTTAACGTGATATCAAAATTCTAAGCCTAAGTTTCGAGTCTTCTGGATTAGGTTTCACTTGCAAAACTTTAAAACTTTTAACCTTTCAATCGGCTTGCATGCGAAAGGATCATGTGAAATGATATGACGTGTTAAAGTATAAAGAATTAATTAGATCTTTTGTCATCAATTAAATGAAAAATGAAGTTGATAGTCACAACCTAACGCAAAGAAAAATGAAGTATTCTCAATATATGAGACAGATTTACTATAAAAGAGACTAAGAAATTTAGCAAGTTGGCATAGAGAGGACACCTTGCATTAACTTAAGGCAATCTTTATGCGTTAGGATGTGACGTGCTAAAGTATAAAGAATTAATTATATATTTTCTCATCAATTAAATGAAAAATGAAGCTGATAGTCACAACTTAACACAAAGGAAAATGAAGTGTTCTTAATGAGACAAATTTACCATAAAAAGGCTAAGAAATTTAGCAAGTTGGCATAGAGGGGGTCAACTTGCATTAACTTAAGGCAATCCTTGTGTGTTAGAATTGGTGCATACTTCACGGGTCCAGATCTGTAGAACCCCCGACAATCACGAGGTCCTGCTTCCGGTAAGTGGGCAGGGGTTGGGGGGTAGTGCTCCCAAAAATTTCAGGCCTTGTACATGTTTTGGATCTAGTTTTTTGCTTGACGGTTTGGGTTTGAGCCCATGAATAACCGTGGTTTTGCAGCAGTGCGGAAACTCTAATTAGGGTGTCTTAAGTTGCTTATGAATACTTTCTATGTACTGAGCGCACAATGTAACGGCAGATTTGTGAGGTTGATAATAGTGAAACTTCTGGTAAGATGTAACCCTATTATGAACTTAACCTGGGAATATTGTGTCTTATTTTCCTTTTGTTTTTAATTCGTGTGATAATAGGTCTCGAATCGTTCTTGTGCTCCACATAATAACGCTATTGAATTGAAAACATGGTCCAAATTGATTTTTGGGTTTGACTTAATCGATTTTTGTTTGGCCAAAGTTATATTGGCTTCTTGTAGTTAAGTCTTTGCTTTGCCAATCAGGGGCAAATCTGGCTCCAGGCCAAATCAATACTACCGTTTTTCAGAGTTTACAAAACGGTTTACGTTTTCGAGAAGCAAAAGATAAATTAAACACCTTTCAATTTTTTTTTAAATATAAATTTTAAAAAATTAAATTTATCTCATATACATAAACTTACAATAAATAATTTTAACTCCATATATTTTTTTTATTATAAAAAACTGTTTCAAATACCTTTTTAACGGTAAAAAAAAAATATAACTACAACTAAGTCACTGGTACTAAAAAAATTAAAAAATTATGCTAAATCACAAGTGTTCATGAATGGACCAGGGACACATAGATTGAGTTGTGTGTACAATCCATTCAGTGAGTACAACTATAGATTGAATCATATATTTAAGATTTAGTTGTTCTCGTCTACTTTAATCACAAGGTGGGGATGGGTTATTGCTAGAACCATTTTAGCTGTGGCCACGGCTTCATCTACTTTTGTTTTACTAGGGCTACAGCCTCATTAATAATGATTTAATTATTGAACAAAACATTTTCTTGGTTGATCTAGATCATTTGGTTTAGTGATCATTTTCAATATTTCATATAAAATGTTCGAGTTAATTCTCTTTCCTCACCAATATATATATAAAAAAAAAGTTTATTGGGTTACCCTTAATTTATCTTTCTTTCTCTTTGTTTTCTTTTATTGGTAGATTGCTTCACAATCATTCTCTCCCTCTGTTTTGGAAAGGACATGATCTTATATCTTTTGTTTTAAAAAGCATAAAACATGTAATGCTGTAAAATTTATTCCGAGTTTTATCCAATTATATGAATTGAAATAGTATACATGTGTTCAAAAGATTAATCAAGTCAAAAATCTTGATTTCCTCATCATAAAATAAAGATTGGAGTAAAACATATTGTGTCAACCTTTTATCTTTTTATTTATTTATTATTTTTAATGAGAGATCAAGAAGAAAAAAGAAGTCAGATAAACTTGATGTACTTGAGGAAGTCCAATCTATATAGGCCCGTTTGGTTTGGCACAAATAAAAATAAAGTTTGAAGGGATATTTTAAGGGGATGGAGTGTTGGTGTCTTGTTGGTAAAATATATTGTTTGATCATGCCCAATTAAAAGAATAGAATTGTCAAATTTAAGATAGTACTTTTATTTTTTCCATTGAGTATAAGACAATATATATACATTACAAATAAAAATATCATCATCTCATACCCTTTATCTATCTCAAGCTTTACATACAGAGTACTAATTTTATTTTATTCTCGTTCCATTCTTTGTACAAGCTAAACGGATTTGATTTGCATTGTTTGAATTTGCAGCATTGCGGGGAAGAATTTATGGATTTTTGGTGATGTCATGTGTGATTGTGCTGTTTTTTTTTTTTAGTGTCAAGTGTTTTTATTTTTTGGTGTTAGGTATAATTATAATAATATGAGTGATAATTAACTTAGTTGGATGAGTTATTTATCGTTGCATAAGAGATTATGACCACTCACACTAAGGATGAGAGAGATAAAGCTCTTGTTGTGTAACCCATTTTTTGTTTAAAATAATAATTATCACTAATATTAATATAATAATTATTTATTATTATTATGATACAATAATTATATTATTAAAACACTATTTTTATTAGTATTATTATAATTATGATAATTATTTTATAAGAAAAATATTATTTTTAATAATATTATAATAATTTAAGTTATTATTATAATTATTACTATTATTATTCAAGGATAAAAAAGGTAAAAAAAAAAATTAGTTCCAAATAAGTGGGATAGATTCTGAGATAAAAAATGTGGATTTAAAACTAATTTTATCACACTTTAATTTCATGTGAATAGTAAATCTCCCAATTAAAAGATGAATAACTATTCATGTGAAATTAAAATAGCCATATCTCATCTTAATCTCCTTGCAGAACTCCCTATATATAGAGAAATCCAAGCCCCTAGAGTTAGAAGTTTTAAAATGACTTCTTGGTTGCTTCCCCCAGTCAACACTCCATGGATATTAATCTAAGAAACAAGTACTAAGAGATAAATGTTTATGGATGAATTTTCAACAGCGATAATGAGGCCAAGATATTGCAGAATACGTGTAACAAACGTTAAGGTAATATGTAGCTATTCTAGAGCAGAGTTAAAATCAAACAGAACGCCTTAATTAGCGCATACTTCTCTGCAATTTTCTTGTTCCCATTTATGGTTTTTCTCTTTGAAAAGTCTGTAAGTCTCCAAGTCCATCCAATCTATGCTGCCTAACATGAAGAAGATCTTGCATATTTATGTGTAGATTCAACTGGATTATTATCTTCAATGAACGGTCGAGACTTTGGTAATGAGAGTTTAATTCACAAGACTGACTCTGGTTTTTCTCTTTGAAAAGTCTTTAAGTCTCCAAGTCCATCCAATCTATGCTGCCTAATATGAAGAAGATGTTGCATATTTACGTGTAGATTCAACTGGATTATTATCTTCAATGAGTGGTCGAGACTGGTTTCTGATCTTCAGCAAGTCAAGAGCTGTACGTAGTCATCAATTTGAGATTGCATAAAATTTCTTCTGAATGCCACCAACCATTCAAAAGGCAGTAACAAAAATTCATGTTGAAAAGGCAGATCTTGTTACAAGGTACAATTACTAATTCTCTTGATTGTGAATGGTTGGCTGTATTAAGAGAAAATTTTATGCAAAAATTAGAAGATATTTCTTGCATAAATTCTGTTAAAGAATAATTAATTAATCGGATCTTTTCTCATTAACTTAAAATTTTGAGATAAATGATAACTCAATTATTACTTAACGTGATATCAAAACTCTAAGCCTTAGTTTCGAGTCTTCTGGATTAGGTTTCACTTGCAAAACTTTAAAACTTTTAACCTTTCAATCGGCTTGCATGCGAAAGGATCATGTGAAATGATATGACGTCTTAAAGTATAAAGAATTAATTAGATCTTTTATCATCAATTAAATGAAAAATGAAGTTGATAGTCACAACTTAACGCAAAGAAAAATGAAGTATTCTCAATATATGAGACAGATTTACTATAAAAAAGACTAAGAAATTTAGCAAGTTGGCATAGAGGGGACACCTTGCATTAACTTAAGGCAATCTTTATGCGTTAGGATGTGACGTGCTAAAGTATAAAGAATTAATTAGATCTTTTCTCATCAATTAAATGAAAAATGAAGCTGATAGTCACAACCTAACACAAAGGAAAATGAAGTGTTCTTAATGAGACAAATTTACCATAAAAAGGCTAAGAAATTTAGCAAGTTGGCATAGAGGGGGTCACCTTGCATTAACTGAAGGCAATCCTTATGTGTTAGAATTGGTGCATACTTCACAGGTCCAGATCTGTAGAACCCCCGACAATCATGAGGTCTTGCTTCCGGTAAGTGGGCAGGGGTTAGGGGGCAGTGCTCCCAAAAATTTCAGGCCTTGTACATGTTTTGGATCTAGTTTTTTGCTTGACGGTTTGGGTTTGAGCCCATGAATAACCGTGGTTTTGCAGCAGTGCGGAAACTCTAATTAGGGTGTCTTAAGTTGCTTATGAATACTCTCTATGTACTGAGCGTACAATGTAATGGCAGATTTGTGAGGTTGATAATAGTGAAACTTCTGGCAAGATGTAACCCTATTATGGACTTAACCTGGGAATATTGTGTCTTATTTTCCTTCTGTTTATAATTCGTGTGATGACAGGTCTCGAATCGTTCTTGTACTCCACATAATAATGCTATTGAATTGAAAACATGGTCCAAATTGATTTTTGGGTTTGACTTAATCGATTTTTGTTTGGCCAAAGTTATATTGGCTTCTTGTAGTTAAGTCTTTGCTTTGCCCCGCTTTGCCAATCAGGGGCAAATCTGGCTCCAGGCCAAATCAATACTACCGTTTTTCAGAGTTTACAAAACGGTTTACGTTTTCGAGAAGCAAAAGATAAATTAAACACCTTTCAATTTTTTTTAAATATAAATTTTAAAAAATTAAATTTATCTCATATACATAAACTTGAAATAAATAATTTTAACTCTATATATTTTTTTATTATCAAAAACTGTTTCAAATACCTTTTTAACAGTTAAAAAAAATTATAACTACAACTAAGTCACTGGTGTTGAATAAGTAGAGTACAAAACTCTAACTATTTTTAGGAAGAAGAAAATAAAACACTCTAAAGAGAACTCACAAAACACTAATTAGCAAAGCTTTTCTTATTTAGCACTTAGCTTTGTTTTTCTTCTTGATGAATTACAAGGCTTGAAGACTTAAGTATTTATAGCAAACCAAATGAAAACTACACCACACATATAATTAAACTAAATTTATTTACTACCACACAAATCCATTAAGCACCTAATTATGTTGTCTTCCACATCACTCATTAAGCACCTAATTATATTGTCTTCCACATCATCCATTAAGCATCTCATTATGTTGTCTTCCACACAACCTCACCAATAGCAACATACCTAACTTTGCCTCACTTTGTAATTGTAAGCAATTACATCATCAAACTAGCTATGGGTTTGAACAATACTATTGGACTTTAGATTGGGTTGGGGATTACTTATGGTGGGCTAACATTGATTCTCAACATGGAGGAAATGGAGTTGGTTTTGAAGCTGGGCCTGCTTTGTTCCCATTCTAAGCCAGCAGCTAGGCCTAACTGGACATTGATTCTCAACACTCCCCCTTAATGTCAGTTCTCATTCTTTACACTGTGCTGAGCTGACAGCGAAACATTTCAAACTTGCTAGTGCTCAAACCTTTTGTGAACAAGTCCGCAGCTTGATCATCTGTCTTGATTTGCCTCATCTCAATCTTTTCTTGCAGAACCTTTTCTCTGATAAAATGATAGTGCACTTCAACATGCTTAGTTATAGCATGAAAGATTGGATTCTCCGCCAAACGAATTGCTGACTGGTTGTCACAGTACAACGAAACTGCGTAATCTACTGATTGATGTAGATCATTCATCAGTTGTATCAGCCATGTACTTTCTTGAGTTGCCATTGTTGCTGCCCGATACTCAGCTTCTATGGTTGACAATGATACCGTCGGCTGTCTCTTGCTACACCAAGAAATCGTTCCAGAACCGAGCTTAAACACATACCCAGTTATTGATCTCCTAGTGTCATGATATCCCACATAGTCAGCATCACAGTAACCAACTAACTTGCAGTCTTCACATTTCTTGTACAAAAGACCATAGTTAATTGTACTCTTCACATATCTCAGTATTCGTCGAACTGCTTCCAAATGAGGCTTCTTTGGATTTTGCATGTACCGACTCATCACACCGACTGCATAAGAAACATCAGGTCGAGTCAAGGTTAAGTAGATCAGACTACCTACCAATTGTCGATACATCGTTGCATCTTCCAAATCTTTTCCTTCATGTGCATACATTTTGGCATTTGGTTCCATCGGTGTTGAAATCGGCTTGCATTCGAGCATTCCAAACCTTTTCAATAAATCTTTGGAATATTTTTGCTGACAAAGAAATATTCCTTCTTGTGTGCGATCAATCTCTAGACCAAGGAAGTGATTGAGTTATCCAAGTTCCTTCATCTGGAAGCGGACTGATAAATTCTCCTTCGTCTGAAGAATTTTTGCCTCATCATCACCGATTATGATTAAATCATCCACGTACACTAGCACGATCGCTAGCTTTCCTTTATTGGCTTTGACAAACAATCTGGAGTCTGCAGGTGTTACTAAATAACCACTCTGTGTCAGAAATTCAGCAATCTTACCATACCACGCCCTGGGTGCTTGTTTCAATCCGTAGAGTGCTTTCCGCAGCTTACACACATATTCAGGATGATCTTGGCTCTGAAAACCCATTGGTTGGATCATATAAATCTCTCGATCTAGCTCTCCATGAAGAAAAGCATTCTTCACATCCATCTGCCACAAACTCCAGTCTTTGTTGGCTGCAAGCGCGAGTAGAACTCGTACAGTTGTAAGTTTTGCCACAGGACTAAATATTTCATCATAGTCTAGTCCGTATTGTTGAGAGAAACCATGAGCTACCAATCGAGCCTTATACCTCTCGATTGACCCATCTGGACGACGCTTTATCTTGTAAACCCACTTGCAGGATATGGGTTTCACATCTTTTGGCTTCGGCATCAAATCCCAAGTCTAATTTTTCTCAAGTGCAATGATCTTTTCTTTCATAGCTGTCATCCACTTAGAACTCTGCGATGCTTCTTCGAACAATTCAGGTTCTACTGTAGTTGCTTCTTCAACTATGGCTGCATTGGCATATTTGGGATTTGGCCTTCGTGTTCTTGTTGACCTTCAGAGTTGAGATTGTGGAGTTGATTCTACCGGTTCACTAGGCCCACCTTCTTCATTTGGTTGTTGATACATGCCAATTTGCCAAGGATTCTGAGTTACTCTTTGCTCGACATCATCGCCGTTTGGATCTCCTGATTCATCTGAACTTGGTTGGAGTTGAACAGTATACTCCCCCATCTTTTGTTGCAGCTTGTCTCCAAATTCTCTCGAGTCTGGCAACACCTTCTTTTCTAAGGACCACCAAGAAGATGCTTCATCGAACACCACATCTCGTGAAGTGTAGCACCTTCCACTCGTTGGATCGCAACATTTCCACCCCTTTCTCTGGCTGTCGTATCCCACAAAGATACGTCTAATAGCTTTCTTGTCAAACTTGCTCCGTAAATGATCAGGAACAAATACATAACATACACAACCAAATATTCGAAAATAGCTAACCGTAGGTTTCATGTTCCACAGTTTTTCAAAGGGTGAAACAAATCCTAACCTCGGTTGAGGAAGTCTGTTGATCACATAGGCTGCAGTCCTCATTGCTTCAGCCCAAAATCTTCCCGGTACATTCTTTGCATGTAGCATACTTCGACAAATTTCTGCAAGATGCCGGTTCTTTCTCTTAGCTACACCATTTTGTTGTGGTGTGTTAGCATAAGTGTACTGATGACGTATTCGACATTCCCTTAGGTATTGAGAGAACTCGCTTGAGCTATATTCTCCCTCATTGTTTGTGCGCAAGCAACGGATCTTCTTTCCACTTCTCCTTCAGCTGACTCTCTGAACTCTTTAAACTTTGAGAATGTGTCAGATTTTTCTTTCATAAAGAAAACCCACACATACCTGGAGAAGTCATCAATGAATGTCACCATGTACTGCATACCACCAATTATTGGTTGCTTAATGGGCCCGAACACATCAGAGTGTACTAACTCTAACAGTTCTTTTTGCTTTAAACTTCGATTCCTCGTATAACAATTGGTGTGCTTTACCATACTGGCATCCCGCACAGATCGTGTTTGTTCGCACGTCAAGTTGAGGAAGCCCCTTAAGCATCGACTTCTTCACCATCACACTTAGCTTAGAATAGCTAACGTGACCTAACTGCATGTGCCACAGATCTGCTATCTCATTTTTTCTTGTCTTGTCTACATATGCAGACTCTGCTGACATCACGTAGACTGATTCCAATCTTCACCCATCCATTGTCGGTTTTTCTGAGATTTTGAGATCACGGTACACCTTCACATCTCGAGGACCAAACAAGACATAGTGGCCTGATGATGTCAATTGAGCCACAGATAGCAAATTTTTCTTCATTTCTGGGACATGATAAACATTTTGAAGTGGTACCTGGTTAGAATTATATCGAGGTGTAACTACTGTCTTACCGATGTGAGCTATTGGTAACCTTGAGTTGTCAGCTGTCACCACCACACGACTTCCCTTGTACTCATACAGGTTTTGCAACTTTTGTTTATCACCTGTCATATGATTTGAGCAACCCGAGTCTACGATCCAATCATTCTTGTAGTCAATTCGTTCTGGTGTTGTTACCGTGAGAGCTAATTCTTCTTCCTCCATAGCGAACAATGCTTTGGCATCCCAACCATCTTCGCTATTCTCTTTAGAATTGGAAGTAGCAGCATTACTCTCAACAGGATTTTTCTTGCCCCAACAATCTTTCGCCATGTGGCCCATCTTCCCGCAGTTGTAACACTTGCCATCGAACTTTCTACGATTACCATGATTCTTCGAAGCTCCCCATGGACGAGAGCCTCCTTTTCCTTGGTGACTTTTCACCTTGTCACCATCCTTTTTAGATCCACCACCAGTGTGCCGCTTGAAACTGCTTTGCTTTTGTTGGTGTAGAGCGCTTCCTCTTCACCCTTCAGCAAGACTCCTCCCATTTGCTTGGCCATAGCTTCTTGACCTGCAATCAAATTTTCAAACTCAACAAGCGATGGTTGTGTCGGCCATCCCTGTACAGTGGCAATGAACCCTCGGTATTCAGGTCTCAAACCATGGATAATAATTCTCTTTATCCTGGCTTCCCCAATAGACGCCGTCAGATCTAATTCAGAAATTTCACGGCATATCGATTTCACCTTGTGAAAATACTGGGCAATCGTCATGTCACGTTGCGCCATCGATAGCAGCTCATTCTCAAGAAGTTGCAGTCTTGTATCATTCTTCTTTGAAAAGAGTGTAATAAAAGTGTCCCATGCTTCCTTCGGTGTTTTGGCATCCCGAATTTGTTCCAACATTTCTTCTTCAATTGTGGTCTTTAAAGCAAACATCGCTTTGCCTGCTTTAATTTTCCACTTTCGCAAGACGCCATTGGCATCTTCTGCCTCCGGTTGTGTAACTTTACCACCACCGACAACCTCCCAAAGGTCTTGACCTTGAAGGTAAGACTCTATACACGTTGCCCACGTGTTGTAATTTTGGTTGTTGAGTTTCTTGATCCCTCCAACAACTTGAAGATCACCCATCGTGTCAGTAAAATTTTGATAGTACCGAGCAAGTTTGATTTCAAGATACAAACTTGTAGAATACAAAATTCTCACGACTCAAAAAAACTCACTCCAAAAAATATCGGTACCGACCGTCCCGCTCTGATACCAATTGTTGAATAAGTAGAGTACAAAACTCTAACTATTTTTAGGAAGAAGAAAATAAAACACTCTAAAGAGAACTCACAAAACACTAATTAGCAAAGTTTTTCTTATTTAGCACTTAGCTTCGTTTTTCTTCTTGATGAATTACAAGGCTTGAGGACTTGAGTATTTATAGCAAACCAAATGAAAACTACACCACACATATAATTAAACTAAATTTATTTACTATCACACAAATCCATTAAGCACCTAATTATGTTGTCTTCCACATCACTCATTAAGCACCTAATTATATTGTCTTCCACATCATCCATTAAGCACCTCATTATGTTGTCTTCCACATAACCTCATCAATAGCAACATACCTAACTTTGCTCCACTTTGTAATTGTAAGCAATTACATCATCAAACTAGTTATGGGTTTGAACAATACTATTGGACTTTAGATTGGGTTGGGGATTACTTATGGTGGGCTAACATTGATTCCCAACATGGAGGAAATTGAGTTTGTTTTGAAGCTGGGCCTGCTTTGTTCCCATTCTAAGCCAGCAGCTAGGCCTAACTGGACATTGATTCTCAACAACTGGTACTAAAAAAATTAAAAACATTATGCTAAATAACAAGTATTCATGAATGGACCAGGGACAAATAGATTGAGTTGTGTGTACAATCCATTCAGTTAGTACAACTATAGATTGAATCATATATTTAAGATTTAGTTGTTCTCGTCTACTTTAATCACAAGGTGGGGATGGGTTATTGCTAGAACCATTTTAGCTGTGGCTACGGCTTCATCTACTTTTGTTTTACTAGGGCTACGGCCTTATTAATAATGATTTAATTATTGAACAAATCCTTTTCTTGGTTGATCTAGATCAATTGGTTTAGTGATCATTTTCAATATTTCATATAAAATGTTCGAGTTCATTCTCTTTCCTCACCTATATATATATATAAAAGTTTATAGGTAGATTGCTTCACAATCATTCTCTCCCTCTGTTTTGGAAAGGACATAATCTTACATCTTTTGTTTTAAAAAGCATAAAACATGTCATGCTTTTTATCCAATTATATGGATTGAAATAGCATACCTGTGTTCAAAAGATTAATCGAGTCAAATATCTTGATTTCCTCGTCATAAAATAAAGATAGGAGTAAAACATACTGTGTCAGCTTTTTATCTTTTTTTAATGAGAGATCAAGAAGAAAAAAAAAGTTGGATAAACTTGATGTATTTGAGGAAGTCCAATCTATATAGGCCCATTTGGTTTGGCACAAATAAAAATAAAGTTTGAGGGGATATTTTAAGGGGATGGAGCGTTGGTGTTTTGTTGGTAAAATATGTTGTTTGATCATGTCCAATTAAAAGAATGGAATTGTCAAATTTAAGATAGTATTTTTATTTTTTCCATTGAGTATAAGACAATATATATACATTACAAATAAAAATATCATCATCTCGTACCCTTTATCTATCTCAAGCTTTACATACAGAGTACTAATTTTATTTCGTTCTCGTTACATTCTTTGTACAAGCTAAATGGATTTGATATGCATTGTTTGAATTTGCGGCATTGCGGGGAACAATTTATGGATTTTTGGTGATGTCAGGTGTGATTGTGCTGTTTTTTTTTGGGAGTGTAAGGTGTTTTTATTTATTTATTTATTTTGTGGTGTCAGGCATAATTATAATAATATGAGTGTTAAGTAACTTGGTTGTCATTTCTCATTGCATAACAGATTATGGCCACTCACACTAGGGATGAGAGGGATAAAGCTCATGTTGTGTAACCCATTTTTTTGTTTAAAATAATAATTATAATAATTATCACTAATATTAATATAATAATTATTTATTATTATAATGATACGATAATTATATTGTAAAAATACTATTATTATTTGTATTATTATAATTATGATAATAATTATTATAATTATTTTATAAGAAAATTATTATTTTTAATATTATTATAATAATTATTGTTATTATTATAATTATTACTATTATTATTCAAGGATAAAAAAGGCAAAAAGAAAAAAAAATTTAGTCCCAAATAAGTGGGATAGATTCTATTTCATAGGGAGGTGAGATAAAAAATGTGGGATTAAAACTAATTTTATCACACTTTAATTTTACATTAATAGTAAATCCCCCCACAAAAAGATGAATAACTATTCGTGTGAAATTAAAATAGTCAAATCCCCCTTAATCTCTCCGACCAAACTAATCCTTTATGTATTTGTTACTTCTCCGTAATTGGACTGAGTTATGTGATGGTACTGTGAACTTATATTTTAATCAAATCAATCATTTTTACTTGTATTCATAATTGCTTCAATAAAAAAAAACCATTACATTATATCAAGGGATCCTTATTTATGTTAGGAATATATATAATTTGTTGGAAAAGTTAGGGATCACTTGATTACTTAATTGATTTTGTTGACAAATGCTTTTTGTTAAAGAAAATTGGTTAAATACTTACTTTTGATCATACAATTATAGACCACGTTCTATTTTGATCACATAACTTTCAATTATACCAATCAGACTCCTAAACTTTCTTTCGTCTTCAATTCGTTCATTAATTTCGTTGAAAGTCTACCAAGTCAATCTTAGGATTCCATTATGGTCAATGACTCATTTCGCATGGCTATCATCATCACCATCAAACCCTGTAACTGATTCCAAACCATTTGAATACACTTATTCATCATCTGCATGATCATCAAATACAAATTGACTAAAGTTTATGTCAATTTGGTCCCTTGCCCAGTGCTTTGTCCAATGTCTAAACCTCAATGAATTTATCTTGGTGGACTTTTGACAAGATTTTAAATCCAAATTCACCAAAAGTATTGAATTGGGAAACATATGAAAAAAAGTTAAAAGATCTTAGTAGTACAATTAGAAGTTGTATAACTAAAATAAAATGCGGACCATAGGTGTACGACAAAAACAAATATTTACCCAAGAAAATAACTTATCTACCACCACTCCTAGAAAAGTTGCTTTTACATATAAAAGACGGCTTAATGTACAAACTTTTATAAATCTCTGAACTAACAAGTTTTTTGTCGAGGAAAATCTCCAAACTAATTTTTTTCTTTTCTTTCACATAACTCATTTTTGACTTTGTTGATGCCGAAAATCTGCTCCTAAGCTAGAGGTTTGGAATTCCAAGGTCTTCACAGAGTAAGAGTGTTGAACTAAAGAGTCATCGGAGAAAAATGGGGTGGTGCCTCCGAGGACTCTCCGATGACTTTGTTAGTGCAAGGTTTTGAGAAAATGGAGATGATTGTAGTATTAATGGTGATAGTGTTTTGGTAATGAACTTGAACTGAGTTGAGATCTGCATACCTTAGAATTTTGTAGGATTTTGTGGCTCAATCTCTTTGCAGCCATTGTTGACTCAATCACTTTGCAGCTATTGTTGACACTCTCTCTCAAGCAGCCATTGTTGACTCTCCATGAGAGTTCAATCCACCTTTCGGTGGAAAAGAAATGAGCCCATGTGATGGGCTCTTGTTTTTTCCTCTCTATGATTCCCCTCCTTCATGTATAAATAGAGAGAGCAACTGAGTAATCAGACATAGAAGAGAGCATTAGAGTGAGGTGTAGTTTGCTTTCTAGTGTGAGCATTCTCTTTGTAATTCCATTCTCTTTGTAATTCCTCCTCAAAATACAAAATCAACTGTCTCTGCCCGGGGATGTAGGCAAATTGCCGAACCTCGTAAATTATTGTGTTTGTGTGTGTTTGGTGTGTGTTAGATTACTCATGGGCATAACAAAAATGGTATCAGAGCTCAGGTCCACAATATGACCAGATCCAAATACCTCAAATTTGGAGTTTTAATTGTAGATCTCGTTGATACGAGTTCAACGGTATCTTACGCGTCGAAATCGGAGCTAAAACGAGGCCGTAGCAGCCGTTTAAAGCTTTCATTTTTATGTTTTTTGCCAAACGCGGCCTTAACTCTGAAATTCGTAATTTTTGCAGAGAAGATGAACAGTATCTGAGTCGACTCGGTGACTCAGTAAACCAACTCGACCCATTTTGCTCAGACCAACCCATTTTTTTTCAGCCCAGTTGCAGAGGCCCAGCCCAACATCAGAAAGCCTAGTCAAGACTTGACTTGGCCCAGTCCAGAAGCCACAAGCCCCAGCCCAAGTCCATTGGTCAAGCCCAGAGTTAACCAGCCCAGTTCACTTCATTAAGCCCAGCTCATTTAAAACAGTCCAGCCCGTGGTCGATTGGACCAACCCGATTCAGATCCGACCCAACCCGCATTTGGACCTGCTGACCGGACTTTGACCGGCATTGACCGTTGACCGGCATTTACCGGCGTTGACCATTGACCAACATTGACTAGATTCATTTTTTGCTGTTTTCGGTCCGATTTTGGCCTCTTTTTGCCAGTTCAAACTGGTTCTCACCATTTTCGGCCGTTCCGGACACAACCATGGTCTCCGTTTCTGGTAATTTTGCTCCTAAGTTTCTGTTCTACCTTAGTGGAGCCTTTGGAGAAATTTTCTGAAAGCGGGAAATTGTTAGCATGGCATAAGAAAGACATAATACAGATACCACCACACCGAGCAGCTCTACAACAAGCAGCTCCTCGCGAAAGAATACAGCATCCAACGCGAAGTTTGAGGTGGAAAAGTTTGATGGTACGAACAACTTCAGCATATGGTAGTGCGAAGTGAGGGATGTCTTGTTCCAGCAAGACTTGGAGATTGCCTTGGAGGAGAAAAAGCCTGAGGATATGACGGATGCAGACTGGGAAAAGGTGAATCGCTAGGCCTGTAGCACAATCCGACTTAGCCTCATGAAGGACCAGAAGTACTTCGTGATGAAGGAGGCAAATGCGAAGGTACTCTGGAAGAAATTGGAGGACAAGTACATGACGAAGAGCATAGAGAGCCCTCTACTTGAAAAAAAGGCTATTCAGGTTTCAGTTTCGTGAAGGTATATCGATGGCCGAACATTTAAATAATTATAATAAAATTTTAGCTGATTTGTAAAACTTGGATGTCGAAATTCAAGATGAAGATAAAGCTCTGCTTTTGTTAAATTCTTTGCCCGACACATATGAACACTTAATTACCACACTGTTATACGGGAAAGAAAAGATTAAATTTGACGAAGTATCTAGTATACTTCAGAACAATGAGTGTCGCAGGATAGACAAGCAGATACACAGAGATACTTCCGACGGAGCCTTTGCAGTTAGAGGCAGATCAGAAACGAAACAGCTTGCAAGCAAGGGGAATAGGAGAAATTCTCTATCAAGGCCTCATAGCAGATCTCGTGGTCCATCAGACAGACGAAGACCTGCCAAAGATGAGTGTTCCTACTGTCGCAACAAGGGACACTGGAAGAAGGATTGCCCACAGTTAAAAGGGCAACAGAAGGATAAACCCTCCATAGCCAACACAGCTAGTGATGAAGAGGATTTTGCTTTCACCGGATCTTCACTCATGTCCCAATATGACAAGTGGATCTTAGATTCCGGATGCACCTATCACATGTGTCCCAACCTGGAATGGTTTGCTGAATTCATGGAGATTGACGGTGGATCAGTACTTATGGGCAACGACTTTGCCTGTAAGATGAAGGGGATAGGCACCATCCATTTGAAATTGCATGATGGAACTATCAAGCCATTGACAGAAGTTTGGTATGTACCGGACTTGCGGAAGAACCTTATCTCACTCGGAGCCCTGGACTCGAAAGGGTTCAGAATCAGCATTGAAGCCGGAGTTCTCAAGGTAGTAATGGGAGCTCTAGTGGTCATGAAGGGAATGAAGCATGGCAACCTGTACTTCCTACAAAGGAGTACCATTGGAGGTGGAGCTTCCACAGTTTGTGAGAAGCTAGACGAGACTGATGCGGACACGACCAGACTTTGGCACATGCGTCTGGGTCATCCCGGGGAGAAGTCCATACAAATTTTAGCGAAGCAGGGTTTACTCAAAGGTGCCAAGACTTGCAAGTTATCTTTTTGCGAGCATTATGTTATGAGAAAACAAACCAGGATCAAGTTCGGCACTGCAATTCATCGAACGAAGGGAATTCTTGATTATATACATACCGATGTTTGGGGACCATCCCGAACAGCATCGATTGGCGGCAGACACTGGTTTGTTACTTTTGTTGATGATTACTCTCGTCGTGTATGGGTGTACACGATGAAATGCAAAAATGAAGTATTGGAGATCTTCCAAAATTGGAAGACATTGATAGAAACCCAGACCGGCAGAAAGATTAAGCGGCTCAGATCAGACAACGGAGGAGAATACACAGAGGATCCATTCTTTGACTTATGCCAAAAAGAGGGTATTGTCAGACACTTCACCGTGCGGAAGACACCGCAGTAGAATAGGGTGGCAGAACGAATGAACCATACTTTGGTGGATAAGGTCCGGTGTATGCTTCTGAGTGCCGGACTTGGGAAACATTTTTGGGCTGAAGCTTTGGTTTATGCTAGCCACCTGATAAACCGATTGCCCGCAGCTGCAAATGGTGGGAAAACACCAATGGAAATGTGGAAAGGTACTCAAGCTACTGATTATGATTCTTTTCATATATTTGGTTGTCCTGCCTATTATCATGTTCAGGAAGACAAGCTCGACCCTAGAGCCAAGAAAGCAAATTTCTTGGGCTTTAGCATAGGCGTGAAGGGGTACAGACTCTGGTGCATCAAGTCGAAGAAAATCATTGTCAGCAGAGATGTAAAGTTCAACGAGTCTGAAATGCTCCATCCACAGAAGCATGAAGGCTCCAGTGACATCAGCAGCAGTAGCAGCGAATCAGCCAGGAATTCGCAGAAGGTGGAGCTTGAGGCTCCAATCTATGTAGATGATTCAGCCGTAGATGAGGAGGAGGAGTATGATTCGAATGCCTATAATGATAGCCCAACCATTGCACATCCACCACAGCCTGAATCTATTGCAGTCAACAGACCGAGGAGACAGCCAGTTAAACCGGCTCGTCTACAAGATTACATCACATATGCACTACCAATAATTGGGGATGATATCCCCACCACTTACAGGGAAATTGCATAGTCCACTGAGTGGGCTAACTGGAAGATAGCTATGGATGAAGAGATGCAGTCTCTTCACAAGAATCAGACTTGGGAGCTTGTGCCGCCTCCAAAGAAACAAAAGGTAATTGGCTGTAAGCGGGTGTTCACCAAGAAGGAGGATCCAACCAGCAGAGATAGAGTACGCTACAAAGCTAGACTGGTAGCCAAGGGCTATGCTCAGACGGAGGGAATCGACTACAATGAAGTGTTCTCTCCAGTCGTCAAGCACTATTCGATTCGCATTTCGCTAGCTTTGGTGGCTCAGTTTGACCTCGAATTGACACAACTTGATGTGAAGACAACATTTCTCCATGGTGACCTGGAAGAGGATATTTATATGTCTCAACCAGATGGGTTCAAAGAAGTTGGTAAGGAAAAACTAGTCTGTAGTCTGAAGAAGTCTTTGTATGGATTGAAACAATCCCCCCGACAGTGGTACAAGTGGTTCGATAGCTTCATGTTAGATTTGAATTACACGCGCAGTCAGTTCGATCACTGTGTATATTTCAGGAACCTTGCAGATGGTTCCTTCATCTATTTGCTCTTATATGTCGATGACATGTTAGTGGCATCTAAGAGCAAGGTGGAGATAGATCGTTTGAAGGCTAAGTTGAGCCAAGAATTCTAGATGAAGGACTTGGGAGAAGCACGAAAAATTCTGGGCATGGAGATTACCAGAGACAGGGCGAAAGGCACAGTTCACCTGACTCAAAAGCAGTACCTGAGGTGAGTTCTGCAGCGTTTCGGCTTGGACAAGAACTCAAAACCAGTTAGCACTCCATTGGCCCCGCACTTCAAGCTCAGTGCAGTGCAGTCTCCTAACAATGATTCAGATAAGGATTACATGGCAAAATTCTCTTATGCAAATTTTGTTGGTAGCCTGATGTATGCGATGGTGTGCACGAGACCTGATATCTCCCAGGCCGTCAACAAGGTGAGCAGATACATGCACAATCCAGGAAAGGCACACTGGCATGCGGCCAAATGGATTCTACGGTACATTCAGGGGACTGTGGACCATGGTTTGAAGTGCAAGAGAAGTGATGCAGTCGATCATCTGGTAGTCGGTTATGTTGATTTCGATTATGCAGGTGATCTCGACAAACGTCGTTCCACTACTGGTTATGTGTTCACTATGGCAGGAGGACTAGTAAGTTGGCGTTCTACATTGCAGTCCACGATTGCGCTATTCACTACGGAAGCTGAGTACATGGCTATGACAGAAGCCATCAAAGAAGCCATTTGGTTACATGGATTGGTAGCAGACCTTGGCGTTGAGCAGGAACAAGTTACCGTCTATTGTGACAGTCAGAGTACAATCCACTTGGCGAAGAATCAGGTGCATCACGTTCGCATGAAACATATTGATGTCCGTTTCCACTTTGTTCGCGAGATTTTGGAAGAAGGGGACATAGAACTTCAGAAAACTGGTACAACAGATAATTCAGCAGACATGTTAATGAAGATCGTTACTGGGGTCAAGTTCTAACACTATTTGGAATTGATCCACATCTCGCAGTATTGAACACCTTGGGTGTATGGCGTCTTAGGACGCCTTGGTAGGAAGTTGGTTTGTGTAGACGATGAGATTTTCACTAAGGTGGAGATTTGTAGGATTTTGTGGCTCAATCTCTTTGCAGCTCTTGTTGACTCAATCACTTTGCAGCCATTGTTGACACTCTCTCTCAAGTAGCCATTGTTGACTCTCCATGAGAGTTCAATCCACCTTTCGGTGGAAAAGAAATGAGCCCATGTGATGGGCTCTTGTTTTTTCCTCTCTATGATTCCCCTCCTTCATGTATAAATAGAGAGAGCAACTGAGTAATCAGACACAGAAGAGAGCATTAGAGTGAGGTGTAGATTGAGGTGTAGTTTACTTTCTAGTGTGAGCATTCTCTTTGTAATTCCATTCTCTTTGTAATTTCTCCTCAAAATACAAAATCAACTGTCTCTGCCCGGGGATGTAGGCAAATTGCCGAACCTCGTAAATTATTGTGTTTGTGTGTGTTTGGTGTGTGTTAGATTACTCATGGGCATAACAAATTTTTATAGTGGTTCAGAGAGTAAGTTTATCACGTGCTTAGGACGACGTGATCCCTAACATCCAACTTTTCTTTTGAGGGGTCTTGTTACGTGTTCAGGAACGGCGCAGTCCTTGAAATCTTGCTTCCATTTTTGCGTGTGAGAAGTCTGTGAATAATTACGACTTCATCATCTGCTCTGCTACGTGCACGTTATTAACGCAGCCACGCGTCATCCGGTCATTAGAGGGGGAGTTATCCGTGTGTTGTTAGGCTACTGGAGAGTGAATTATTTACTACATTAGACTTCATCTTTACTTTAATTTTCAATCCATTTACAACTTTCAAAAGATATGACTTTCAATAATTTTGTACTTCAGTATCTTTGAAGTGTTTTTGCACATATATAGTCTTAGTTTTTTAGAGTTGGTTAATGTTGAAAAAATATAGTTATGTCCAGCACTAGACTATAAAATTGGAGATTCAGCTAGACAAGAAGTTAGAGATTAATTAAATATTTTTCAATATATTTGCCGATTAGGCCGATATCGGATTTGATTGATCTGATTTTGATATGAATCCAATAACTCATTTAACAAAGAACGGTGTTTGAAATAGCTTCTATTTATAAGAAACAAACGGTTTCATACTCTCCCAAAACAGAATCGGATTCAGTGTGATAAACTAATGATTTATTGGACTTGTTCATAAGCTGTTATGCTAATAAATTAAGTTTTAAGTACACTATTTGATCTAAAAGTCATATCCATCTATCAGTCGATAATCATATAGATAGCAATAGATCAACTCCAAATAAATAGTCAATCGGCTCTAAATCGACAACAACAGTTCAACTCCATATCGATCGAATCTGCATACATCTTCTCGTCTTTATGCCATTTCTATATTAATCATGAGATCCGCACATATCTTTCATATTGTAATATTTGTGTTCATAAAATAAAAGTAAATAAGTAATTTTATATATTATATTGAATTAAATAATTCATAGATGAAAGATTTAAGATTAATTTAAAATAATATTGAAAATTTGGTTGAAAAAAATTAAAATTTTTTGAAGAATAAAGTACTGAAAATTTTTGAAAGTTGAAGTTGAAATGAAAGAATTTTGAAGAAAAATATGGTCTGAAGTTGAGGAAAATAGTTAAATTTGTTTGGAAGAAAATATAATTTTTATATTTCTCTATCATTTTTATAAAATTTTTGAAAGGAAAAAAGATGGAAAAATTGATTTTTAAGGAAAAATGGCAAATGGTAAATTTTAAATTATGGTAGAATTGTAAATAATTGATGAAAAATATGTAAATTAAAAAAACTTAGGGGCACAGTTGGTATTCACAGAATGCCTTGGTAAGAAAATAATAATAATAAATAAATAAATATAAAATTATATTATAATATAAAAAAGGTATTGCAAAGCTTATAAGTCTTTGAAACTCGGAGATTTGTTTTCTTTAAATTCTTATTTGGTTTTTTTCTTTCTTCAATTCAAATTCTTAATAAAAAGTTATAAAAAAAATTTCTTAAATATTAGAGATAATTACAGTCATCCAATTACGATAGCAAGATTTCATCACATTTGAGGTAAATTTTCAATAAGACTCATAACTTAAAAATTATATTGTTTAAATTAAGTTATTGAATAGTAAGATTTATGAAACTTTATTAGTAGGTATTGGTGATCAATAATCTCAAGAAATTGCTGAAAAGAGCAGGAAAAACAAGAAGGTGATTTGCGGGTAGCTTTAAGTGCTACGTGGTGAGTTAAATTTACTTTTAATAATCGAGACTAATAAAAATATGAATTTATGATATTTGAACAAATTTTTGAATTATAATAATAGGATGATGTATTTTTTTTTATGTATGATAATTGATTGATTTATTGATTAAGAATTAAATAATATGTTAAAAATTAATTATATAATAATTTATACGTTAAAAAGGACGGATTAATGAAAAAATATGCTGAAAAGATATATAAAATTTTTGAAAAAATATGATTGAAAAATTGATTAAATATGATTAAAAAAATAAGAATTTTGAGAAAGA
This sequence comes from Bretschneidera sinensis, assembly GCA_023935145.1. Classification (NCBI taxonomy): domain Eukaryota; kingdom Viridiplantae; phylum Streptophyta; class Magnoliopsida; order Brassicales; family Akaniaceae; genus Bretschneidera; species Bretschneidera sinensis. The sequence continues at coordinate 4,519,414 of CM043698.1, forward strand.
GATAGTTGAATTGAATGTTTTGGTATATGCTTGCTTACATGTTATTGCTTATATGCATAAAAGGAAAAACAAGGAAGGCAGCTGGTCTGGCTAAGAAGATAAAGAAGGTCGCTAGTTTGGTTGAAACATGTTGACATGTGCGAAAACGTTCCCAGATGATAGTATGAAATGATCTGATGAGAAAGAAAGAAAGACAATTTAAATTCATGCATTATATTTGTTTTAAATATTTATTATTGACGGCTGAGATGCTAAAGAATCAATATTGATTATGAAATGATTAATAAACAGATGAGTCTCATAATGAGACAACTTTGATGATAAACAAATAGAAATGATGATATAATAAAGAATTATATGATCTATTGTTTGTATGATTTGAATCTTATGATGATATTAAATTGATAAAATATATGAGATGTATGTATTGAAAAATGATAGTCTCATAATTTATTTATTAATAGGTTGACAAATAATTGAATTAATATGTGAGAAGAGATAGATGATTAATTATACTGATTTAAAAATGATTGAATATAACTAGAAGCACATAAATCGAGTATTTCTAGTAAATTTAATTCACTGAGTTTGTGAAGCTCACTGTTCATTGTTAAATAATTTCAGGTAGTGGACATGATAGATAAATTTGTAAGCTGAGATTCAAACTGAGTTATTATCTGTAAATCTCGTGCCTACATCCTCAGACTAATGGAAGAAGTAGAAAAGAAATTTTTTTTAGATATTCATGCATCTTGAATATGTTGTATATATTATTTCAGATAAGATATTAATAACGTAACTCCCCTATTGAAGGTTGAGGCTTGATGTGTGTGTGTGTGTCTATATATATATATATTCAATTGATGTATAAATTTATATTGTTGCATATACGTGTAATGTTAGATTTCAAAACGTGACAACACCGTCTTGAAGGTGAACAACCCAAAATGTGTCGTTAGATGTCTTGTTGATTTATTTATTTCTTATGAAACCATGTAAATTGTATATATATTTCTCAATGGAAAACACATCTACAGTATAATTTTTGAAAAATTTTACATATATATAATATCCAAAACAACTCCGAGCCGGATCCGAATCGGTCAAGTTACACAGGAAAATGGGCGGACAACGAGTCACCGGCGGGTGCAGTATGGCCAGCTTTAAGTTACAGCTACTAAACCCGGCTTCCTCCAAAACCCGACTCACTATCGGATCATGGAGAATTGACAATAATATGAAGTACTTGCTATTATGAATCTGGAGGCGCCTAGAGGGGCGTCGTTTGGTTACTACTGTTGTTGCTATTATGAATCTGCTGCAAGTGATAGCTCTCTGGCTGCCTCCTCTGATTCGCTTGCTACCGTTTGATAGCCAAAATCAGTGAGTTCGAGATCGGTGGGTCCTCAATCGAATTCGACGAGAGCAAACAGTCGAGGGACACGCCCACGCAGAGTTCCAGAGCGCGAAACTGGAGGCGCCAAGAGTACGCTTTCGCGCAGGGCCAAGAGGGCCGACACCGCGAGGAGCGAGGTTGTTTGCGTGTGGCTCTGGCGACGGGCCACCACCACTGCTACTTCCAGAGCACGCGCCGCTTCCTCCGTCAAGCATTGCCTCGCTGAGCTGACATAAATACACACCTGCCTAGTGCCTTATATAGAAATATATATTAACGTGACAGTAATCCTTTGGTACAGTGAGAGAAAATTTCCCTAAATATTGAAAAGGACGTTTGTTTATCGATGAAATAATAAAATTTAATATATTTGGTGAAGAAAAAAAATTACATTAAAATTTTAGCATTAAATATTGTTAATTTTATCTTGAAATTTATATGTTTATCAGAAAAAAAAATCTATTTTATAAGCATGGCATATTTTAAAGCAAAGCATCCTGATCCATATATATATATATATATATATAAAGTTTTATGCACACATATTGTACATGTAGAGAGAGATGTCGTGCCCACTGAAACAAATAGGCCAAAGAGACGACAGTGGAGTCACTGTCCAGCTTTGAGCATTAAAATGGAGCTTTTATTTCCTTTTTCTCTTCTGAGAGAGAGAGAGAGAGAGAGAGAGAGAGAGAGAGAGAGAGAGAGAGAAGGAGACCGAGGAAGAAGAGTAATGGTAGTTAATCAATCATAAATGTTCTGAGTAATATATATGAAACTCCAGTGATGATAAATAAGTTGAGTGGTAAGTGGTCAATAGTAGGAGACCGAAATAAAATTTTCAATTTTTTCACGTGATGCAACGGTTCATTAAATCAGTTTATATTGAACAAAAATATTAGTTACAAATTATGTACTCAAAAGAGAAAGATGGTATTTAGATTTCTACACATTGCATTATGCGGTAATAGAGGTGTGTAAGCGATTGATTAAAAATTTTAATCAAAATTATTAAACTTTTGATCAGATATTTTAAAAAAAACCACAAATATAATTTTATTATCAAACAGTGATGGATGACATAAAATTATCATCGTGGTTTGTTATGGCTGCTACTAAGTGAAATACAATCTTTCGCAGTAACACAATAGATGTAAATGTCGACACACACAAAGCAATAACATTGCCACTAATCCAAAATAACAACTGCCATGCATATATATGTGTGTGTGTGTGGTGTCGTGACTGTGTTTTAAAACCCTAAGTTGATGTGCTTGTTTCTAAAAATAATTAATGCACTGATGTTTACCATTTTTTCCCTAGATAATTACCATATTATGATACCTCAATTTTTAGTAAAATATTTATTTTTGGCAGTAGTGGTGGTGCAATGGTTTTAAGATAATTTTCAATTTACACAACAAGAAACAAATCTATAATGTCTAAAAAGGAAATTAAATTTGAAACCCTGTAAATAAATCTCACGGTAAACTGGCCGGTAACCAGATTTCAATCACAAATCCTCTTCCCTTCTTCCCTCTAATTTTCTTCCATCAATTTTTTATTTTCTTGCTTACTTTTCTTCCTCCTCTTATTGCTTTCGTGGAAAAAAGATTTTTGGGGAAAATATGTTCAACAGAAGAAGATCATATCAAGAGGAAAGTTCATCGAGAAGGACTACCACAAAGTCGCAGAATTATCAAAAACCTAATGATACTTAATTACCTTGTATTTCCCATGATCATCAGCATCTCTTTCATTTCTTAAATATTCTTTGATATTTTAACATTTATTTGATTAAATAAAATTTTGTTTGCATTTCAATATATATATATATATATATATATATGTGCGCGCGCGCGTGCGCGCGCACGCATTGTTAAGACCTTTTTTTCTTCATCTTGCTCATTTTATTGTACATAGGAAATTAAATAAGTTGATTATATGATCAGGTTGGTTTTTAAAATCGACAGTCGGGGAAATTTTTTTTACGTACGTGTTCTTCAGATTAATTTTTTACTTTTTGTTTCAGTGAATCGGCAAGTGAATGTTCCATCTTGGGAGAAGCAATTTTGTTTAAAAGTTGGACAAATGAAATGGAAAAGATTATTGGAAGCCAAACGGTATATACATGATTCAGACAAGGTCGTTCAATGGAATGATTCTGCCGGTGAAAAAGCATTCTTCAATGCCAAAAAGCTCTATTGGGAAAAGATTAACGGCTTCACTTGCAGAAACTCTCTCCCAAATCCTGATTTTTACATCTACAAAATTGACTGGAATGCTGAAATTGATCCTGAGCTCTTACTAGGGTTGGAAGTGGCTAGTGATGAAGTGGAAGTTGTTGAGGATAATGAAAATGTGACCGTAAATCATACTAATTCTCACAATGTGCTCCCAGAATGGGAAGAAATCATGCCTACAGGATGGGACATATTGTATACTGAAGAGATGCAAGGTCCGAAGTTACGTACTGATGGGTATGCTAGTAGGAGATCATGCTAGCGATGACATTATTAATGATTAATGAAGATCTTTCGATTGTATGTTACATTGAGCATACCAAACATGTTGTTGCTTCATTAGATCTTATCAATTCAAAGTGTTTGCTCTGTAATTGTTGTTAATTTGATCAATATTCTTCATAAAATTAATCAATAAGATCCCAACTCATGTAGTTTCTCTTGTTCGCCAAGATCTGGTGTAAGTTTGCTTTACGTTAATGAATTTCTATCGCTACATTTTAAAAAAAAAATTAATTAATAAATCATTTAATGTTTGGTTAAAAAACGATAAAAACAGTTTTTTTTAAATGTATTTAGTTTCTTAAAAGTAGAAACCATTTTACAAAACAGTCGGTTGATGTTTGGCATAACTTCTACTTATAGGAAACAAATCATTCCATAAATTTTCCCAAACAGACTCGGGTTCAATGTGATGAACTAATGATTTATTGGCCTTGTTCGTAAGCTGTTACACTGATAAATTAAGTTTTAATTACACTATCTGATCTAAAGATATCACAATCTCTTAGTCGATAGTCATATCGATAACAATAGATCAACTCCGAGTCCACAGTCGATCTGCTCCAGATCAACGACAACAGTTCAACTCCATGTCGATCGAATATACATATATCTTCTCTTTTTCATGTCATTTTTATTAGCATGAGATCCGTGCATATTTCATATATCTTGTTGATTTATTTATTTTCAACAAAACCATGTAAATTGTATAGATATTTCTCAATAGAAAATACATATACAGTACAAACTCTAAAAAAATATATATCAAATTTAAAAATCTGACTAATATAATTATAAATTATATGACTAAAATAAAAAGCGACCACAGTTGTACGGTATCTAGCCAAGAAAATAACTTGTCTACTCCCAGTCTCCCACTCTCCTAGGAAAGTTGCTTTTACGTAATCGTATATACTTCACCTTCACCTCTATTTTTTTTTTCCACATAACTCATTTTGACGTCATCTTTCCTTTAATTTTCAATCCGTTTGCAACTTTAGAGAGATATGACTTTCAATCATTTTGTACTTTAATATCTTTGGAGTGTTTTTCACATATATAGTCTTAGTTTTGGAGATTCAGCTAGATAAGAAATTAGAGATTAATTAAATATTTTTCAATATATTTGCCGATTAGGTCGATATTGGATTTGATACTAAATTCTTTCTTATTGCTTTTGTGTTGACCGCTGATTTATAACTTCAACAAAACTTTCACAAAAGGTAACTTTTGAATAAAACTTTAAAACTTCTACTGGTCGATTTACCGGTCGACTCGTTTCACCACCGATCGACTCACCAATTTACTACTTGTAATAGAAAGCTTAAAGATTAGTGTTTACAATTTCGGTTGTCTTTTAAATCTGTAGAGTGTAAATGTGAGAGTTTGAATAAGATTTTCTTACTACCCAGAAAGTAAAATAAAGTGTAAAGGTCTGCTTATTACCCGGAAATTCAAACCAAGTATAACTATTGAGATTAGTGGAACTCAGTAGACCGGGAAGAAGGCGTATTGAAATTGAAAAAATGGACTTTGGCTCATCGCCGAACCACTATTAATTTGTATCCATCTTTCTCTCTATATTAAATTTTTAATTACTTAATTTTGTGCAAATCATAATTTTTTATTCATCATATTTCCTAACACCTTATCTTCTTGTACTGTTTCATAAATTTCCATTAAGTGATTGACTTGGAACTGGAAGTCATTTTTTAACTCATCCAACTCTAGGGGGTTGCCTTTCTCTATATATACTTGTATAGGGAATGCAAGGAGGAGGTGGATTCTAAGGTGGAGAATTGTAATCAAAATACACATTTTTGGTTTTGTTTTCTCTGCATCATGGCTTTATCCACTAGACTCCAACTGTTTACAACCCTTCCATGGATGCTATGTTGCTACTTGTTGGATTGCTGATGTATCACTTAGAAATAACAGGTACCTCTCTTTATAAATGATGTAATTCGAGTTTTCCTTTCTTTTCCATTCAAAAGCTTCTTTCTGAATCTGGCTTTAATTATATTATTGAAAACTTCCATATGAATTATATAGAATTCCATTTCCTTTTTTATGCTTGATCAAAAACCTCTAAACCCAATTGGCTTGATTTTAATGCAGAATCCATAGGTGTCTGTTATGGAAGGAATGGAAACAATTTACCATCAGAACAAGAAGTTGTAAACCTCTATAAAACAAATGGAATTACCAGCATGCGAATTTACGATCCAATTCAACAAACCCTGCAAGCCCTTAAAGGATCAAACATAGAACTCATCCTCGATGTCCCTAACGACAACCTTCAAGCTCTTACTGATGCCTCAGATGCAAACGACTGGATCCAGAAAAATGTTATAGCATTTTTACCAGATGTCAAATTCAGATATATTGCAGTTGGAAATGAAGTGTCACCAACTGATGCAAAGGCTCAATACATTTTACCAGCAATACAAAACATTCAAAACGCGATAGCATCAGCAAATTTACAAGGCCAGATTAATTTCTCGACAGTGATATCCATATCTTTGTTTTGGGAAATTCAGACCCTCCATCAGCAGGCTCATTTAGTGACAGTGCAAGTTCACTCATTAATCCTATAATTAGCTTCCTAACCAAAAATGGATCTCCACTTCTTGCCAATGTATACCCTTACTTTAGTTATGTTGGAAACCCACAGAGAATTGATTTTTCCTATGCCTTGTTTACTTCACCAGGGATTGTGGTAACTGATGTTCAATTTAGATAACAAAACCTGTTTGATGCAATTATGGATTCTGTTTATTCTGCTCTTGAGAAGGCAAGGGGAGCTAATGTGCAGATTGTCATATCAGAGAGTGGTTGGCCACCTGAAGGTGGAAATGCAGCAAGTGTTGAAAATCGAAGGACTTATTATAGGAATTTGATTAATCATGTGAAACAAGGGACACCCAAAAAGTCTGGACAAGCAATAGAAACATATCTGTTTGCCATGTTCGACGAGAATCTTAAGGAACCTGCAGGGATTGAGCAACACTTTGGTCTCTTCCTCCCTAGCAGAGAACAAAAATATCAAATCAGTATTGCTTTAAGGAGTAGTGGCTGAGTGCACTGTTACAAGTTTTTTGATGCACTAAAGCTTAAAATAGGGGTGCCTTGCACATTCTCTCCCTGATGAAGTAGCTAGTCTTATTCTTCTGATAAACGAAGTATTTTTACAATCTGTGTTCATGGTATCTTATATTGAAAACAAGATCAGAGCACGTATATTGGGTTGAGCAATTTTTTTGAGCAATTTTTTTGTTAAGTGTGGTACAAGATCTCGATCTCATGTATTTTCAACATCATTATTATATTAAAAACAGATAAATTGTAATTAATACAATTTAATTACTGTCTTAAATTATCACGTATTGTAATTTCATTTAGGAGCAAGCATGTCTTATTCAGATCAATCAAAATATCACTCCCAGGATCTTGTCATAATTTTCTCTGTAGTAATTCACCAGAAATGAGTGCCCAATTAGAGGGTCTAGCCTCTATATATAAGGATGCAAGGACGAGGTGGATGGTATTGTAGAGAATTCTATATCTATAGAGTCACCAATTTTTTTTGCCTTTCCAGCTTTCTATCTTCTCCAATGGCTTTCTTCCCTGCAACAAGTAACCAACGTTTCATGGCTGTTACATTGCTACTACTTGGAAGTTTCATGTATGAAAATGAGATAACAGGTCTCTCTCTCTCTCTCTCTCTGCCCAACCATGTTTGTGTTTTTACAGTTATGCTAATACATTGCTAGTACTCGGAGTTTTCAGAAGTTTAGGGTGCATTCATAGAAATTTCTAGTTTTTCAGAATTTATTTTATAAAAAAATACCTTCCAAATGCAATATTCTCATGAAACATTGGATAATTTTCTACAGTGCACCCTTATTGTTAAGTAGTCTATATTGAAGTTGTTAGAAGCATGTTAAAAATGAAAAATGGAGGAAAATAAAGTGTTCTTTTACCATTAAAACAATCTGCAACATGAGCAAAAGTATCATGTGTGATGCAGGTGCACAATCCATAGGTGTTTGTAACGGACGTATCGCCAACAATTTACCATCTGAACAAGAAGTGGTAGATTTCTATAAATCAAATGGCATTGGGAGGATGCGAATATATGATCCGAATCAAGCAACCCTTCAAGCCCTTAAAGGGACAAACATAGAACTCATCCTTGGTGTCCCTAATGGCAACATTCAAGACCTTGTTGATGCCTTAACTGCAACTTCTTGGGTCCAGAACAATGTAATCGCCTTCTCACCTGATGTCAAATTTCGTTACATCTCTGTTGGAAACGAAGTAAAGCCAGCTGATGCAGCTGCACAATTCGTTCTACCTGCGATTCAAAACATCTACAACGCGCTAACATCAGCTAATTTACAAGACCAAATCAAGGTTTCAACATCTATTGATGAATCATTGTTAGGAAGTAGTTACCCTCCATCAGCAGGCTCATTTAGTGACAGTGCTAGTTCTTTCATAAGCCCAATAATTCAAGCCCTAGCTAAAAATGGAGCACCACTTCTTGCCAATGTTTACCCTTACTTCAGCTACACTTATGATTCAAAAGATATAGATCTTACCTATGCTTTATTTACAGCACCAGAAGCTACTGTGCAAGATGGTAATTTGGCATATCAGAACCTGTTTGATGCATCATTGGATGCTATATATTATGCTGTTGAAAATTCAGGGGGTTCTAATGTGGAAATTGTTGTTTCGGAGAGTGGTTGGCCGTCGGCCGGTGATGCTGCAGCAACAGTTGAAAATGCAGGCACTTACTATAAGAATTTGATTAATCATGTGAAAGATGGGACTCCAAAAAGACCTGGACAAGCTATAGAGACTTATTTGTTTGCCATGTTCGATGAAAATCAAAAAGGTCCTGCAGAAACAGAGAGGCATTTTGGTCTCTTCTCCCCAGATAAGCAGCCAAAGTACCAAATTAATTTTAGTTAGATGACTGACAATAGGTTTGCTGCTGCATTTCCTTATTTATTTAGTTTAAACATAAATCTTAGTGCATATTTGTTACATGTAATATAGTTTCACTAGATAAATAACAAACGCAATTTATCTCCCACATTTTTTATTTAAATGTTGGTGCATCATGGAAAAGATTTGAGAAATTACAAGTATCATAATTTTTTTTTTTTATGAATATGTTTATCATTATGTCATTATTATTATGTATATATATGATTCTAATTAATGAGCATTTATAAGGTTAAATCCCTTGTTACTAATACTTACTATGGGAATTCCAATTACTTCTCCAATTTTTAAATGTTTTATTTGCGTCCCTAACTTGACTACTGATTTTGCATCAATATATCCCCAAGACAGATTAGGCTCAGTTTCGAGCACCTAAAGGTTTTGTGGCGTAGAACTGATTACATATGAGCGAAAAAAAAAACCGCTCATTCCACCTTGCTAACATTTCTCTCATTTTTACGGTTTATAGAATAGATTTTTTATTATCAAGCAAGCAAAGGTTAAGGTTTAAGATTGAAATTGACCTCCTTATATGTGAAAAGTCAGCTCGAGACTTCTATGAAACTAGGCCAACTCGTTGCTTGTGAGTGATTTTGCCTACATATGAAATTACGAAAAGTTCTTGTCTGTCACAGTGCTATGAGTGATACATGTTATAAGAATCAATTTCACTGTTAAATAGTCTGAGAAGAGAGATAAAAAATATTTTATTTTCATTTAAAGATGATATTGAATAATTATGCCTTGAATTAGTGGTGGACCAAAAGTTGTCTAAAGTTGAGTCCACTTCTTGCATAATTTGTGGCTTTAATTTGTGGGTCAAAAACATCTTCTCTCTTTTGGCCATGGTGGAAGACAAAGTTCACTTTGGTATAATTGAAGAACAAAATGATGAGCAACAAAATGATAAGCATTCATTGATGTTTGTCCTTTGGAACTTTTGTGAGCCTATAAAAGGCATTCCAATGTGAAGCATTCCATCATCAAGTAACATCAAGAATCATCAAGTGAAAAAGAAGTTAAGAGAGAAATTGTGAGATTGTGTGTATTGGCTAAAGCCAATTTTGTAAACACTCTTTGTATATTCTCTCACTATAGTGAAATTTGCCTGCTGGCCTCTGCCCGTGGACGTAAGCTTTAAGCCGAACCACGTAAATTTGCTGTCTCCCTTTTTATCTTACTTTATTGTTTTATGGTTATTAATCGATCAACTTACGATCCTATCACGATCCACTCTAACAAACTGGTATCAGAGCTTGCAGGTGATAAAATTCTATCTGTTTTTCTGTGAGTTTACTATTCATATGAATAGTAAATTTTGTGAATAGTAAAATTTTGTTCAGAATCATTTTGTTCGATCGAGATGTCAATAATGAAGTTTGATATTGAGAAGTTTGATGGAAACAACAGTTTCAGTCTATGGCAAGTTCGTATGTTAGCCATTCTAACCCAGAATGGCTTGAAGAAAGCACTACTAGGGAAAGCCAATGCCTACCGGCATGAGTGATGAAGATTGGGATAAACTGGATGACAAGGCTCTATCCGTAATCCAATTGAGTCTTTCAAATGATGTCTTACAACAAGTTCTGTCAGAGAAGACTTCTGCAGACTTATGGGCCAAGTTAGAGGAGTTGTACTTGACTAAATCCTTAGCCAACAGGTTGGTTTTGAAGCAACGCCTTTATGGTCTCCACATGACGGAAGGTTCCTCTCTCAAGTCCCATATCAGTGAGTTTATCTCAATTATTAATGATTTGAAAAATCTTGAAGTTATTATTGGGTCTGAAGATCAAGCTCTTTTATTATTATGTTCATTACCATTCTCATACAAAAATTTTAGAGACACTATAATTTATGGTAGGGAAGAATTAAATTTTGATGATGTAATATCTTCTCTTATGAGTAAGGAGAAATTAGATAATGAACTTTTGTTTAGTAAGTCTGATAATCAGGGCTCTAGTCTTGTTGCAAGAGGCAAATCCAATGACAGAGGCTTTGATGGTGGCAAGAATAGAAGAAGATCAAAGTCAAGAGGAAAGCACAAAAATTTGACTTGCAATTATTGCAAGAAAAAGGGACACATCGTAGCGGAATGCTACAAGCTGCAAAACAAAAAGAAGAATGAATGGCAAAATGACAAGGGCAAGCAGAAGGAAGAAACAGCTGATGCTGATGTAGCAGAAGAAAAAGGTGATGATGTTCTATTTGCAACCAACAAGTCCAGATCCAACGATGAGTGGATTCTTGATTCTGGATGTTCTTATCATATATGCCCCAACAGAGATTGGTTCTCCACATGTGATTCTGTTGAAGGTGGAGTTGTGCTAATGCGCAATAATGCCACTTGCAAAACTGTTGGTGTAGGCACAGTAAAAATCAAGATGCATGATGGAGTTGTCAGGACATTGACTGATGTCAGACATGTACCTGATTTGAAGAAAAATCTTATTTCTTTGGGCATTCTAGATGCCAATGGTGCAAATCTGTGATTGAGTCTGGGAACATAAAGATTTCCCGTGGTGCTATTGTTTTCATGAAAGGAAAGAAGTCTGGAAGTCTATACACCTTATTGGGTTCAACAGTTACAGGCTCTGCAGCAGTTTCCTCATCCATGTCAGATTCAGACTCTACCAAGTTGTGGCATATGCGCCTAGGGCATATGAGTGAGCAGGGATTAGCTGTACTCAGTAAAATAGGTCTTTTGCCTGAAAGAAAGATTGGGAAGCTGGATTTTTGTGAGCATTGTGTCTTTGGAAAGCAGAAAAGAGTCAGCTTCAACACCGCAATTCACAGAACCAAAGGTACTCTTGATTACATTCATTCTGATCTATGGGGGCCTTCTCGTGAAATTTCCAAAGGAGAAGCCAGATACTTGCTAACGATTATTGATGATTTTTCTAGAAAGACTTGGGTCTATTTTCTCAGGCACAAGAATGAGGTATTTGGAATTTTCAAGCAATGGAAGACCTTATTGAAGAAGCAAACCGGGAAGCAAGTCAAGAGACTCAGAACAGATAATGGTCTTGAGTTTTGTGATTCAGAGTTTAATCAATTCTGTAAAGATGAAGGCATTGTCAGACATCAGACGGTGAGAAAGACACCACAGCAGAATGGTATCGCAGAGAGGATGAATCAAACACTGTTAGAAAGAGCTCGATGTATACTTTCTAACGCAGGTCTTGGCAAGGAATTTTGGGCAGAAGCAGTCAATTTGGCATGTCATTTGGTGAACCGCTCTCCTTACAGATCACTTGAACTTAAGACACTTGAAGAGGTATGGTCAGGTAGCCCTCCTGATTACTCTAACTTAAGAATATTTGGTTGCCCTGTATATGCTCATGTGAATGAAGGAAAATTGGAGCCTAAGGCGAAGAAATGCATTTTTCTTGGTTATGCTTCTGGTGTTAAGGGTTTTCGCTTATGGTGTCCTGATACTCATAAGTTTATGATTAGCAGAGATGTTACTTTTGATGAATCTGCTATGCTTCACCCTAGAAAAGAATTGTCTGTTCAGTGTGATACAGGAAAGGAGAATGCACAAGAGAAGGTGGAGCTTGAGGTTGATACCTCATCATCTGCAAATCCTAATCCTATTCAGTCAGAAAGTTCGTCTCTAGGTGGAGAGACACACCATGAAGCTGAGCATCACACTCTAGCTGGTGGAAAACAAAGGAGACAGATAAAACCACCCCAACGGTATGGTTTTGAAGATATGTTGGCTTATGCATTAAATGTTTCAGAAACCACTGATGTCACCGATCCAATCTCATACTCTGAGGCCATCAATTCATTTGATTCAGACAAATGGCTCGTTGCGATGCATGAAGAGATGGAATCTCTAAAGAAAAATGACACCTGGAAATTGGTCGAACCACGTAATGGTAAGAAAATTATCGGGTGTGAATGGATATTTAAGAAGAAGGAATGAGTCACAGGTGTTGAAGACACCAAGTATAAGGCACGATTAGTAGCGAAAGGCTACAACCAAGTGGAGGGAGTTGATTTTAATGATGTTTTCTCTCCAGTTGTTAGACATACTTCTATTCGTGTCTTACTTGATTTAGTTGCAATGCATAATTTGGAGTTGGAGCAACTTGGTGTGAAAACAACCTTTCTTCGTGGTGATCTTGATGAACAAATCTATATACAGCAACCAGAAGGTTTTGAAGTTGAAGGCAAAGAAGATCATGTTTGTCTTCTAAAGAAATCCTTGTATGGACTCAAGCAATCTCCACGCCTGTGGTATCAAAGGTTTGACTCTTTTATGCTGAGTATTGGATTTTCTAGATACAAGTATGATAGTTGTGTTTACTATCAAAGACTTGATGATGATACTTTCATATATTTGTTGCTATATGTTGATGACATGTTGATTGTAGCAAAGAACATATATGAAATTAATAGATTGAAGTCTCAGCTAAATGATGAATTTGAGATGAAAGACCTAGGTGCAGCAAAGAAAATTTTGGGAATGGAGATCAACAGAGACAAAGGTGCAGTTAGATTATTTTTGTCACAACAGAAATATATTGAGAAAGTCTTGAAACGTTTTGGTATGCATGATGCTAAACCTGTGAGTACTCCTTTAGCTTCTCACTTTAGATTATCAGCATCCATGTCACCACAGTCAGAAGAAGAGATAATGTATATGTCTAGAGTTCCTTATTCTAGTGCAGTGGGAAGTATTATATATGCAATGGTTTGCACTCGACTAGATATCTCACATGCTGTCAGTGTAGTTAGCAGATATTTGTCCTGTCCAGGAAAAACTGATTGGCAAGCTGTCAAGTGGATTTTGAGATATTTGAAGGGTACTTCTACTGCTTGTTTGGAATTCGGTAAACTTCTGACAATCTAGCTGGATATGTTGATTCAGATTTTGCAGGTGATTTGGACAGGAGAAGATCAATTACAGGTTATGTATTTACTATTGGGACTTGTGCAGTCAGTTGGAAAGCTACCTTGCAGCCGACAGTTGCATTGTCTACTACAGAGGCAGAATTTGTAGCTGTTACAAAAGCTACCAAATAAGCCATTTGGTTAAGAGGTATACTTAATGAACTCAGTTTGGAAACAAATAAAATTGTAGTTTATTGTGACAGTCAGAATGCTATACATTTGACGAAGGATCAGATGCATCATGAGAGAACTAAACACATTGATGTAAAGTATCACTTTATTCGGGATATTGTGGCTCAATGTGATGTTATTATAAGAAAGATTGGCACTCTGAATAATCCAGCTGATATGCTGACAAAATCTCTTCCCATTACCAAGTTCACACACTGCATGGACTTGGTTGGTGTTGCACAACATTTGCATTAGACCCTTCGGGGTTGTTTGGCAGAGGTTGAAGCTTTTATTTTCACAATTGTCAAATTCAAGTCAAGGTGGAGATTTGTTGAATAATTATGCCTTGAATTAGTGGTGGACCAAAAACTGTCTAAAGTTGAGTCCACTTTTTGCATAATTTGTGGCTTTAATTTGTGGGTCAAAAGTATCTTCTCTCTTTTGGCCATGGTGGAAGACAAAGTTCACTTTGGTATAATTGAAGAACAAAATGATGAGCAACAAAATGATAAGCATTAATTGATGTTTGTCCTTTGGAACTTTTGTGAGCCTATAAAAGGCATTCCAATATGAAGCATTCCATCATCAAGTAACATTAAGAATCATCGAGTGAAAGAGAAGTTAAGAGAGAAATTGTGAGATTGTGTGTATTGGCTAAAACCAATTTTGTAAACACTCTTTGTATATTCTCTCACTATAGTGAAATTTACCTGCTGGCCTCTGCCCGTGGACGTAGGCTTTAAGCAGAACCACGTAAATTTGTTGTCTCCCTTTTTATCTTACTTTATTATTTTATGGTTATTAATCGATCAACTTACGATCCTATCACGATCCACTCTAACAGATGAGATGAACTCTTGTACCATGTATCTCAGGGCACTGTGCACAAATATTTTTTTTTTTTGAAATTACTATCTACCTAGGTCAGTTGGGGTTTGTGAGGGGTCGATTCCGGCTTATTCTAGCGTTTCAGTGCCAACTCAACTAGCACTAGATCGATGCCAATTGAATTTTGATGTTTCTAGAAATTGAGCCTAACTTGCTCGAGAAATACTGTTGACACAAAATCAATAGTCAAATGACATCAACCATCATTGCAAAAGCATATGAGCGTAGGAGAAGAAACACTATTAATAGGCTTCAGATATCCATTGGGGAGTGGGGTGACTGAGGAGGAGGAGGATGAGATCCTAAACTATTTTTCAAATTTGTTCTCCACTGGGGGATCCGGTGACTTAGAGATGGTGTTGGATCATGTTCAAAATTCGGTCACTCCGGTTATGAATCAGAAGCTGTTGAGGGAAGTGACTGATGAGCAAATTCAGAGTGCTCTTTTTTAGATGCATTCGTCAAAAGCCCTTGGATGGTATGCCAATTTTATTTTTCCAATCTTATTGGTATATTGTTAGATGTGATCTTTTTTGCAACTGTTAAATAGTTTTCGTCCTGTGAGTTTCATTCTCTTAGCTTGTGTAATGTAGTTTATAAGATAATTTCAAAAGTTCTCACTAATAGGTTGAAATGTTTTTTGAGCTTTTGTGTCGGATAAGCTCTTATCAGACAATTTTCTTGTGGCTTTTGAATTTATCAATTTATTGGAAAAACAAACGAACATGTCGGCAATGTCATATAGATTTAAAGCTTGATAAGCAAAACGTATGATTGCGTTGAATGAGAGTTTGTTAGAACAATAATATTGAAACTGGGTTTCCATGAAAATTGGGTTCAATTGATTATGAGTTTTATTTCATCAGCAACATATTCAATGCTTATTAATGGTGGAGGAATGAGTTTTATTGTGCCTCATCGAGATCTCCGTCAAGGTGTCTTCTTATCTATTTGTCCTGAAGGTTTTTTCAGCATTATCAGGAAAGCATAAAGGGAAGGGAGCATGGTTTACCTATTTGTTGTGGTTGCCCTAGAATTTCGCACTTTTTCTTTTCTTTTTTTTTCTTTTTTTTTGCATATGATAGCTTGCTTTTCTCTAAGGCTTTGGAAGAAAAGGCAGCAAGTATTGTTGAGATCTTGACTCTTTTATGAGATGGTGTCGGGCAGAAAATTAACGTGGCTAAATTCTTTATTTTTTTCCATAGAAATGTGAGTGATGAGGTGCGTAGCTCAGCTATGGCTATTTTGGGCATTCAAATTAAATACAACCTTGAATGAAAAATATCTTGGTCTTCCTTCGTTGATTGGAAGATCAAAGAGACAAATATCTCAATCTCTTGTTGAGATAGTGTAGAGGAAGAGAAGTTGCTCTCCAGAGCGGGCCGAAAAGTTCTCTTAAAATATCTTGTTCAATCCTTCCCAACATATGCAATGAGTTGTTTTTGATTACCAGTATCTTTTTTGTGAGGAGATCTATTATTCAAAGTCTTGCGCACTAAATATTTTCCTTCTGGATCTCTTTTAGATTCCAAGTTGGGTTGTTCTTCTTTTTTTTTTTACATAGAAGATTATTTGGGAGGCAAAATGGGTGCTCAAGGCTTTTCTCACTCATGAAGCCGAGTTATTTGAATGCTGATCGATTTATTTGAATCGGGGTTTTGTTTTCGATTAGAAGTGCATATTGGTTAACTAAAGCGGAGATTGCAAAAGAAATGATTGGGGGCTTGTTCCAATCCTAAGCCACTCATTTGGAAGGAGATTTGCAAGCTGGCGGTTCCATGTAAGGTGCAAAACATAATATGGAGAGCGTGTAAAAATGGCATTCCTACATGTTCTAATTTCAAAATAGGCATGTTGTGGCTATTGTGACGTGCAAGCATTATCTGGATGGTGAAGAAACTGTCTTTCATGCACTGGTTGAATGCAAGTTTGAAAAAAGACTGGGAACTCGGTCCGTTTGTGACGTTAAGTTGAGGAGTTTCATGGTGGTGATTTTGCATTGTTGGTGGAATTTGTTTTTAACCGTCTAGATGATGACAATAATGTAAGGGTAAATTAACATAAAAAATATTATCACATATGAAATTAAAACACAATAATTACATAAGTAAATCACATACGTGATTGAGTCATCGTCACAACGGAAATTTGAATTTTCTCACAACAAAAACTTGATTAGGGTTAAGTTTTTTTTTGTACTTATCACAACAGAAGTTTTTCAGATAGATAAAAAACTGAAAACTCATATGGACTAGAGCTAAATGGGTCTTTCCATCTATGGGTCATATTACACTAAGGCCTGCACTTAGTGCTGACCCACGTTAATAATATTAAGAAGTCCAAACAACATGATTACCAATTAACTACAAATGGATTCTCATATTTTTTTCATTGGACCAAATTTACTCATCCGATTTTATAAAGCCAAGTATTTTTTTCATTGGCCCAAATTCATTGATCCGATTTTATAAAGCCAAAACCACCAGTAATTACACACGTAGGAAAATTCCAATTGCATGAAAGTTGTGGCAGATTCGTAACTTATTTATGTAGGAAAGCAAGTCTATGACGGTAGTGGAGGCTTTAGCTCATGCAAATGAACTCTTCTTCGACTACAAGCAGGCTGTGGCCTTAACGTCTCATCGTGTCAATGAGAGCGAGGTTTGTCAGATCAAATGGGAACGGCAGAACTTGATCGGGATTAGTAAAACTCAATCTCGACGGAGTGGTGTTCCAATCACATGCATTCATGGGGTGAGAGCAGTGCTACGAGATAAAACTGGCCAAGTCTTTGGTGCTATGTCAACGTCATTTCATCTCCTTCATGAAGTGGTCATGGTGAAAGTCAAAGTGGTTGTGAAAAGTGTTCATTTTGTTTAGGAGAACATTATTGTTGAGAGTGATTCGAGTATTGTAGTCTCAGTTTTTTGTTGAGTTGTCTTTGGCAAGTTTTGAGAACCTGATCTCATAAACTCATCTATGGAAGAGGGGTTTTTATAGTGTTCTTAGTGTCATATTAGAAGAGAGGCGATATGGTTGCCTATGAGTTAGTTAAATTAACCATTGTGATGAACCTAGTTATTTGATGGAAGAGGTGCCTCATACAATTTGGCACTTCGTACTCGCATATATTTCTTCTCTCAATTTTTATTCTTAAATGAGATTTTGTATTTTTATAAAAAAAAATTAATAATCAGATGACATAGGTAAAACTATTAAGATTCAAAAATTAAAATGGAATTCACATAACAATAAAGAGCCAATTTATGATTAAAGTTCAAAGATAATCCTAACATAATCAATCTAAATAACAAACTTTTATATATAAAATATTTATGCATTCACTCCAAAAAAAAAAATTATGCATTTACATAATTATTAAATTGACTATTCATAATTGTCATAACATTATTCAAATTTTGTTCGAAAAAATAAAATTTAGATTATAAGTAAAATTTATCAAAATATAATGGTTTTTTATAATTTTTTCATAAATATATTTCAAATGATAAATTATGATAATTAATTTATTATTGTAAACATGATTTTTTTTTTACAAATTTTATATAAAAAAAAACTACACATAAGTTTTGTCCTGCTCGCACCGTTACCAAAAAAACATAAAGTACTCTGTATAGCTGAATATTATTAGGCAAGTCTATTTTCCCAACCGTTTACTGACAACGCAGATATAAAAGAAAAGAAAAACAAAACAAAACAAAAGGGATCTTTTTTCGAAAACACCGTTAGAGGATAAAAAATCTCACACATGAACCGGGCAAGGGAAAGTGGAGAGCCCCAATTTCATTTTCACCCGTGAAACAGTGAAAAGTCGCTTTCTTTCTTCCTTGAAACCGAAGGAAGACAAACGATCTAATATTGCACTACATGTAAATATACTCTCTCATTAATCTCCCTCTATAAAACCAAATCCCGCATTTATTTTACAATTGGGTTAACAAAATTCGCCCTTCAGCCACCGTTTGATCAGATTCCCATCAATCAAACGCAGCGCATTTTCAACCGTCCGATTTGATGACTCCCACTTTGATATGTCGCCGGCGTTGCTAGACCCCAGAGGTCCGGCTGATTCCCGAAACGGTCAGATTTCTCCATCTTTCTCGTTATATTTTTCTGTGTCGATCTTAAATTCTCAATCTAAGCAACCACAAATAATGAACCCATCAAATTTTGGAGATATGGATTCTGGGTTTTCAAATTCAAGCCAAATTAATCCGAATTCGAGGTTTAATCCGTCTCCGGTTCCGCGATCGTCGGGTCTCTCGAGACCGAGACTCGTCAAGGTAAGAAAGCAAGTGAATTCTCAGAACTTGAAATACACAGAGAATTCAGAATCCCTGTCGGGTCCCGGTTTCAACCCGTTTCGGCCTGTACCAGGTAACCCGAACCTATCTGGGTCCGCAGCTGGTGCTTCGGCCTCCGGTGAATTCGGGTTTGGGCGGAGTGGAAATGAGGCATTTGTGTTTGGAGCAAATAGGAGTGATTCAAGTGAAAATTTGAATTCCAGGAAATGGATTTCTAATGAGGATCTAGGCAAAGGAGTTGTCGAGGAAATGAGGGATTTGAGAAATGGTAGCGGAAATGAATTTCGAAGTGATCATAAGAAGAGTTCTATTTTTGATGAGAGTGTGATTTCAAAGCTGCCTGAAGATACGAGGAAACTGAAACTGAACATTGAGGGTTCTCAGGATTATACCCGTAATGAGAAAACTAGAGATGTAAACTTTGGATCAAACGTGAACAAAGAGAGCAAATATGTGTTTAAGAGTGGTGACAATGTGGGTACTTCCGCTGGGGAAAGTATGGAATGTGAACTTCCCCATGAGTTGAAGAGTAAATTAAACATTAAAGGAAATGAGGAGGTTGATGGTGGCAATGTTATATTTAATGTTGGTGATGCAAGGAAGTCTGTATTTAAAGATAGAACAAAGGGTAGTGATTCTTTCACGAGAAATTCAGCAAATGTACTTCCTGATCGGATGATGAAGGATTTGAGCATAAATGACACTGTGAATGGTAGTGGTATTGATAAAAGTAAAGACAATGCTAAAGCCAATGAGAAAGATGCCTTCATCTCCAAGACCAGTAAAGGCACTGGTGGTAATCTTGGTGGGGACACCGAGAATATACTATCAAATGAGATGGGAAGGAAGTTAAATGCTGATAGTATAACAGGGGATTCTTCTGGTCCAACAAACGTGGGGTTTTCTTCATCTCAAGTCTTTGTCAAAAATATGCCAACAGAAAATGTGAGTGAGAAGAAGCTCCATGAGTTTGGCAAGTCATTCCAAATGGAGTTTGGTTTTCAGGGCGCGGTGCAGGGTAAGGACGCAAGTAGTAGTCAGGTTCATATAGACCAGTCAAAAGATGGTACGAAACTGAGTGAAGCTGCAACATCTATATCTTTATTTTCAAGTAGTGGCATGCACTTCCAAGCAGGTGGGAATGTTCATGGCACGCCTTCTACTAATGTACCTGAAAAGACTTTTGAGTTCAGCTTTTCAAGTAAAAGAGATTGTTTAGGGACACCCTCTATGGAATTTAAAACACCCAATCCAAAAGGGAACCTATTTTCTGGCTTCAATCAGAAATTGGAATTCAGTGCAAAGAGGGAAGCTGTTAGAGACACCAAATCCAGAAGGAGGGGAAAGTTGAAGCAGCCTACAATAGTCCAGCTGTGTCCTGGACAAGATTTTGTTTCCAGGGAAAACAGTTCCCATGAAAATCTTGAGGCTTCTGAATCTTGTTCACCAATGGATATTTCACCATATCAGGAAACAATTGGTGACACACAACGCTCGAGAGAAACTTCTGTGGTATCGGACGAGTCTTTCAGTCTTGATAACAACAATGCATCAACTGATTCACCTCCAGCTGTTTCACATGATGTATTAGATGAAGATCTGGTTAATGCGACACAGTGTATGAATATAAAGGAAGGGGAGTTAAAATGCGGAGAAACAAAAGAGGAAGGTTCTGAATATTGCTCTGATAAAGGCGCTGGTTCTGAAGACCTTCCAGAGACTGAAACTGAAAGCTTCAAATCTGCAGCTGAGGAGATAGATGCTAACAGTGATACTGCTGTTAATGCAGCTGAAATTGAAGTCAGTTCAAGCTCAAAAACTGAGAGGCAAGATAGTGATGGCAGGATGCTATTTCGTTCTCCTTCTAATTCAGAAGTAACTAGGTCTAATTTCACCTTTGCTGCTTCTTCTCCTGCTGTTCAAGGTCAACTATCAGCATCGAAACGCCTCAACAAAAAGAAGAGTGCGATTAAAGTTAGTCTTGATTCCTGTAGTTCCGCTTCAAATGCAAGAGTTCCATATGCATCATCATCTGTACAGTTTTCTCCATTTACTGGAGCTCCATCACTTTTGTCCCCTGGGTGGACCCGGAAAGGAGATCTATCTACTTCTACTGGTAAAGCTGGAAATGATTCTGAGGTGGATAAAGGACAGGAAATCAAGCACGTGCCTAATTTGAGTTCTGTTGAGACTGTTGCAGCTCAAGAAGCATGTGAGAAGTGGCGATTAAGGTTGTTATTACCCTTCTAATTTTTTTTCATTCAGTAGATTTGGTCTGTCTAGGAATTTGATTATTTAACCATTATGTCTGCTTAACTTCCTTTTCGTTTTTTTTTTCCTTTTTCTGTTGAAATGATAAATATCAGAGGAAACCATGCTTATACAAATGGGGACCTGTCCAAAGCTGAGAATTTTTACACGCAAGGGATAACTTGTATGTCTAAAAATGAGATGTCTAGAAGCTGTCTCAGGGCGTTGATGCTGTGCTATAGCAATCGTGCAGCAACACGCATGTCCCTTGGAAGAATGAGAGATGCACTAAGAGACTGTATGATGGCTGCTGAAATAGATCCCAACTTCCTAAAGGTGCAAGTTAGAGCTGCAAAGTAAGCATCTGCAATTTATTTCTATGTTTCATTTAAATGTGTGGATGATTTCCACTTGTATGTACAAGTGTTGCAAGTATCAGAGTTAATTGTTTCTAAACCTTTTTGCTGCTTACGGATTTATAAATATATGTCTGAAATTGCTCTTAGCAAATGCTATTATATTAAGTGGAAGTTCACTTCTGCCTTCGGTTTGTTCCTTTAGGCTTGACAGAATTACATGTTTTCTTTTGAATGAAACATCTGAACTCTGAAGGGCCTTGAAGTTTATACTCAGTTGTCGTGCAACACTTTTATCATGTAACCAGGCTTATTTGAAGTTTATACTCTTCTCAGTTATCTTGCAACTACAAGCAGGCTTATTTGATTTTTTCGAAAAATTTGTGTTTGACTGTCATATTGTTGAACTGCAATATTGAGTATTCTCAGTTTTAATGCATATCTTCTAATTTGCACATTTTATCTATGAAGCTGTTATCTTGCCCTTGGGGAAGTTGAAGATGCATCACGATATTTCAGAAAGTGCTTACAATATGGAAGTGACATCTCTGTGGACAGGAAAATTGCAGTAGAAGCCTCTGAAGGTCTACAGAAGGCGCAGGTACTTATTCAGCCTAGGTTTCTTCTTCTTATTTTCGTTTTCCTTTCTTTTTAAAGTA
Organism: Bretschneidera sinensis; assembly: GCA_023935145.1. Taxonomy (NCBI): domain Eukaryota; kingdom Viridiplantae; phylum Streptophyta; class Magnoliopsida; order Brassicales; family Akaniaceae; genus Bretschneidera; species Bretschneidera sinensis. The sequence goes on from CM043698.1 coordinate 4,541,899, forward strand.
ATAAAATAATATTTATTAATTCTAATTTTAGTTAATAGTAGCTACTTTATTCTAGATGTGTAAGTTAACAAAAATTAAATATTACATGCAATTGGTGAATTGGTCCTCGTATAACTTATTAAACCTTTGGCATCTCCTTTGAAATAAAACTTACGGAGGATTAGTTTTGCATCACTCAGTAGAACTGGAGGGGCTACTAGGCCAAAGTGAAGGGGAAGTTTAACTTTTTGGTTATTCTTATTATTAAGAGATATAGTTTCCTAATTACATATGTATTAGGTTTCCTAGTATTCTTAGTTTATGTGTTCTATTCCTATTAGGATTTATAGTTTTAGGTTTATATCTAGGGTTGATAGACTTAATGTATGTGGTAGTTAGGCTTAAGGTGATTAGGGTTGATAGACCGGATTTTTTTATTTATTTTTTTCTTTTTCTCAAGGAAGGGGGATAGAATAAAGTTTGAGATTTGACATTGAGAGTTTAGGGATTGCTTTTTAATTCATACCATCCTACTGAAATGAGAATATGATAACCCTCTACATAGGCCTTGGGTGGTTGTCAGTTCCGTGAGAGATGAAATGTGAGCTTGGAGTGGTTTTTATGCTTCTAAGAAGCTTAAGAAGGTGTATTTGTTGATTCCCCTCTCTATTTGTTGGATCTTTTGACATGAAAGAAACCAAAGAGCTTTTGATGGTGAAGAAAAGTCTATTGAAGTAATTAGAGATGCATGGTTCAATACTCTTAATTTTTGGTTTAAAGGGAATTTTTGTGAACGATGCAAGTCTTTTAGATTTTGTGGAGTTTCTATCTTGTAGATAGTTTTTTGTACATGGGTTCTTATAAGAAAATATACTACTTAGGCCCTTCACTCTTCCTCAAAGTACCCATGCCAACATGACATTGGCATTGGTTAGCGTATGGAAACTGGACATTTCAAATCAATGGAAAATATGCAAACTCATAAATGTACCTGCACCCTAGGATACAAGATCGTCTATTTTCAAAAGTACTAATGTCGAGAGCGCCTCTAGAGCGCATGTATATATATATTTATATTTTTTATATTATAAATATAAAATTTTAATTATATGTATGGAATACACATAAGTTTATATTTTTATATTGTTTTAAATGGTTGAAAATTGTGAAGTTGCTATCTTTAATCCTAAGAACCTGTAATAAATATTAATATAGTAGTAAATATCACAAGAAGTGCAGTGGGCTCAATGGTTAAGTCAAGAATATCCACGCTGACTTGCTTGAGGGTGCGGGTTCAAGTACCCACCACGGCATTTTGCTGTTTTTAAGCAGCAATTCTGCAGCTGGCGCACTCGAGTTACCCAAGTAGGCGCTCCCAAAGTTCGAGAGCGCGAGTCCGCGCTTTTTGTCTTCAATCCGCAAATTGGACAGCAGATCTTTGGTGTATTAGTTGAATCCTGTATCTCTGCCTGCACTTGACAATGGTTCTGAAGTCGAAGTAACTTAGCTGATGAATGAATCAGAGTGCTTTGTTCTTCTGATCTTTTTAGGTGATGTTTGGAGGAAAGAAACTACTTAAGTTTTTAAAAGGCGGCTTGCTGGTTCTAGAAGTTTCAGTTCACAAAAACATTGGGAAATTTAAAAAGCCTTGACAATGTGCCAGTTTTTCGTTTTTTTCCTCTCGCATCAACTTTCCATTTTATTGCGATTGTTAAATTATTTCACTTTTGGTCATGAGCTGTTTTGCGAGTTACTGGAAGCGCTCTGGACTGAACTTAAACATTAGTTTAGTATCCGTTTTCTATATGTTTTGGATACCTAATGTGGTTATCAAGGATAATATAAGATTTTAACTTGTTGAGAAGGTACATCCGTATCTAGATGTACAGCTTTTCCTACTACGCGCCGTAAGCTTTTTAGTTTTAAAAGGTTTAGTGGTGATACTATTCTTGCCTTTCTTTTCTATTGATGAGAATTTGCCTAGAAATTTTTTGGATTTTGTTTATCTTCTATTTTCTGCATACCATTTAGAAGATATTTGATTAGCCCAATGATATTGTTACCAACATTGTTCTTCCTGACTCGCAGAAACTTTCTAAATGCATCCATCACTGTACTGAACTTTTACAAAGCAGAACATGCAATGATGCAGAGAGTGCTTTGGAAGTAATTGCTGAGGCTTTGTCAATAAGTTCATACTCGGAAAAGTTACTTGAAATGAGAGCAGAGGCTCTTTCCACGGTTGGTACTCTTTGCCGTTGATGTGAAAATTTAATTTGCATAAACTAGAAACCTTAAAGTAAAAGATAACACTGTCTATTTAAGCATTTATTAAATCATCAGAAGGTTGTTTGTCAGAGTTGGATTGACTTTTGTGTGTTTTAACAGCTACGAAAACACGAAGAGGTAATTAAGCTGTGTGAACAGACCTTTGATTCTGCTGAAAACAATTCTCCACCATCAGACACCGATCTGCAGTTAGAAAATCTGGATGGTTCTGAATTCCCCAAGGACTCAACATTCAGATTTTGGCGGTGCTGCTTTATATTTAAATCCTACTTTCATCTAGGGAAGCTAGAGGATGCTATTGCTTCACTTGAGAAGCAAGAACTGCTGTCTGTTACAAAAAGGTGATTTGTGAGCCTTGCATATAGTGACTCTTCTTTTATACTTCCATATTGAATCATGATAAATCTATTCTTTTTTGGTGTTCTGTTCCAGGAACGGAGGCAAGACTTTGGAATCCTCAGTACCCTTAGTTGCTACTGTGCGTGAGCTTTTGCGCCATAAGGTATGCCCTTTGTGTTTTGTCTCCATTTAACTGTACTATTGTTTTTTGTGCGGGCTCGACTATCCGAGGTACCTGAGTTGGTGGGTTATAACAATATGGGATGTATGACATGCACCCTGATGGGTGCATATTTAATGGGTGTGTCCTATTAGGGTAAGAGAACATGATTCTGGTCAGCCACAGGTCTTTGAGGAGGCTGTTTCGAACTTGAATATTTTAGAACAGGTTAGTTTCTTCAGGGTATATGCGGCATGTCATGTTAACTACAGTTGGGAACAAATTTGGACATTAAGACATTTGTATTCATAAAAGAAAGACTAGAGAATTAGACAAACCTGATATCTAGGGATACACTCAAATGTGGTACATAAATCTGAATGCCAGTAGTAATGGCTATTAACACAATTGTTAATGTTGACTGCAGTCTGCAGGGAATGAAGCATTTCAATCAGGAAGACATGCAGAAGCTGTTGAACATTATACTGCAGCTTTATCATGCAATGTGGATTCACGCCCTTTTGCGGCTGTTTGTTTCTGTAATCGTGCTGCTGCACACAAAGCTTTGGGACAAATTACTGATGCTATTGCGGACTGCAGCCTAGCTATAGCTCTTGATGGAAGTTATCTGAAGGTTTTTCTCTAAACTAATCTCATATTGGAGTTCTCTTTGATATTTGATTTTACAGGGCGTTTTGGGAATCCAGTGAAAGGTTAATTTTGTAGACGGTGTTTTGCATAGGAATGCACAAATTGGTATCTAATATTGGAAATTCTCGTGATTTTCAAAGTCAACGTCTCTTGCCACAATCAGTAGTGTCAAACTTTCTCTATATTTTATTATTATTATTATTTTTTTTTTGGAGGGGGGGGGGGGGCTGTGAATATGATGCCATTTGGGGCAAAAAAGAAGAAACTGATCTGTGATGGTGCTATAAAAAGTATTGTCCATTTCTAATTAAATATTGTGTTTCCCTTCTGTACTCTGGTTAATGAAATCTAACCATCTGAAGTGTGATTATGTTCTTTCTGTGGAGGCTTAATAAGTAGGAGCGGAAAATACAAAACTTGGGGGTGGTGGAGGATAATTGCATCAGTGTTGTAACTTTGGCTATCCTCTAGAGCTGCTGGTTCTTTGGGACACGTGTTTTGAAGTTTCAATCCTTGCGACCGTGCTTTCGGAATGATCACCCCTCTCCCCCCAAAAAAGAAAATAGTATTCTTTTCCTTTTTCATTTTTAAAAAAAATAGTTCCTATTATATACTGAAAAAAAATAAACCATCTAGTTTCAAATTCCAATTCCTCTGGTAAATTCTCCTTCAGGGGAAATAGCTTTTACTTTGTTCGAAAACAGTCATGACGGCTCTGACCCTGATTCTGGAATGTTTTAAAAAATCTTATCTAATGTTTTTCTTTTCTTTTGTGGGTCCACTTGCTAGGCTATACTTCTAAGTGTAGCCTTAACCCAACCCCATAATCCTCCCAATCCTTGGTGAACTCTTGGTACAGTCACCCAAGGATTTTACCAGCTAAACTAGGTGGCACCATCATGTGTATATAATTTAATCATTAGCATTCTTTCTGTGTGATTGTCTACTCAGATTCACAAAAAAATATTTTAAGGACATCCCTAGAGGGATTACCGTTTATGATTTTCTTTTTTAGAATTTGACAAATTCGTGTTGTTTGCTGTACAACAACCTTGTTGGTAAATTATGTACTTCTGCCGACATTTCTACAGGCAATTTCTAGGCGGGCCACTTTGTTTGAGATGATTAGAGATTATGGACAAGCAGCTAATGATCTTCAGAGACTTGTTTCTCTTCTGACAAAGCAAATAGAGGAGAAGACTAATCAATCTGCTGCATATGACAGATCTATGAATTGGGCCAATGATTTAAGACAAGCTCGATCCCGACTTTCTGAAATAGAAGAAGAAGCTAGAAAGGGAATTCCCTTGGATAAGTACCTCATTTTGTAAGTACATGCTTTTATTTTTATTCCAACAAATTAGATATATTGCACCTTCTAATGATATGTTTCCATTTTATGACACATATTCTTAGAATATGGAACGCTTTAAGGTTTACTGGAACATGATTTTTAAGGGCCAAGTAGCCCATAAGTTTTCTCTCTAATTTATTTTACACTCAAATCAAATCCATGAAATACACTCTACAGACATTTTTATGGAGGAATTACATGTGTTATTTCTTGGGTTAGCTTCTATCTTTCTTGAAGCTTTTGTCTTGTAACTTGTAGTATCCTAATAAATCTTGTGCTTCAAGAGTAGGGGCTCATGGTAATGCATCGTGGGTAACCCTTTTTAAGTTAATGCTAAATATATGGAGCAAGTATATATTTAAGGGTAAGATGAAAGCTTTTCCATTTTGAAGTTTTGTCAGCTGTGATTTGTTCTTCTCTATGTTAAAACTTCAGGTATAAATAGGCATATTTCTTGGCTCGATGTTAAGTCATATTTTTATTAGTAGAATTGCACTGTTATTACATTCTATGGTGATTTATACGAGTACTGCACCTAGAATAATTTTAGTGTATTCAATTTATGATACGGATACTTGATGGCCTGGATCAAATAGTATAATCTGGTTAGGAATTCTTTTGATCGACTTGGAAAAGAGAAGGGTACTGAAAGCTCTTTTTTTTTATTTCCCTATGAATGTAAATGGAAAATAAGTGATTGGCTTACTCTCTATCTTCCTATCATCATTTAACCATGGCCACAATTGATGAAACCATGCTTTGTAGGTCAGTGAAGTATTCTGTCTTTTTTAGTACAGTGAAATATTCTTTTGTCGACCTCTCTCATAATTGCTTCACATTCTCTGACATTTATATAAATTCAAAGATGAAGTGCTGTAGAAGTGGGAAAATATTTCTTAAGAGCGAAAATAATTTGGTAAGGAGCCTCTTTTGTTATTTCCAGTTGCCTTCCCTTAGTTTACTAGATTGGATAAATAGTTAAATCTTATGTTCTCTCTTCATCTCTTCAAATTCCAAGGTCTTGCAAAGTTCCATTGTCATCATCCTCAAAACCCTCTTTTTTCACCATTTTTCTTAGTTCCTAATTTTCTTGATTCATGGTGCTTCTTGGGCTGTCCTTTTTTGTTCTGCTTAAGAGAGAATTTATTCGTTCTGGCATTTTAAATAAATTAGGAATGGGTGTCATGATCCCTTACTGCTGATTGAGTATAAATTTTTTTCTTCAGCTTTCCTAGCTGCTGTGTCATTGAGCCTAGATCCGTTTCTCATATATATATATTGCAACTTTAGAAATGGTGTTGTGTAAATTTTCTACTGAATGCGATGGAACATGTTAAGGTTGCTTTTAAAAACGAAGTGCTTCTAAAGTTTGTAACAACTGATAATTAAAATCAACTAAACTCAACTCTTAAAATAATTTTTTATTTCAATCATGGTGGCAGAGGAGTTGAACCGTCTGTTTCGGCATCAGAAATTAGAAAGGCGTATCGGAAGGCTGCACTCAGACATCACCCTGACAAGGTTTCTATCTGTTGCTTTACTCTCTTGCTTATATCTTTTCATAGTCCCCAGGAAAAGAAAATAATAAATAAGAAACCAAGGATGACAAATGAAATGTTCACCCTTCTAAGAGATTCTTTAATTGCTCTAGGCTGGTCAGTCCTTGGCAAGAAACGACAACGGAGATGATGGGCTTTGGAAGGAGATAGGAGAAGAAGTCCACCAGGATGCTGACAAACTGTTTAAAATGATTGGAGAGGCATATGCAGTACTTTCAGACCCTACCAAGGTACACACATCAGTCAAAACTTTAAGCTTATCTTAAAACCATTTATTTTTATTTGTCCTTAATAAATTCTTTCAAACTTTCCCTAATTTAGTGGTTCATTCATTCTTTCAAACTTTATGTTAAAAATGAAATGAGAAGTTATTTGTAGTTGTTTGAAGTGAAGAAGAAAGGGTGGGAAGTTTGATATTAACTTCAGGATAAGAGCAATGCAAAGCAGGCTACTTAAAAGTGGTTGATGTTGACCCTTTCTGCATTTCAGTACCGAGGGGTGATTATCAAAATTTGTATACTTAAATATTACATGATCTTGAAGTGTACACAAAAGTGACTCTTAGATAGTATGGTACACCTGCAGACATTAGAAAACCTAGAACTCGATTACCTATCTTCTTTGGTACTAGATCTCTCGCCCTTCCTATTACTATTAATGTATAGATCTCGTGCCTATTCAGAGAAATTCAGAAAAAGAAAAAATTGCAACTTGGGTAGCTTTCTTATTATGTTAATTATTGATTCATTTGTTTTCCAAACTTGGCACTTTACAATATGGTAGAGGTGAGATTCGATCCCTAGTATCTGGTATGCATGAGACTTTACCAGCCAAGTGAGTTGGGACCTTTGAACTACCGCTGTTATTATCCGTCTAACTTCGTTGTTTCTTATTGACAGCATTCAGCAGTGTAATGTATCTATGTTGTAGTAAACATTGCATAGATGCTAAATGACTAGAAGGCATCACAAAGAGTAGGGTTTTTCAATTTTTTTCTAGTTTATTAGCGTGCAAATATATGCTAGCAATACTAACGAAATTCAGAACTTTTTTTTTTTCATTTTAAGCAGCTACTAAGCTTCTGCTATCTTTTCATAGCACATCAGTGTTTTTACATGCGTGACGGCTTGTTAAGCTCTCAGAATCTTTATTCCCTTGCATCCTTCAATGTTAATAGTATATTCTGAAATTAATGAAGTCGGGTTTTATTAACATTTTGCTTAAAATTGTCATGATAAAGGGTAATATGAAGACTATACATGTTCTCCCGGTTGATTTGTTTCCCTAAGTTGGTGTCAACTAACCTGTCGATCCATTGAAAACTCAAATATTACATGTAAAGAATGGCTATCTGAAATGTACCAAACTAAAGATTAAATCTGATTTTAGTATGGTTCACTTTTCTGTTACGAACTACCACATGGACCTTTTTCTGTGGATATAATATTCTATTTACCCAGCTGTTTGACAATCAATCTTCTTGTTAGTTTTAGTTTGCACCACTTACATTGATTTTGGTGTTTTATTTAGTCTATTACCATCTTTTTGCAGCGGTCACGGTATGATCTCGAAGAAGAGATGAGGATTGCACAAAAGAAACGTGATGGATGTAGCAGCACAAGTGCATATGCAGATGCTCAAAATTATCCATTTGAAAGGAGTGGTAGTAGACAACATTGGAGAGAAGCATGGAGATCATATGGCAACTCACCCTCCAGAAGATCAGAAACCACTCGATCCAACAGATATTCATGATAACTGTTTCCACGATGTGATAAGAGTCCTGAGATTTATGAGCAAGTTATGGTCTGAGGTCTAGTTGACGATGGGTGCTTTCAATTATCTTTATTTAAACGCCAGCTTCATCTTAGAGATCCAGCAGATGGGAAATGACTGCCACCACTGTCCAAGAATTGCAAAATTAGTTGAACAAAAGCTTGAATGAGAATTATGTTTGTGGTTTTTGCCAGGGCCTAAAAGGATTTTTGCTGAGGAAATATACGATTTTTCTCACAAATTTAACTGATGACAGTAGATATGAACAAGGATCTCTACTTCTGAAGTCTGAAAGACCTTTTGTTTTGAACTAGGAAGAAGTGAGACAAAACAAACAATAGGCTATAACCGTGTGGAAGAAAGGAATCTCTAACTGTTTGAGATGTAATGTACCGGCAAAATATACAGATTTTGTGAGAGTTAACAAAGCAACCAGGAAACCGGGCCTTGGTAGTTTGCTTCTTTTCGTCGATATTGATAGATCGGAGGTAGAAAGGTTTTTTGCAAGGGTTTCGGAATAGACGTGTTTTGGTTATATTTTTTATTCTTTTGGGAAGAGTTATTGAGTTTATTGATTATTCATCGGGAGAAATGTGGTGCTTTACACGAATGAAAGATGTTTGGATTGTACAGTTGTATTTTGACATTTGACAATATAGTTGTGAAGAGAGTTTGAAATCTTTATTTTATTAAATCTTCGGTTCTTATTTTATTTGCTGGATTATTTGGAGCGTAAATCTTTCGGTACAATTTGGCCTGACTATAGAAACGGTATTAGTTTCCATTAAACGGCTAGGTCAAATTAATAAAAAAAAAAGGTTTTCAAAAAAAAATTCAGAGGCTGAAGATTAGATTCTAAGCTAAAAATTTGTGTGGAGTTGTTTTACCAATTGTTAAAACAATTTTTAGCTTAAAAAATGTTTATTAAAAACTATTTTAAAAAACCTTTAGACCAAAAAAAAAATTCAGAATTTCTCTAAAGGTACTTGAGGGTATATCTAATTAACGAAGCACAATGTACACACACGTTCCAGTATCTAAAGATGAAGTAGGAAATTTGTTCTCTCTAAAAAATGCTTTAGTTTATTCCTTCTTACAATCATTCCTTGTGTCATACCTTCTCGAATTCAACCAAGGACCAAGGACAAAACTAAATAGGTATTTTTTGAAATGCTATATTCTAAAGTAGAATGTGATAAATATTTTTTTATAAAGCATCATTAGCAAATTATTTTCAAACCATACATGAGCTCAAATTCAAACTCTGAAACATGTCCTTGACAATTTGAAGAGTCTCAAATTCAGTATTACCCCAAATGAATTTCTAGTTCTCGAATCTTTCACCAAAAGAAACTCAGAGGTCTTATCTTGGTATTGCGAGTACTTCGTATACTTGTGCGGTAAAAATGAATGTGTTACTTCTTTTAAATAGCAAATAGGTTTTCATGATTTAAACGAACTTGTCATGATGGTTTCCAATAAATTTTAAAGATATTCGATGTGGTTCTCACTTAGAAGACTATTTTCACCCTGTATTGTCCTCATGGGTTTAGAGAGAATCTATGCTTTTGAGATCTTCTTTCAACTAAATGTATCCTAGCAAGAAAATTACAGTCAAATTGAACAAGTTCTAAATACAAACGAAATTTATACCAAATGATTTATCGAAGAGCCAATCATATCAATATGTGCACGTTTCATGCCCCCAAAATTGTTGAAACCTAGAGGTCTCGCATTATCCACTTAATCGGCCAAAAAACAAAAGGAAAAAAAAGAGGTGAAACTTTTGTTCTTATCAAATTTTGACACAGAATAAACACAATCAACAACCAGACTTTGGCTAATTTGTTCTTATCCCAACTTCTGTGTTAAGAGAGAGGGAGAATCACAAATGATTTACCATTGTTAAGACTATTTTACGGGATTTTGTCAATTATTAGGTTGTGTTGATGCCAAGATGCGGTTGGTGCTGACGTGGCCTAAGTGAGGACGTGGCCTGGGAGCTGACGCGACCTTGGTGGGGACGTGGGCTAGGTGAGAACGTGGTCTGGCCCTGCACAAGTAACAGAAGGAACTAAAGGCCCTCGGAATGAGAGGTGGGGGAGACCTCCGAGGGCGCTCCGATGCTTAAGTTAGCAACGATTCAAAGGAGAAGCCAAGGGCTCAAGAGAAGCCGATGGCCTAAGTATATCAAGTATAAGTGCAGACGTGTATGAATATCTGGTGAGGTCCATACCTTGGCCCATTTATAGGCATCTGCCAGTAGAGTGGTCATGATAGCGGGCTCGGGCGAGAGTGCGGCTATAGGGTAGCTGTAGGGTGGCTGATAGCTTTGTAAGGTGGCTGGCGACAGTAAGGCGGCTGGCGACGGTAGGGCAGCCGTAGGGGAGGTCCAGTCGTAGGTTTGCTGTGTCATCCTTTACGGGCCTGGAGACTTCGTTGGGCCGGGGAACATATGGATCGCTTGCCCAGCCTGGGGAGGTCACTGGATCTGTTGAGTCTTTTGGAGCACACAGCTGGGTTTGGGGCTTGTTTGGGCCGAAGCCAGCTGGGCTTATATGGGCCGCTCATTGGGCTTGAATACTTGGAGTATTCTGGGCCTGGAGTATTATGGGCTACATCACAGGCCCCCCACTTCCTTGAGTATGTTTGCGTGCTTAAGGAAGCACTTTGAGGGACAGACTTAAAAGGGAGCTGAGGAGCATGACTCGGTTACGGGAGCCGGACCGTAGTTCTTGAGAGGTGAAGGGTCGTCTGGAGAGCAGAACAGTTTCTATAATTTGTAGGGTCAGACCTACTTTAACTAGCTACTCTTGAAAGTAGCGTCGTTGCCTTCGAAAGGCGAAAAGTTGCCTGGAGAAACGAAGAGTCTCCTCGAAACCGTAAAACCGTATTTAATTTGTATCGCTGTGTTTTCTGGTCTTATAAGTAGGGGTCTCTGACACCTTTGGTTTTAAGCAGAAACGAGTTCAGTTTTTTGAAGAGCTTGAGAGGGAAATATCACTTTTTGGTAGTGGAAACATTGGTTTGGGTAATACCGAGGGTAATGATCTCAGAAAGAGATGAGTCATCACTCTCTTGAGGGTTCTATGGAAGCCAAAGAGGAAGACGAGGTTACCCTGGAGAAGGATCGTGGCTCGACGACCATGGTCTTCTCCCTGATTTCAAACGAGGGTCAGGACCTCTTTCAGATTCGGAGTGGAGGCAAGGACCTCTTTCAGATTCGGAGTGGAGGCAAGGACCTCTTTCAAATTTTGAGTGGGAGCTGGGGGGGGTTCCTTGTGCCGAAACCTTCTTCGTTTCAAGGAACGGAAGAAAGGGGACACAGCCAACCCCAAAGGAGTACCACGAATTCATTTAAAATCCAGGGGGTTGTGTCTCTGGATAGTGGGCTCCTCAATCCCTTGAGTATATTGGAACGAAAGAAGAAGAAGGGTTGAGGAGGACACCCGGGGCTTGGGGTTGCACCTATCAGGTGAGCACTTTCAGTCTTAGGCTCATGCCAGGAGCTTTTTAGGATTATGCCAAGAGCTTTTTAGCCTGAAGAGGGCGCGGGAGATTGTAACCGGCATTGCCTGAGGAGCCTGGCTTTTTATCATTTTCCTTGTACTTCGAGGCCGTTAGGGTTATATTTAGTTTGTACTTCGAGGTCGTTAGTTGTAATTCTCTGAATAAAATATCTTTTCTTTCAATCTTTACTTTGTGTGATGTCCTAGCCTTTCATACTTGAGTTGATAAAACAAACTCGATTCTGGGCCCAAGGCCGAACGTTAGTAATGTAGATTAGTCCCTCGGACTTTTTGGATAGTCTGGTCGAGCGATAGACAAGGCTCGGACTTTTGGAGAATCGTGTCGAGCGATAGACAAGGCTCGAACTTTTGGAGAATCGACCGAGCGTTAACAAGGCTCGGATTTTTGGAGATTCGACGAGCGTTGACAAGGCTCAGATTTTTGGAGATTCGACCGAGCATTGACAAGGCTCGAATTTTTGGAGATTCGACCGAGCGTTGATAAGGCTTCGATTTTTAGAGATTCGACCAAGCGTTGATAAGGCTCCGATTTTTGGAGTTTCGACCGAGCGTTGACAAGGCTCGGATTTTTGGAGATTCGACAGAGCGTTGACAAGGCTCGGATTTTTGGAGATTCGACCGAGCGTTGACAAGGCTCGGATTTTTGGAGATTCGACCGAGCATTGACAAGGCTCGGATTTTTGGAGAAACCCTGGAGAACATGGTCGAGCGATAAACAAGGCTTGGACTTTGGAAGACTCCTTGGCCGAGCGCATGCAGAGCAGATCATACGCTCAGACCTTGGAGATCTTGGCCGTCGCTCGGCCCTAGAGATGCTTGGCCGTGAGCACTATTGTGCACTGATGCTCGGCCTGTGTGCACAAGTGTGCACCGAAGTTGGGACAAGGCCAAGCGTATGAACACATGTATCAACGCTCGGACTTGAGTGTGCACGCGATTGCTTGGCCGTGCGCACTGTTGCACAATGAAGCTTGGACTGCGTGCACTAGTGTGCACTAAAGTTCGGATGAGGCTCGGACTTGGCCGAGCGTATGAGCACATGTGCACACACTCGGACTTTTGGTGTGCGCACGCTCTCCTGGCTGTGCGCACTGTTGCGCACTGAAGCTGGGGTTGTGTGCACTAATGTGCACTAAGTGCACTATGGCGCTCGGTCGTGCATACTTAGTAACCGTTCGGACAGGGGCGTGTGCACTATGGCGCTCGGCCGCGCACACTTAGCAACCGTTCGGACAGGGATGTGTGCACTATGGCGCTCGACCGTGCACACTTAGCAACCGTTCGGACAGGGACGTGTGCACTATGACGCTCGGCCGTGCACACTTAGCAACTGTTCGGACAGGAACGTGTGCAATATAGCGCTCGACCGTGCACACTTAGTAACTACTGGCGTGGCCGAGGGCAATGTCGAGGCCGAAGCCAAGGCCAACGGGGCGAGAGCGATGCCAAGATGAGCGTTAAGCAAGGCTCGGACTTTGGAAGAGATTTGGCTGAGCGTATACAACGCAGTTCATACACTCGGACTTTGGGCGAGGTCGAGGCCGAGCCCGGGGCTAGGTCGAGGCTGAGACCGATGCCGAGGCCAAGGCCGGGGCGAGGGCGATGCCGAGGCCGAGATTAGCATTAAGCAAGGCTCGGACTTTGGAAGAGATTTGGCCGAGCGTATACAACGCGGTTCATACACTCGGACTTTGGGCGAGGTCGAGGCTGGGGCGAGGTTGAGGCCGAGGCTAAGACTGAGGCTGAGATCGAGGCCGGGGCGAAGGCGATGCCGAGATGAGGGTTAAGCAAGGCTCGGACTTTGGAGGAGATTTGGCCGAGCGTATACAACGCGGTTCATACCCTCGAACTTTGAGCGAGGTCGAGGCCGAGGCCAGGGCGAGGCCGAGGCCGGGGAGAGGTCGAGGCTGAGGCCGAGGCCGGGGAGAGGTCGAGGCCGAGGCCGAGGCCGGGGCGAGGTCGAGGCCGAGGCTGGGGCGAGGCCGAGGCCGAGACCGAGGCCGGGGCGAGGGTGATGCCGAGGCCGAGGCTGAGGGCGATGCCAAGGTCTAGGCCTGGGCGATGCCGAGGCCGAGGCCGAGATGAGCGTTAAGCAAGGCTCGAACTTTGGAGGAGATTTGGCCGAGCGTATACAACGCGGTTCATACGCTCGGACTTTGGGCGAGGTCGAGGCCGAGGCCGGGGTGAGGGCGAGGCTGAGACCGAGGCCAGGGCGAGAGCGATGCCGAGGCCTTAGGCCGGGGCGAGGGCAATGCCGAGGCCGGGGAGAGGGAGATGCCGAGGCTGAGGGCGATGCAGAGGCCAAGGGTGTGATCACACTTGCAAACGCTCGACCGTGCACTCTAAACTTCAAAATGTGCAACATGGGGTCGGACGGCTTGGCATTACAACAGATGAGTTCTTTAGATTTCTTCGCTTCTACTGTAGCGAGAGATTGTGGTTTCCCACGGACGACGCCAATCTGTTGATGCCAAGATGCGGTTGGTGCTGACGTGGCCTAAGTGAGGACGTGGCCTGGGAGCTGACGCAACCTTGGTGGGGACGTGGGCTAGGTGAGAACGTGGCCTGGCCCTGCACAGGTAACAGAGGGAACTAAAGGCCCTCGGAAGGAGAGGTGGGGGAGACCTCCGAGGGCGCTCCGATGCTTAAGTTAGCAACGATTCAAAGGAGAAGCCGATGGCTCAAGAGAAGCCGATGGCCTAAGTATATCAAGTATAAGTGCAGACGTGTATGAATATCTGGTGAGGTCCATATCTTGGCCCATTTATAGGCGTCTGCCAGTAGGGTGGTCATGATAGCGGGCTCGGGCGAGAGTGCGGCTGTAGGGTAGCTGCAGGGTGGCTGTCAGTCTGCAGGGTGGCTGTCAGTCTGCAGGGTGGCTGATAGCTTTGTAGGGTGGCTGGCGACAGTAGGGCGGCTGGCGACTGTAGGGCGGTCGTAGGGGAGGTCCAGTCGTAGGTTTGCTGGGTCATCCTTTACGGGCCTGGAGACTTCGTTGGGTCGGGAAATATATGGATCGCTTGCCCGGCCTGGGGAGGTCACTGGATCTGTTGAGTCTTTTGGAGCACACAGCTGGGTTTGAGGCTTGTTTGGGCTGGAGCCAGCTGGGCTTATATGGGCCGCTCGTTGGGCTTGAATACTTGAAGTATTCTAGGCCTGAAGTATTCTGGGTCATATCAGGTTGCTAATTATTAGGGATAGTCAATATATGTTTGATCGAATTTACTTACCAGTCTTGTACCTTACTTCACTTTCAAGTTTCATCAACAGCCATAAAAGGAAAAAGTTAATTTAGAGTATTGTTTTGTAGGATCAAAATTCATTATTAAGTTACTAATTATTAGTGATAGTCAATATGTTGGACCAAATTTGCTTACCATATATAGTTTTATGGCTTACTTCACTTTCAAGTTTTTTTTTTGTGAAAAAAATAAAAAAGCAAGTAGGGTATTTCATATATTAGTTAGGGAGCATTAGGGTCTAGTACACAAAGTGAATCTGAAATAGTTCAATCACACTTATATCGGATCTGAAACTAAAGATCACTTTACATACAATAAAAGCTTAGTTTTAACACTAACGCTTATAAAAAAACTCAAACTCAAATATTTTTAATGAGATAAATGAGTTCTTATCACTGAATCAAACGCTTGTTGACAATTCATTTTCAAGTTATATTGACAGCCATATAAAAAAAAATTAATTTAGAGTATATTACGGGATTTTGTGTTGCTGATTATTAGGGATACTCGATAAATAGCTGACCTAATTTACTTAGCATATATGGTCTTATGTGTCACGATATAAACAGCTCCTGTAGTTGTTAAGACATATATTGAATATACAATTCTTTTACTATTCCATCAGTCTCTTTTCTTTAGATTCTGAAGGCCATTTAAGAACCGTAAATATGTTTCTCTTCTGTCCATGGAAGAACTTTTTTTTCTCCGCCAACTGGTTGCCCAACAGCTTTCGTTTCGTTAAAGACCGAGTGATCATGACTCGGTCTGGAATTGCGGCAATTACGACCACACTCGCAAACGTGTCTCACACCACCGCCGTGCCGCTTCCGTGTGTGGTGCACGTTCGTGAGTTGTGGCCGTAGTTGCCGCAATTCCAGCACTGCCGACTCATGATCACTCGGCTTTTTAACTGAAGCTGTTCAGTGTCCTGTTAACGGAAGAGTCCGTCGTAAAAAAATAAAAGGGCACGGAGAGAAAAAAAAATGTGCCATGGACAGAAGAGATCATCAACGGTTCTCGATTGGCCTTAAGAGTGTGAAGAAAAAAGAGAAAGGAATTGTGAAGGAACTTTTGGCCTAGTGTTTACCTCCAGAATTACAGATGAAAATTACAGTAAGCAAAAGAATTAATGAAATTAAAACATATCCCTAATAACCTGTAACGACCACCACGACGATTCTAAGTTCGGGACAGAGCTTGGAGAGAGCAATCGCGGTGGAGCCTCCAACGCGACCCGTTCCACCCAAAACCAGAACCCGATAGTGCCGGGTCTTCACAAGGAGTTGAACCCTGTAGAGCATTGACAAAATCCTGCCATTTACCAACAAATTACATAATATAATGGTAGTGATAAGAAAATAAAAAATCAAAATAGTTACCTGGAAATGAAATTTCAATTTAATTCAACTTTTACACGAACTATTACAACGTTAATTAATTTGGCCCAAATGTCATTGCAACATAGAGATAGTAAAATAATTCCCCTTCCTCGAAAATCTTCAACTGATCGAGAACAAATTTTTTTTTAAAACCTCGGTATGAACGAGAACGGGATAAAAAATGTTGGTTTCAACCAACAAAATCTAGGTGTCCATTCCTATTACAATAATTTTCATTTTTTATATGTAGATATTTGGTAATTTTACTAATTACCTAATTATTCATTAGCTATATAAATAATCACTTGAAAAAAAAACATAAGGTTTCATATCATTATAGTCGCACCAATCCACTCTCCTCTCTTGTTTATTTTGCTCTGCCTCCAAAGTTAAGGAAATCAAATCACATCACAGAGCTTGCAGCTTCTCAAGGTTTGTCTTCAATCTATCTTTCTTTTTAGTATCTTCTAATTTATCACTTGCAATCTCTATTTTTGGATTCATCAAGTATCTGTTTGTTTTAACTCAAATCACGTTCGTTTTTGGCACAAATAGAAATAAAAAAGGGTTGGGGAGAACGGTAGAACTTTTAGTTTACATGTTGTGAGAAAACTCAACAAGATAGTGATAATTGTGAGAAGACTCAACGAGATAATCATTACTTTCCTCTTCAATCTTCTTAAAATAAACACGATATTATTATGTCATCTGTCTTACAACATTAACAAGTCCTATTAATCTCAATATTCTTGAGTCTTGTAAAACCCTGACACCCAATTTTGATTCTTGCTCCAAGAAAATACTCAATATCCGTAAGATTATGTGAAATCGATAATAAATTTTTATTGCTGGTTAAAGTATCGAACCTAATGTATATGTTGCATTTGCCATTATCTGGACTTGCTCATGTCCAACATCAAGAAACGGTGTAGACGGTATATAGCCCATGTCGGGGACAGAGATGGAAATGGGAATGAAAATGAGATCTTCAGAAATCTTTAATATGGACAAAAATCTTCAACGCGAACGAGAATGAAGGACAAAATGAAATATTCGACAGAGATAAAAATGAGGATGAGGACAAAAATTATTTTTGCAATTGAGACGGAAACGAAAATAACACTCTTCGTTTCAAATCCACCGCCTTGCCATTTTTCCTTAAACATGCAACTCTAGTCATCTAGTTTTCAATGTGCATCTTCCACACTATTTGGCACAAGTTATCAATCTTATCTGCGTTGGTCCTTATTCCTAAAATATTTATAGGATGCGATAGCACACATATGGAAGGCACTAGTGCAAGACCCTAAGAGAACCATTGATGAACACTTAGACCTTAATTTTTTATTTTATTTTTTTTATGTTTTACTAACACAACGTTGCTCAAATTATATCACATCAATAAATAAATATAATACTTAAACATGTATTCGTATTCGACACTTATACTCGAATCCAAATAATATAAAGCTCAAGTTTTTGGCATTTCGATGAATCTTCTTGTCTTGCCCTTGCAGATATTATCCTAGGACAAAAATTTGATCGGGTGATGAGAGTGTTTTCAGTTTTCTATAGTAAATTGGAAACAGAATTTTAAGTTTTCTTTTGTATGTGGATCGGTACCCCTTGATGCTCTTTCATAACATGCTTTTTATTTGTAAGAAAGTTGTTAGCTTTCTCGGTTGGCACATCAAAATATGGTTTGTTGTCATTTTTATAAATTAATAAATAAAGTATCAAACTTTTGATACACCAATAAAGTTATCAAATAATTATTAATAAAACTTTCACCCGATACAAAATAATACATAAATAAGAATTTATCTGATTTTCATATTTTCCCCCTTCTTTATTGGATCTCTTACAAGTCTTGCGCAGTTGCGTTGGACCTGTCTTTGCTTTTTTGTAGGTAACATTGTTGGGCTTTCTTATGGCCCATTGAGTGGACTTTATATAGTTCCGGTCGGATCTCCAGCCCAAAACTTTCTTTTCCTTTTCTGATTAAAAATAAATAAGATAAATTTCACCGTCTCTAGCTCTTTTGTCTCTGTAGGATTAGGGTTTTACTTTCAGATAGCTCTACGTCTCTGGAACTTGGGTTTGTTCTCTATCTTTCGAGGATTGGACTTCTCCAATCCAGATAGGCCGTTCAGTTGTTAAGGATTTTAAAAAAATTTCAAAATCTTTGTTTGCAGTTGAAGCAAGTGAAAGTACCAATAAAATGAAGCAGTGGAAGCAAAAGGAAAGCAGTTCTATGGACACGAAAGACCCCGAAATGAACTTCAGGAATATTATGAAAGACATCGAGTTCTTCAGTAATGCATTATTTCTTAATTCTATAGACAATTGCTTAATTTCTTGCATTAGCTTGTATAATTTCATGTTTTGATACCTTTGATTTATTTTAGGATTTGGAAACTCTGTTGAGGGGTATTGCAGAAGGATCATGTGTCTAATTTTTAGAAGAAAAAGTCCTAATTTTGTCGTACTAAATCACGAAGAAAGCTCTTAAATATGGTGGATTAATTTATTCGTTTGGCTCTTTATTTATTTTTCATTAAACCCTTGGTATGTATATCAATAAAAATATGATACTAGTAATTAGGGTTTTCAGACTCTGAAGTAATTGCTAAAATGTCAAAGTGCCTATATCTAAAGCCCTTAGAGAAAGGGTGAACCTTCCACACCTATATAGGGACCCGTTAACTAGTTGGCATGAAAATATGTGCTTGGAAACTGCGTGGAGTACTTGCTAGTGTGCTTGCCATTGATAGTCTTAGATAAAGGCAAAGGAAAAAAGAAGGATGCTTACTGGTTTATTTAACTAGAATTCAATAAAATTTCTAACACAACGGCTGCAATTCCCTATAAATTAGGACGAAAACATATCAAATCTGTTAATAAATGGGTTGTCTGATTCTGTTCTTGTGGAATATCTTCCCAACGGTACATATGCTTTTTATGCATCTCAAGTCAGAATCAGATAAAAAAAATTTACTTGGCATGCGTATATAGAAGAAAAGCACATATTTTCAATTAAATGTGCTAAGTCCTTTTACATATTGGCTTGATAAATAATAGTTTTTTGTACTTTCTTCTACTATGATGCTACTGAAGTTAGGAACATATAGCTGGTGAAGTCCCCTTCATATTTCTTCATTTCTTCATTTTCTCTCGCATGTTCAAAATGAGCCTCCATGTTCTCATAAAATCTTGTTATTGCATTAAGAGTGTTTTGTTTCTATTTTGTTTTAATGGATTTATGGAGGCCCATACCTCCACTTGGTTGGTAATGATCTGAGCTTGGGATTAAGAGTATGAAATCATAAAACTGTTGCCTTTAACAGGATGAATTCACATAGAACTTTGCTCCTGCTCAGCACAACACAAATTATTTGTCGTAACTGCTAGTGAATTTTTCTTTTGTGGTGCTAAAGGGAGGAGTTTGATCATCCGAATTCTACCATGTTTATTAGCTAGTTCTTTAGCCGTAGCTTTCTAAGATTAGTGTGCTTCATGAGGACTGCCAGTTAGTAGAGATTCATGATGATGTGTACTGTTTTTGAGCACTTGACATCTTACTTGGGTGTCATACTGTCATATATTAGTGTAAGTTTGTACTTTTTTTTCCTGTCACATTGATGCCTTCCATTTTAGGTTCCTCACATATGACATGGAAGGAGAAGAAGGAACTGGAAAACAGAAAGGTAGTCTCACTGGGTGGGAAGGTAAGAACTTTCTATGCAAAAAAAGCACAAAGCTGTCCTGCAGTGAGCTCAGAATAAATTATTCTTTATTTATTAGTCTATCCTTTTATGTGTTGAGACTTCTTGAATATTGATCTATGGTTATTGGGCACAGCCTCCTAAGAAGCAGAGACTACCTTTAAGCGTAGCACGAGTAATGATGAAGAACCAAAAGGAAAGAGAAGAAAAAATGCTAGAACAGGTTATTGATGATTTTATCACCTTTCTGGTTGTTAATTCATCTGGCTGTTGCAAACTTCTACTAACTTTTTATGGCTTTCAGAATACGATTCTTAGACGATTTGGAGGAAAGCTTGGGGGCAGTGCTAAAAATTCTCTGGAGAAGCGTAGGCCTGAGGACATGGTGCTGAAGGCAAGTGAAGGTCGTTTTAGAAACGGTGTGCTTGATGTGAAACATTTGCTACATCCAGCTTCATCTAGAGATGATAACAGTAGTAATCATGTGATGAATAAAGGAAAGAGGAAGCAGGGAGGTGGGAAAAAGAACAAAGGTAAGAAGAAAGGTGGTGGGAAGAAGCGCCGTTGAATGCACTCAAAAGAGAGAAATTTTTTGAAGGGTAGAATCTTATCAATTTTTATTACTGGTATTAATTATTTGCAGTCATGGAGCTCGAATGATTTTAGCATGCTCCTTGATAAGTTTTTAACAAATTGTGTAACATGACATATATTCCATTATAATATGGTGGTGGCTTCTCTTGCATCAAGAGCTCAAAGATACATGTAGAACGATATAGCTTAAGCCAGCCAATTTTGGTGATTTGTTTGATCTTGAGAAGGTACTTATGTTCTATGTTAACGTTTCTTCCCCCTGCAATTTTTTTTTGTCAGTATGATCATCATTTTCATTTCAGAGATTTGAATCAAGTAACCCTGATTTTAGTTCAGTTTTTTTGTAACTAAATTGCAAAGAGGCATTTGTTGTCTACTGTCTAAATTTGCTTTTAGAGGTCGATGATTAGGAAAATTTCTTGCCTAAACTTGGATATAGAACTTTTTAAACTACCGTTTTATGCAGGGTAAAGAGGTCAATGATTTGCTTTTTGCGTTCATGTATTACTGCTGGTGGGTGCCTAGCAGTCGTTTTATGCTCATTTGGGTATTACTGCTGGTGGGTGCCTAGCAGTCATTTTATGCTCATTTGGGAGATAACAGCTAAGCCAATTCCTTCTCGTCTTACGTTCAATAGATGAAAAATACTCAACGGAGGTTTATAAGTTCGTGATATTGAAGTTTTATTAGCTTTTCACATGGCTAATTCAGGAATAGAAAGGAGGAAATAAGCATGACGACTCCTAGAAAAACTGACTTGGTATATAAGTAGTAAAAAGGCAGGAGCAGTATCATTCCTCCTTGGGGAAAAGCCACTGCTTTTTAAGATATGTGATACTTTCGAGTATATAATTTGTAGTCTATTTTGTGATGGACCTCATGGCTTACGATAAATACAACAGGCTTGTATCTGTAGTCTGTACCATAATCTGTATCGATGCAACATCCTTGTATTGCTGTACCATCAGTAGCAGCACCATCCATTCTTTTCTTGAATTCTTCTACTGCTTTAGCCTCATCATTAGCAGCAGCAAGGGAACCGGCAAATTGTCTGGTCAGAGTTTCTTGACCCATCAAGGACCATCAGGCATTCCCCTTGGACCTATCAGAGTCATCAGATAAAATTAACCATAGTCCATTAGGCTACCATCACTCCCTGCAGGTAATAAGGTTTTGACCAAACAATCCTTCCTTACTTCCAAAGTTCCGGATCAGCACCTTCTTCTTCCAATCTCTGAGCTTAACGATCTGCATTCTGTAATAAAAAGCTCAAGCTGCTATAACTTCAAAGTTTCTTTTACAATATCAAACTGACGGTACCTGCAATTTCAACAAAACAAGTTACCAAAGCAACAATGGAATTATGATAAACAGTAGTGCTCGAGTGAAAAGAACATCCAAAAGTCAAAATCGTATATGTTAAAGACTCAAAAAGAAATTAGAGTTTGAAGATCAGGCATGTATAAGACTTCTTCATTACAAAATGATGAAAATTACAAAGGCATTTATATCACTAGTACATACACAGAAAAAGTAACCATGAGCTTAAATTAACATAACCACATGATATTTGAATATGATTTTCTAAAACTTCAATCACCGTAGAAAGTTTATTAGGAAAATTCACCAATGTGGTACAAATTTCACCTTCCAATTCTTTAGTGAAGATATAACCTAACTTGCTACCAACCTTTACATATACTCAGTCAGTAACAGGGAATGGGAAATTTGAAGTTGGTTCCTACTAGAAGGCCAACTTGCCTATAGATGGAAATTTCCAACTGTATGTAGATAGTTGATTTAGTAAATGGGTGGCACCCCTTGGTGCCCTTTCTAATATTAGACATTTACATATAAACAAAACAATGGGGAAATATTGACAAGCCATTCTTTCCCCCAAAGAAACTGGAGCATAGAGTGCTGATATGTGTACACGAGGGAAAACACGCGCACACAAAATCTGCTTACTTGATACAGGCATATCCCACGGGTGACATTTTGGATAATCTAGAATGCAAGAGCTCATCTTTCAGAACAGCTAAAGCACTAGAAACTGAAAGCTTTGATCACATAAACACTGCAGAATACTTAAGTTTGTTTGTGAACATGTTTAGAGCCAACATTGTATCCAGTAACATGAGAGCTTTGTCATTCTCACCTTCCATACAAAGATTACTAAGCAGTTTTAAGCAGGAGCCCCTTTTCATAAGATATCCTTGCTTAGAGAGCCTAATAAATAGTTCAAAGCCCTGTTTTGTAAGGGAAGCTTCACAATAACCATTAACCATAGCAGCATAATTTTCTAAACACTTCTTGCAAACTACTTAAAAAAGCTTCAGCTTCCTAGACTTTACCTCCTATACATAAGCCTTCAATGATCATGTTGGGTGTAACAGCATTGGGTTCCAAACCCTGCGACTCAATAAAATCTAAAGATAAAGTGCCTCTTGTACACGGCCATTCCAAGCAAACCCACCCACGGGTATGTTATAAGTAATAATATCAGGCTTATGGCCCTTCTCCTTCATTTCCTCGACCAAGTTCAAAGCATCTAAAAGTTTACCTTGAAGATAGTGCCCACCAATCAAAGTTGTGTAGTTGATAACATTGGGAATCATCTGCTTACTCTTCATCTCATTGAGCAGTTCTATGCCTTCTTCCACTTTTCCCAGCTTGCACAAAGCATCCACTGCTACATTGTAGCAAAATTTGTCAAGGAAAATTCCCATGCCCCTAAACTCCTTAGATTTAGGATCACACTCACAATCACGCAATTCATTTTAACACCTCATGTCACCATTTCATCAAGAAGAGCCAAAGATTTAATTACATTCCCACACTTGCAGTACCAACCAATTAAGGCACCATAAATATGCACATCCGGATCAACCCCATGTTTTCCATGTCAAGCAAGACATTCTCAGCTTCTTTCAGTTTCATCTCATTACAAAATCCTCGAACAACAGCAGCATAAGCAAAGAGATCAACAGGAACTTTTGCATCTTTCAATCCTTGGAGCACTTGATAACCTAAATCTGACCGATGCATACAGAGCCCTTCAATATAAGTTGTGTAAGCAAATGCATTGGGTGCTATCCCTGCTTAATCCATCTCTTGAAACATATCAGATACTTCTTCCAAATTACCCTTTTTACATACGGCTTTGTCCACAACTGCATAAGTATAATCATTTGGGCACAACCCAAGCCTCTTCAACTGTCAGTAAATTGCAACAGCCATATCCATTTTCCCATATTCAACGCATTGGAGACTCATGCCAGAATTTTTTACCCTTCATCCTCAAGCCCCGCTGCGAGGGCTCCAACCAAATCCATAACCTTGAAGCCTTGGTGGTGGTCCTCTTTCTTAATGAGTTCCAACAATAACAAATCTAGCTTCCTATTCAGACCCCAATAACACGGTATTCTAACAATGGCCACATATGTATAAACATCAAGGGGAAATCCACATTCTTTCAATTGGTTGAAAAACGACAAAGCAAGATTTGATTCTTTTCTCAAACTGTTCAAAGTCCGAACAACTTTAACTGTATCTAGTTCAACGAAATGGTTACTTCCGCTCTGAGTACCGAGGGTCTTTTCTTCTATAACAGTCTGACAAAGTGCGGTTCAATTGGGCAAGAGCCGAGACCAAGTAGAATCGTATTACCTGAATATGTTTAAGCGATTTTCTACAAGAAATTAACTTATCGCAGATACCCACATGGAAATAGAACAGATCGAAGAGAAATATTGTAATCACAAGCTAATCAACATGGCATTTGTGAAGAAAAGCCGACTCAAATTAGTACAAAGAGATAGAGAGCTTACTTGATTGTGCTGAATCTGAGGGAATTGAGTTGTCAAGAAAGCCAATTTTGCCGTACAAGAAGTGTTAAGAGATAGACTGCAATTAGTTTACAAGGGGTTGAGCAAAACCCTCACAAAAACCCATTGTTTGGTTTGAGCATAAATTGCCAGGAAAAGTTCTAATGATGGAACATTGGAACTTTCCAAACCCCCAAAAGGCCCACTTCCTGAGCTAAAACACACTAGGCCGATTGAGGGCAATTCAGTCATTACGTTTATTAACTACTCTCCCAATCGGGACCGTTCCATAAGTAAAAGGCCGATAAGAAGAGTGAAATTGGAAATTGCGAGTGGAAAAGAAACCCAAAATAATTTTTTTACTGGAGATAGAGAAAGAGCAGCGGCCATGGATGAACAAGAATTTCGACGCCTTCTTGATCTCTTCCCTGTTGTCCGATCTCGCGATTACCATGTAACTTCTCTCTATATATTTGTTTATGTGTACTTTATAATTAATACTACAAAATTAGCTTTTTTGGCTCCCTTTTTTGCTGTATTGCTATATGTACTGATCAACATTACTAAATGCCGTCACTTTTCTCCAGTTTTACGTTTTCTGGGCATTGGGTGATCTTTGCGATACCCAAATTGCAGTGGGTGTATATGTACATATACATGCATATGGTGAAAGAAATCTATTATGTCATCCATTTTACATTGTTGTTCCTCTTACGGTAGTTTGTTGCTGAGGTTTTATGGCTTGTATCCAGTTGCCGAGTTAGCAATAGGATTTTATAAAGATTGAAGCGAACTTTTTAAATTTTTGTTCTCACCACAATAACTTGCTAATCCAGTGGTTATTTACTTATATTATGTTCCGAAGTTGCGGTACTGTAACTTGATTATGAATACGTTTTCTTTAATTTAATTAGAATAGATTCCAAAATGGTGCAAACTGAAGCCTTTCTGGGTATCGGCAGGTGATCTTGGGTGTGCTCCTGAGTTGGGTCACTAACAGAAATCTCCTTATCCAGTTCACTGCAACTTAAGAAGCAAACTATTTTAACATATGGTAAAATCATCTAGGGAGATATTTAAATATTTAAAATTATATATGAGAGTATTGTTGCATACGGGTCATTCTTGGTGATTTCAGTTTTTATTATCAATACAAATCTATTCAAATATTTGGCAATGACCAAAATAAATATAAAGGCTACTGATGATTGAGAAGTGCTAGTGCTAGTAGTTTATCTGTTGTGCTCTCCATCTGTATTATTTGGACTCAGGTGTGTTTTAAGGGTGGGATGTGACCAAATAAGGGATTCATCTATCTTGCATAGTTTTCCAGTTAATTTGAAGTGCCCAGTAGCATACCATCACCAAGATGTCGTGTCATATCATATCAACACAGGTACCTCAGAGTAAATTGAGGAGTCTGAGTAACATAACTCTCCCCTATTAGATTTTTTATCATCAAATGGGTTTGTCATATTGCATAATATTTTTGATAGGCGTGTCAGATTATATAAACGATTGGTTAGACACAAAGCTGTTTGATTAGGGAATAATCTGGTTTTTGTGTGCCTAAGTGTGCTGCAGATTGCTAGGTAGAGATCTTACATTACCTAAGAAGAATTAATAAGCTCTGGAACGTAAGGTTTTGAAAATTCATTGGATTTGTCACCATCATTTGAATGTAGATGAATAACTGAAGCCTTTAACATTTTGTTAGAGGGTCTTAACTCAAGCATTTAAAATTTTGGACAAACATTTCCATTTTGCAAATTCTCTATTATATCTGCTCATTGATCAAAAATATGATTCCAGTGTTATTTTGTTTTTTGTTTTTTCCCTTAGGTTTCTCTGATTGTTTAACATTTGTATCAAACACCTTAGTTTCTTAAGTACTTATCAATTTTTATGATGTTTTATGTTTCATATTAGTTTATTATGGCTTTTGAGGAAGCTTTTATTCTTTAAGTTCCCCAACCCTGTCCTCTTATCTTACTGAACATAAGCTTGCCATCATGATAAATTTTGGGGCAACATTCAAATACTTATATGTGTGTTGCATAGAACTTTGTTTAAGTGATCAAGAGTGGTTATCATTCCAAGAAGCTATGTTGCTGAGGTGATTCTTTCCTGTTGTGGAGTTTTTTATCAAACTTTCGAACTTAATTAGTAGTGTCTACAAAGGTATTTTGAGATCTTCATTATGTCGCAAACTGACAATTCTTAAAGATACCTTTTATGAATGATCTCTATGTTTCAGTGCACTGTCACGTCTGATCATGTAATTAACGGAGCCCTAAATGTAGTCTTATGTGGTTAAGTAGGATGAACTTGTGCTACCATCTCTTCAAATGTTTCCAATTATAGTTTGATATTTTCTTAAATCGTAGTAACAAGATCCCTATACCCCCTTGGAACCACGATCCAAATCTTTTATTCCGATTCATAGTACTTTTGCGCACAGGATCTCGAAAGTTGAGGATTCCAATTTTTTCTTGGTAATTAGGTCAAGGAAAGATTGTTAGCCATAACATTAAAAAAATGATTTCTAGACACAAAACCTCTCCAACCGCATAATTCATCCTCCAAAGACTTCGCCTTTACCCAAGAGATACCAAAACATCCATTTCCCACAAATGCCTAGTCCACGAGAATCTTAGACTGTTACTTCAGAGTGATTTTATTACCTAAATTTGGTTAATTAGTGGTGTTTGTACTTTGTTGATTCAGATTTTTTTATTAAACTGTAGCTAGGTTAGTAAAACCTAATCTTGAACAGTTTGCTTCTTGTAATGCCATTTCACTACTAAAACATGTATATTTCTTTAACTATATATATCAGTCAAATTGGGTTAGAGAGTGGTGAAAACAGCTATATAAAAGTAATTGTGTTCAATTAAGTAAATGATGACACTGGATGGGAAGAGGAGAAATAGGCAGCTATTTATACTTCCTTTGAATCCAGTCATAAAAAGACAGTGTCACAGCTTCGTACTTGCATCTCTTTCTTTCTTGTTAATTAGTAAAACTCTCTCTTTTTCATTTTTCCCTTTAAAATAAAGTAACTTGAGCAAACTAGTTATGATCATCAATCATCCCCCTTAAGTAGTAAGAGATTAGAGAGATGTAATCTGGGCTGGCATTAGTAACATGGAAAAGGAAACAAAATAAATCAGAAGATGACTACCATTGAGGTAGACATGAACAGACTCCACTTTCTTATTAGCTCTATGTAGAGGTTAGGGTTCAGTTACCTATGCCCGTGGATACAAGAATTTGAAGAAAACCTTTGAAACCTAACAATATAGGCCGAGAGATGCCGTACAGTAGGGAAGAATTGAAAAGAGAGGAAAATTAAGCATAGATGATCCAAATCACATGGATCTTACCAAATCATCACACGGACAACTCAACATTCAATCACAGAGTATGAAAAATTGATAATTTAATCTGAATTCATTCATAAGCTGTTGAATAACAAATGAATCTCTCTCATATATATATATATATATATATATAGTAGAATCTTAACCTAAAGATAAAAACTAAATCCTAAAAAGATAAGAACAACATATCACATAATAATAGAAGAAGATAAGCCTAATCCTAATCCTAATCCTAATCCTTAATATTTTCATACATAATTATCTCCATATCCCCCAATTCCTAGATTAAAATCTCCAATCCTAATCTTCCTCGTGTTCCCATCATTCTCTACCACTTAGAAAGAACTCGTCCTCGAGTTGAAAAATGTTCTAGTGGTAAGAGCTCAAAGGCGTCGAGGAACAAAACATGGTTTTGAAAGTCTCGGAAGGAAGGGGAAAAAATATTTCATTGAAAGCATTTGTTGCCTAGGTTCTTGAAACCAGGTAGGGAGGACAAACTCAATATGACGGACAGATGCATCAACTCAAATCTAAATCGAACAATCAAGCTTGTCATTCTTTTTTCTAGAATCTCTTCAACCATCTCAATGTGCTTAGCAAACTCATCATCTTGCTGGACTGGTTCGAATAAAATAACCTCACATAGAACTGGTTCAATATGCTCAACAACATCAAGCTGGTCGTTGACTTGTCCTTCATCTTTGTCGGCATCTTGGTCTTAAACATAGTCAACAGACTCAATGGGTATAACCAAGTCATCGTCTGACTGATATGGTTCAACTACGATAGTCTCATATGGAATTGGGACAACATGTTCAACCCTTACTTGAATATCTTCATTCACATTGACTTAATCTTGGTGCTCTGCGGAGTCTCTCTATCATTAGTAGGCTTGGAGTTATCAAGTTCTGGATCAACTTGCACTGTCACGACATCCAAGGGCTTGCACAATTCTTTATATTCTTTAAAAAATTGGATTATGTAAGCACGATCATATCCTACACAACCATGGTTAGCATCTTTAGGAGCATGATAATAATTTTTATACGCAACTCCCTCATCATCATAAATATAACTGCCATTACCATTCAAAGCATGGACATCTCGAGAACTCTGCTCACACTCATACTCATATTGGTGCCATAATTCTTCAAGTCGTCTCTCATCACGATAAACTCAATATTGAAGTTCTCTATATTCTTCATACATACGTCGGGGAAGATAACACCAACCATACTTGATCACTTTAGATTTTAGATTTCAACGCATCTGAGCGAGAATAAGTACACGATAGCTGAGTTTGTAGATTTTGAATACGAATCCGGGTACGGTAAGACATTATATCAAACTAAAATACCTCAAACATAATTAATTTTTTGTTCTCTTTTTCTGTTTTTTTTTCTTTTTTTTGCTGTTTTTGCTTTTTTTCTACTCTTTTTCTTTCTTTTTTTTGCAACAAAAAAAAGTACAAATAATTATAGTAAAAAAAATTTTAAAAAAGAAAACCTGGATTTTTTTTTTGAATTGGCTTGCTCAGGCTCGGCTCGGCTCAGCCTAACTCTTTGTTCATGGCTGGTGGTGGAGATTGACGGCAGACAGCAAAAGAAGATGTGTTTGGCTACTGTACGCAGGATTTTTGTGATGGTGTTTTTTTCCTCACAAGGGAACGAAATTAGGGCTCTGGTACCACTTGATGTCGTACAGTAGAGAAAAATTGAAGAGAGATTGGAACAGTAGTGCAAATCGGACAACTTAACACTCAATCACAGAGTATGAAAAATTGATAATTTAATCTGAATTCATTTATAAACTGTTGAATAACAAATGAATCTTCCATATATATATATAGGAGAATCCTAACCTAATGATAAAAACTAAATCCTAAAAAGATAAAAACAACAGATAAGATAACAATGGAAGAAGATAAGCCTAATCATAATCCTATTCAAATAAGGAAGCTAACTAAGATAATAATTATTAATATTTTCAATTACATAATTATCTCCATATTCCCCAATTCCTAAATTAAAATCTCTAATCCTAATTTTCCTCATGTTCCCCATCACCGAGTTAAGATAGCTTCTATGAAGCATGGCTATATCTTAGAGGGGCTACGGCTGTTCTGAGATGTTGGATTCAGTCATGGCATAATGTCTAGTTGATTTTATCACTGTTCCTAACTTGTGAGTTACGAATCAACTATATATGATGAAGAGATTCTGCATGAATTTTTAACATTTATTTCACACTGATTTTTCCTTCATTAAAATGGAAGTTTGATAACTATTATTTATGAGGCTATTTTATGTTTTCAGAAAAGGTAAAATTTCTTGATATGGAGATGTGAATTTTTTTTCATTTTGGTGTGTATTTGCATCTGGCTCTTTTTTCATCGCAGGCTGAGTTAGATTCGTCAAGACAATCAACTTCTCAGTCAGTGCAGGATGAAGCGGTACTACTGAAACTGCTTCATGCTTCTTTCTTCTGCAGTATACAATATTCTGTTGTGTTCACACATATTTGACACTGGCTTGATACATTGACATTTGTTCAACAGCTAAAGGAATGGCAAGATGCATGGAATGATGGGGACAAAAAAGAAATAGCAAATCAAGGAATCGACCTGCAAGGTATGATATCAGAAACAAATCTGTGCATGATAATTCTCTCTGGTTCCTAGGTGCCATATAACTCTGTACTAGATAAACAGCGAGTTTTAGGCATTTATATTTGTCAGGAAGCCATTAATTTGGATAGGAAATTATTTCTGAATGGAATTGGGTGTAATTACATTTTCATATGCGTGTTTGTTCTGACAGATGCATTTTGGGAGAAGTTGAAGGTGGCTGCTGAGAGGAAGGTATGCTTTGTTGGTTGTGCTAATAACTTAACAACTTGTATACACACACACACACACCGTCTCTAACTAAGGTACTTCTAACTACAAGGAGTTTTCCTTTTCTGTTTTTAAGGAATTTCAACTAACGAATTTGTGAAACAGATGACTAAAAAATGGAAAATATTCTTCTTTTTAACATTTTGGCCACAACATTGCATGCAATGAGTCATTGCTGACGATCGTATGGATACCCCTGAATTGCTTCTTTCCAGAAACCGAAGCCAGTGACCTAGTGGCTAGTTTTCTATCCTTGTGACTTGGTCGGGCTTTGGCTTGAGGGAGTGCACGTGGTTCTCCATCTAGGCCTCTCTTGTCAGGCTCCCTGGCGAGTATGGGATTAAATAATCCACCAACCCTCAGTACCCTTTCTAGATTAGCACCAAAAAAAAGACGATGTTGTTTTTGCTAGAGATTATTGCCTAGACCTAGTCTATGGAAATTTCTTGGACCAAAGGTATTTTCCACCGTCGGATGGAGAGAGATGAAGGAGAAAATTTCTCTTTCTCTTTCAATCTGATGATGGAGAGTACCTCTTGTATTGGAAAATTCCATAGACCGGGATTAGGCAAGAATTTTTCATTTTTTACAGTATTTAGAGTAAAATTAGCAGACTTGTTTCTTGGAGTAGCTTTCAGATCACAAGAATCATAATTATGCCAGTATTGCTGATTTGGAAATGATCATCTGGCTTTTGGCCGGTCGGAATTGCTAATAGCACCATTTATCTTCAATTATTCTGATCAACTTTTTGCTTCTATGATTGGATTGATATGCTCTAGATTCGAGTTCTTATGAAAAATGTGGAGAATGCTAATAGCACCATTTATCTCCAATTATTCTGATCAACTTTTTACTTCTATGATTGGATTGATATGCTCTAGATTTGAGTTCTTATGAAAAAAATGTGGAGAAGCTGGTCTTCCACAGTAATCTGATAATGCGATTGCCTGATCATAAATGACAAGATTCATCAACTTTGTTAACCCCTTTTCTGTACCTATAGCTTCATTATGTCACTATTGAGATACTTAGAGACATATGGGGAAAGGGAAAGGAGATAATTACATATAAGACTAACTGCACACGCCAACTCCAAAAGAGTACCCAACTTTTAGAACCACGGAATGAAGCTTATATGTAACTCTTTGATCACATCTTTTCGATGTGGGATAGATGATTTTCCGAACTTTTTTTGTCCATTTTCATTTCATTTGTTTTTTGAGTGAAATCATATTTCTCTCTAGCAAGTGAAGAGGATAATAATGCTCTGTATATGTTTAGTATTTTTGATGAATTACGGTTGGCAGTAAACCAATGTGATGTTAAAACTGACGGGCGCTCATCTTATATAAGGTTGGTGCAATGGAGGCTGAGAGATTTTGCAAGGCTTTTCAGCAAATTCACGGTAAACTTGTAAGTGTACTAGCCTGTGAGAATCACATTATCTTTGTGGTTAAGTTTCCATTTCCTAATATTGATTCCTGGAAATTTTAATTTCTCAATTGGTTTTCAGGTTTACGAAGAGCTAAGTTTGGATGCTGCATGGAACTTTGTGAATTCATCAAAAAATGCTGAAGGATAGTGTTTTGAATGGCTAATAACCTTCTTTGTACGCCCTGAAAGTATTGGTTATATTTGTTGAATATTTTGTTCTGAAAGAAAGGAGAATATGACTTGGCCTAAGGCAAAACTGATAATCGATGTGCCAATTTTATTCTTGCATACTTGTTGGATTTTCAAATGGAGGTTAAAAGAGGATGACAATATTTCTTGTATGAAGACATGTTGAAGGGCATCTGAACCCAATTATAAGTAGTAAGATGCTCAAGCCCACAAAGCAGGGAGAGGAGGAAGCGAGGAGTGAAGAAAGCAAAAGAGGGAGAAACGATCTTTATGTGTTTCTCCTCCCTAACCAATGTTTATGAAAAAGAGAACTTTTCTTAGATAATTGTTGGACCTAGTCTTGAGCTTCTCTCGTTCTGCTGAGACAGCTACTTTGCTTGCTGTTTCTGGCTCCAGATCTTCTACCTTTGGGTCCTTTGCTTCTTGTGATTCTTCTAGGTGTCATGCATTCGGCCAGGGTGATGCTATTGTCATGCCTGGGGCCATATGCTCAAGGACTATGCCAAGAATCAGCAAGCTGATCTCCTGTATCAGCTACCACTCCTGCTGGGTCTACTAATATTGGGATGTTTGATGCTTTCCGAGCATCTTCATCCTTCAAGCTTGGGAATGGAACATGTAGCGGCTTGCTTAGATCTCTATTTCTACCAAAAAGCTAACCCAACCTAAGGAAATTACATCAGGTGGGCGATGAACCAGTAACAAAGTCCAATCCATCTTCTGGACGAGGACCTTTGATTTCTTTGGACTGTTCATTCCTTCCATTTTGGGGGTATAAGACGCTCTTCATTTGAAAAATAAAGTAGAATTAAGTTTATGTTGAGATTAAATGTTACATTATTAAATAAAAAATATTCAAATTCAAATTTATCAATGTGACATTTAATTTTATAATAAACTTGATTTTTATTTCAATTCTTAAATATAAAGAATCGTGGTCTCTTTTTTAAAAAGGCAAGAAGAAGATCATCATTTTTTTTCTCTTTGAATGTACTTTTTCATCTTCTTTACAATTGTTTAAAACATCAAAAAGGACTTTTTTTAATGAAAAATTTAACCAAACAAATTTTTTTTTTTTTGAATATTAGAAAACTGTTTCCCAATTTTTAAGAAAAGCGATGAGATCAATTGCATGTTCCAGTTGAGCCTATTACTAGAGCAAGATCCAAGAAGATCAAATAAACACTTAATGGGTTGATTCTAAAATAGGGCATTCCAAGCTTAGCCCAAAGAGAGATGAAGGCGTAATAAATTTAATCTAAGCTATTGATGGGGCTGATTTTGCTTAATTTGGCATAATTTCCTTAACAATGTTGTAGATTAATGGTTGATTATGGCTTAAGGGGTGTGGAATTAGAAAGAGAAAGTGGCTGATTACTTTCTAATTTCAGACCATTTAATTGGTTGATTGACTTTTCAGTTCCATATCAATTATTTGGCTGATAGACTTGCCTATTTCAGACTTTTCTTATGCGTATTTTTTTTAGTTTCTTCTTTATCTACTTTCTTATTTTTGTAATCAAGTTAGTTTCCTTTTTAGTGGGCGTGTAGAGCTGAAAATGTTATAAATAACATACACTCATTGTAATGAATGTATAATAGAATAGAAATCAGAAAAATGTGAGGTTTGCTTTCTCTATTGGTTATTCAGAAACTTATGAACTTATCAAGAATTCTTCTTTGTGGCGTTCAAATTTTATACCTTCAGTTCATGATTCAGTTATAATCATTGGCTCGAGGTTTGTTACTTTATACCTTCGGTTCGTGATTCAGTTATAATCATTGGGTCGAGGTTTATTACTTTATACCTTCGGTTCGCGTTTCATTATAAACATTGGGTCGAAGTTTTCTATCAAAAATCTGAATTTTAGCTTTCTTGGGCAAGTATTTCAATATTATTTGTTGAGTCTCAAAGCCTGACGGTTGAGATTCGCATCATTTGGTATCAGAGTCAGCTTCTAAAAATCAGGCATACTATCCTTTTATCTTTCGTTTCTTGTTATCATCCTCTTTTGTTCCGTTTGTGTTCATTTTTTTTTTTGTTCTTGTTTTTGTGTTGTGCACCTAGTGAAAAAAAACATGGAAAAGAAAAAAAAACACATGAAAAAAAGACAAAAAAAGTGACATTGAAGTAACAAATACTATCATTCACCGTATTTATCAAAGTTAATTTTTTCTTGAATCGTGATTTTTGTGGTTTTAGTTCTCTCTAAAAAAAATCTGATTCTTATCATTTTCCTTTGATTCGTTGTTTCTATAATATTTTCTTGCGGTCGGTGTTGGTTTAAATACTACAAGTTGAATTTCTTGATCCAGTTTATTAGTTTAATAAAGAATAAAAAAGGGGAAGCTACGAGTGGAAAAAGGCAAGAGAGTGTGAAAATAATATCGAAAAAAAAAAAGTCAATTTAAGAGTGAAACACGAGTATGAGTGACATAATTTGAGTGCAAACACGTGAGGCAATGTGGTGAGGATTTATTTCTAACATTTCTCTATAGTTTAAAAAAATGTCTTCTAGGGGCGACACATCAAGCAAAGAAGGAAGGGAGAAGTCATCCTTCGTGTTACAGGCTATGCAACAATAATTTGAATGCATGAACATGGTGTTCAATGAGATTCAAGGTCGAATCCTTTTGAAGAGAAGGGGAATGATGAGAATCAACAAACACCATTAAAGGATCAATTGCATATTCTAGTTGGGCCTATTACTAGAGCAAGATCCAAGAAGATCAAAGAAGCACTTAATGGGCTGATTCAGGAGATTTAGGCTGATTCTAAAACGCGGCATTCCAAGCTTAGCCCAAAGGGAGATAAAGACGTAATAAATTTAATCCAAGCTATTGATAGGGTTAATCTTGCTTAATTTGGCATAGTTTCCTTAGCAATGGCGTGGTTTAATGGCTGATTATAGCTTTAGGGGCGTGGAATTAGAAGGAGTAAGTGAGTGATTACTTTCTAATTTCATACCAATTAATTGGCTGATTAACTTACTAGTTCCATCTCAATTATTTGGCTGATAGACTTACCTATTTCAGACTTTCCTTAGGTGTGTTTTTTTTTAGTTCCTTCTTTATCTACTTTTTTTATTTTGTAACCAAGTTAGTTTCCTTTTTAGTGGGTGTGTAGAGCTGAAAATGTTATAAATAGCATAAACTCATCAAAGATTCTTCCTTGTGACGTTCAAATTTTATACCTTCGGTTCATGATTCAGTTATAATCATTGGGTCAAGATTTGTTACTTTATACCTTCGGTTCATAATTCAGTTATAATCATTGGATCGATGTTTGTTACTTTATACATTCGGTTCGTGTTTCAATATAAACGTTGGGTCGGGGTTTCCTATCAAAAATCTGAATTTTAACTTTCTTGAGCAAGTATTCCAATATTGTTTGTTAGGTCTATCGGTTGAGGTAAGCATCCAAAAGAAATTTGTTTTCAGAAATACATACCAAACACCCTTCTAAACCTCAAACATGAAATGATCAGAAATGATGATGTTGATAATACTACAAGCTTCCTTAAAACGATAAAAGCTCTAGCAAGTCTTAGATTACAGGAAAGGGCCAGCAGGAAATATTCAATCCTAAACTTGTTCCCTCAATTGTGAAATATCGAAGTTCCACAGACGTTTAGAATGCATTATGGAATAGTCACAAGAATGCAAAGGCCTAAAACTTGTTCATTCAAGAGCAATCTCACAGCCAATTCTTTGATAGAATGGAAGAGCACCATCATGCATTTACTCGTGAAGAGTTCCCAAGATATCTTCATCTCTGTATAGACGGTACCTGAAACAGTAAATAAAGTCAAAAGGAAAAAAAGGATTAGTTAGTGCAAAATATAGCTTAACCAGGGCATAACAAGAGAATATGTTACTGATTTTTGGTTAAGGAAGCAACAAATAAGATAGCAGATGTTTTGTAATGGCTTGAATCATGACATGCTATTAAATAGCACAGGTGAATAAATATGAATTTTGTACAAGCTTTCAACCAAAATACTCAAAGAGTGAAAATGCTTGCTACTGAACAAAATCAACTAATGGCCACACAGCTTGTACTCGTATTAGATAATGACAACTTATATATACCACCAAGGCAGAGTTATGAAATTAATGGAAGGAAATGGAATGCAACATACTGGAAATGTTGCCTCAAATTCTCTTCTATATCCATGGTTGGTATTAATCCAAATATGAATTAAAACTCTCCGTCCCCGTCCCCGTCCCCACCCCCTCCTTTTTGTCTTTCAAACACCCATACCCACAAATGCAAATACACACAGACACACTATGTTCAGTTCTCACAGACTAGCACAGCATTTATTGGTTAGATCATTTAGTGGGTGTTTATATAATTTAACCTAAAACAGAAGGGTTCTGATTCTGCAAATATGTTCCAGGTAAATAACTTCTCATTTTTTTCCAACAGCTCCTACAATCATTAAAGAGAAATTTGATATTGTTCTTATTATAAATTGTGACCTTTTACAGTTGAAAGATCAACAAAGTATGGAGACTTTCCAAGGAATCGACAGACAATTAAGTTTGACATTCAAACTAGGTATCAGTGTCCTAGTGCTACAGACATAATTAGTGGAGTGAATCTCCTAAAATCACTCCAGTGATATACAGGACCTAATACCAGACATGGCTACACTTTCATCATCATAAAAATAAACAGCAGTAATTTCATAATTTTCATTTATAGTAATCATCAGCATGATTAAGGTATGAATTATCATAATGTTGCATCTTGCACCAATGCTGAGAGTTAGGACTGAAAAGTATCAAAACTCCCATTTAACATCTAATTCCACCAAAGTTCCCAGTCCTTCTGGTACTAGATGCTGAATTTAGAAGAAATGTGCAAGAAGCTCACAACTCAGCCATCTTAGCAGGAATCATTAAGGAAACTTCTGAATACAAATACATTAGTCAAAAGCTATAACACATGACAACCGCGAGAAGGTTCTATCATGAAATAATCTTAGAATCCAACAAGTTTCTAACAACTTGCAATATAACGGATTCTGCAGATACCCACCAGGCCACCATTGCATAGTAACTACCAACCCATTATTTCCCTATATCATGCAGGAACCTAGAAAGTCCATGACCTTATATTATAACTATATAGACATCCTCTAAAAACAAGGTAGGACAGACTGAACCAATACCTTCACCTTGCCCCTCCCTGCCTCAACCTATCATATGATTACACACAAAACTAGCATGCTTTTCAATTTCTGACATTTGTAACAAACTTTGCTCAAGGGTAATTGTTTTGGGTACGAAAATGAGGTTTTAGATTTTGTGGATCTACAATCATGTAGATAGTCTTGTACATGGGTTGCACCCTCTAGGTGCTTTTTTCTTTTCTTAATATACTTTTTACTTGTAAAAAAAAAATAAACATTGCATTGGACTTACTCTAGAATAAGAGATACCATTCAGAGATAGGAAACTGCCGCCCATCAAATCTAAAGCATGACATATATTCTATCTGAAACTCAAACCAAACTGCACACATAAGTCAATCAAGGCAGCAGAACTTACTCTTTATCACCAAGCTTCACTTCAGTGCCCCCGAACTCAGGCAAAAGAACAGTGTCACCTTCCTTCACACCAACAGGAATAAGCTTCCCATCTCTATCACGAGCCCCTGGACCCACGGCAACAACTTTTCCGGAGTTCAGCTGAATCATCAAGCATTCAAGAAGAAATGGTTAGTCTCAACAACAATAAGAAGCAACTCAAGCAAGCCAGCACGCAGGTAAATAGATATAATTAAAGCTCAAAGATATATAGAAATTCTTTTAGTCCTCTGACCAATAGAAAGTTTACAGGAAAGAGAAGACAATAGGAAGTACAGCAAACTTGTCGTAGAAAAGTCGATTATGGCTACTACAAGGAAATTGAAGAAATCTCCGTTATAGTTTTCAGGAATAATTTAGCTCCCCACCTGGTAAAATATTCAGTTTCCGAAAAGTATAGAAAAACTAATTGAACATTAAGCTTCACACTTTACTTGTCAAGTGGCAGAGCTTGAGATATATTTTAGGGGGGAGCCAGCCAAATTTGGGAGTATAAAAGCTTGCATATGTGTATTTTTTCCATTTTAAGTAAGATAACAACGAGTCCCAAGTCAAAAAGATA
Source organism: Bretschneidera sinensis (assembly GCA_023935145.1). NCBI lineage: Eukaryota > Viridiplantae > Streptophyta > Magnoliopsida > Brassicales > Akaniaceae > Bretschneidera > Bretschneidera sinensis. The sequence goes on from CM043698.1 coordinate 4,580,367, forward strand.
TACCACAACTTAATTGAATCAAAATAAAATAAAAAAAGATCCAACTTTTGAAACGTGTCATTCAAAATATCTGACGCCGAGCAGAATAGCGATTATTCTGCAGGCTAGTCGAATAGATCGTTCACAGGTAGTAACATAAGAAAAACCCTAAAACAATACAGAGAAACTACTCTGATGCTTTATTTTAATTTATTCCAAAAATACAATAATGATGATTACGAAAACCTAAGACCCTATTTATAAGGTCGAAACAAAATAGGAAAATTAAATTAAGGCTAAAATTAAAATAACTAAAATAAAAAGTTTCCTAAAAAGTTTAAACTGCAAATTTGGAGGCCTAAACGTCGTTTTTTGGCTAAAATTTTGCCAGGCTGATTATAATCATGTTTTGTTCGTTGACCCGTTTCCAATCAGACTAGGGTCTTTCGGGCCTGATCTGAGCCTGTGGCCCGTTCTAGGTGATCTGCCAACTCTGCATCATCTGACTTGGATCCTCCTGCATCAGTCGCCCCAGGTTGGAAAGAACTCGTCCTCGAGTTCACAATAGCCACATCGAAATCCCCAAAACAAGGACTCAAGTGTTTCACATTAAAGACCTCAGGCGACAACCCACGAGGAAAATTCTCTGGTATCAGGTCAGAAAACTCTGTTAATAGCGGCAAATCCACTCTGAAACCGAGATCTCCATAACGATCCTACCGACCACAGTGTTCCCCGAATCGAGCAGGATTGTAATACGGGTTTTCGAAACTGGAATTGGAATCGTGATCTTTCATCTCACGATCACCGAAATTCTGCGCCGTTAGACGCTGGGTTAACTTTGCAACCTGCCGCTGTAAATCCTCAATCATCGCATCCTGAACGTTTCGATCACGGCACGGGGCTTCCTCGTTCGAAACCTGCCCGTGACGACCACGATCACGATCACCAGCCATGAAAATTGATGAAATAATCACCCCAAGAAGATGCTGAAGCTCTGATATCAACTAACACCGAGCAGAATAGCGATTATTCTGCAAGCTAGTCGAACAGATAGTTCACAGGGAGTAACACAAGAAAAACCCTAAAACAATACAGATAAACTACTCTGATGCTTTATTTAAAATTATGCAAATTCCATAATGATGATTACGAAAGCCTAAGACCCTATTTATAAGGTCGAAACAAAATAGAAAAATTAAATTAAGGCTGAAATTAAAATAATTAAAATAAAAAGTTTCCTAAAAAGTTTAAACTGCAAACTTGGAGGGCTAAACGTCGTTTTTTGGCTAAAATTTTGCCGGACTGATTATAATCAGGTTTTGTTCGTTGGCCCGTTTCCAATCAGACTAGGATCTTTCGGGCCCGTTCTGAGCCCGTGGCCCGTTCTAGTTGATCTGCCAACTCTGCATCATCTGACTTGGATACCCCTGCATCAATATCACTAAATAATCATAGATAAAAGTAAAAATAACAGATGCTCCATCTCCATCTATATTGCATATGATGCAGTGAGGTTCTTAACGAAAAATTCAAGACAATATATTTGCATATGCAGTGCTCAATTTCTCACGCTAAATTATCTATCTAATATGAAAGCTAGATGATGTACTCTATTTTACCAGAGGCATATTAGTGTCAGTTAAGTGTATATTTTTTGGTAAGTCTCAGCTATGTATATATGTTTGCTTTCCGCAGTCCAAGACAGTGAAAAACCTTGAAATTTCATTTCTTTCTCTAATTTCCACAGAAACTGAACTAAAAGCATCCATGTGACAAATCAACACAAGAAAAAGAGAGATTGCTTACACAACAATAGAATATTAATAGAAAACATTGTGAAAATCAAGATTAACAAACAAAATCAAAATGGTGCACTAAGCCAGCAATCAACAAACAAGGTGGATTATACCCTGAAGGCAATATAAATTGTTTTGTCAAAAGCATGGCAAGTGGTATCAGAAAAAAATAACAGATCACGGAACCTGCTTCAAAATTAGGCAAGTAATATGAGCTCAAGCAACAAGAAACTGTTACGTATACGTACATATGTGTCAGTTAACACAAACCCAAAGCTGGGTTACACACCGAAAACTGATAGATTATAGCAATTAAGATTGAATGAAGTACGAACAAATTAACAGGAAATCAGATTAGCATAAAAAGGAGTAGTAGACACAAACCCATGTAATTGATATGTGAGCTTACTCTAGCTAGAGGCATGCAAGTCGCAATATCAACACAACAAATAATAGTTTATCAAATCTAATAGTACAACATATCTAACAAAAATGAAAATAGCATTCATAGAAAAACGACGTTTTATCATCTATACGAGTAATATATGAGATAAACTAAATGGGAATTGAAAGTAACCTTGGAGATTTTCTCGGGAAGTAAGATTCCAGAATTAGTTTTTGAAGGAGGGATTATTTTCTCAATCAAAATACGATTAAGGGATGGAATCAATCGTTTTGCCATTTCAACGACGGCAGAAATTGAAAGCCCAACGAGTAGTACTAGAAGCTTCTCCTCGGTGGTTCTTCTGTTGGGGAATTGTAAACAGAGAGTAGTAGGGTTTAGGTTGGGTTTATGACCTACTGAAATTACAAAAACACCCACGCTCGCGTACTAGTAGAAGTTTCTTCTCGGTGTTCCTTGTGCTCTGACTTGGAGGGAGAGAGCAGGGTTTAAGTTGGGTTTATGACTATGAAATTACAGAAACATCCATGCGCATGACATACATTATATAAACACGAGAAGACATCAGTTTATCAAGGTTTTGAACACTAATTGCGATTTTAGTGTTGATCATTTGCTTGAATACAATTTAAATTATTAAAATTTTAAATTTTGATGCTTTAAATTGAATTTAAACGTCTCCCAAATAAAATCTTTATAACAATACTATCACGCGTACCAGTGCTCAAGGGATGTTGCCTATCAATATTGGCATAAAGAACCATCTTTATCACAACATTAGCATTCATTTCAACAAGTGAGTTCCTTTTGCCAATCCGAATCCATCACAAAGCGCCCATAATTCAGCCATGATATTAGAAGAGCAACCTAACTTTCGGGAGTATCCCATAATATCTGCCTCCTCCCCCGCCAAAGAAAGAAAAAAAGCGAGAGAGATGGAGGGCGAATCCATTGCAGATCCACATCTAACAAGGAACTTCCTCTACAATCTACAAACATTACAGAGTGAATACCAATATAAAAACTAAAAACTAGGAATCATCAGCCCCATAGAACAGAAAGTGGGTGAGGGAAAGTGAAAGGAACAGATCTTTATTTTTCATCTAAATTTCATTAATTTGGCAAACACTTTTCAAAAGTCAAAAACAAAAATTTATGTGGACGATGAGGTTAACAATACCACAAGCTCTCTCAAAACAATCAAAAATCTTCCTGAATGCACGGTTGAAATGAATTACAATACTGATACAGTCACAAGAGTGCCAAAGCCTAAAACTAGTTAATTCAAGATCAACCTCATATCTAATTCGTTGAACATGCATTATTCATGCAGAGTTCCCAAGATATCTTCATCTCTGAACAGATGATACCTGAAACAAAAAATAAAGCCAAAAGGAAATTGATTAAGTAGGGCAAAAATATAGTTTGGGCAAGACATACATAACTAACAAGCTAAGTATGATTTTATATATCTTTGGTATCTGTACTGGGAAGCAACACATAAGACTGATAGATGATTTGTTATGGCTTACATCATATACATGCTATTAAATAGCACAAGTGCATAGAGAAATTTCATACAAGCCTTCAACCAAAATAAGCTCACAATGCCTGATAGGGAAGAATATCAAGCATTCTGCATATACCCACCATCGCATAGTAATTACCAATTCTAACATTTCCCTGATAGGAAGCTTCAAATTCCATGACCATCTATCATAGATATCCTCTAAATGCAAAGTATAATAGAATGAACCAACACCTTCACCTCCCATCTTTCCCCAACCTTTCATAGGACAAGCATGGCATCTAAGTATGAAATAGAAGGGTTGGCAAATGATGAAAAATGTCGTTGAAGAACTCCAAATGTTTACATTTAAAGGTAGTGTGCTTTTCATTTTCTGACATTTGTAACAAAATGTGCTTAAATAAAATTCAAATTGGAACTATCAGCACTAGAATTCAGCTGAGAAGCAAAACAGAACATCTACATTAAACTGGATCCATGAGATAAAGAGACAATAGAAGACAGAACTCCACATATGAAACTACGAACAGAATTCATTGGACAAGTTTCACAACATTCCAAACCAAATGTAGAGCAAAGCAATTCAATGGCTTAGCCCCTCTCAGAAAGTCAATAGATTAAGCCCCTAAATGTGGAGGAGCAATCCCAATTTGAATTTTATGTCATGCCAATGCATGTTCCAGCATAACATATTTGTTCAACATTAGCTACAACATGCATTCAGTACCACGAAAGACAACACAAATATCCAGTTACAGCCTGCCAAATTCTTAAAGCATGCAATATGTGATTCATAAAGGTCATAGAATTGCCACTGAAATGCCAAGAAAACAAAAGGATGACCATAAGGGAGTTACAGAATGTTTAAATATATTAAGATCATCCAGGAAAAGAGCTATTCTATATCAGCTATGTGATGCAAAAATATAACAATTAACAATATAGTTTGTCATAATCATATTGTCATTAACTATTAAGTAACCCAAGAGATAAGTCCACGGCAAAGAAATTCGTAATTCATGAAAAGACCTCTTCAATATCAGCTATCTTATGCAAAAAGATAACAATTAACAATTTAGTTTGTCACTTTGTCATAATCATATAAAGTTATTAATTACTATTAAGTAACCCAAAAGATACATGCCATGTCAAAGAAATTCATAATTCATGAGCCCAGTTACCATAGGGAGCATATCATAAATCTCTATGAATAATTTTATCGATCTTCATAGATTTCTTGAGACATTTTGTTACGAAGTTTGGTTATGGCATCTATAACTTCAAAACACGACCAATTGAACATAAAACATACTCTAGAACAATCGAATAATATTCAGATATAGGAAACTAGAACCCATCAAATCTCAGACATGACGTACACTGAACATAAAATGTACTCTAGAACAAGAGAATAATATTCAGATATAGGAAACTAGAACCCATCAAATCTCAGGTACATCTATCTAACAAATAAAACTCAAAGCAATATAATCCAAACAATGCAGTATAACTTACTCTTTGTCACCCAGCTTCACTTCAGTGCCCCCAAACTCAGGCAAAAGAACGGTGTCACCTTCCTTCACACTAACAGGGATAAGCTTCCCATCTCTATCGCGAGCCCCCGGACCCACAGCAACAACTTTTCCAGAGTTCAGCTGAATCATCAAGCAATCATGAAGAAATTATTAGGCCCAACAACAACGAGAAGCAACTTGAGCTAGCCAGCAAATAGGTAAATAGTATAATTAAATCTCAAGGAACGTATATGAATTAACAGCGAGGTTTTTCACAAAATTCAAGCCTAAATTATATTTCATGTTATGCAGTGATTATGCTCGTTATTAACACGCAACATGAAGTTAGATGATATAAATAGATGTCTTAAAGTCTCAGTTATGTTTATATATTTGCTTTCGGCAGTCCAAGAAAGATAAAAGCCTTGAAATTCAATTTCTTTTCCTAATTTCCATAGAAATAAAATGGAACACATCCATGGAAGAACTCAAAATTTCTTGGATAGGACATATCACCACAAGAAAGAGAAAATTGCTAAATACAACTACGCATACTAATCCCTAGTAGAATGAGCACACAAGCAGGAAGAAACAGTTAGCATACTTTCATATGTGCCACTGAACACTGAATCTGTATTGCACAGTCAAACCCAAAAGATTACTGCAATTTAAATTTAATTAAGAGTTAAAAAAATTAACAGAAAACCAGATTAGCATATAAATAAGGAGCAGACACAAACCCAATTGTAATTGATACATGAGCAGTTGGTCACTCAAATCTAATAAACAAATATCTAACAAAAATGAAAATATCATTTGTTAGAGAATGTAATATATGAGAAACTAAAACAAAAAGAAAAAAGGGAATGGAAATTGAAATTGAAAATAACCTTTGTTGTTGCCTCGGGGAGTAAGATTCCAGAGCTGGTCTTGGAAGGAGGAATGAATTTCTCAATCAAAATGCGATTAAAGGATGGAATCAATCGCTTTGCCATTTCCACGAGCACAAAGAAACTGAGCGGCACAACGAATACTAGAAACTTCTTCTCGGTGTTTCTTCTGTTGGGGACTTGAAGTAGGGTTTAAATTGCTTTTATGCCTTGCTGAAATTACAGAAACACCCGTGCTTGGGCTTATAAATTGGGGTTTTTTTTTTTGGGGGGGGGGGGGGAGGAGGGAAAATTGGTTTTATGAAACATCCGCGCTCAGAGCACCATGAATTTTTTATTTAAGAACTAAGATTGGAGGTTAAGTTTTTGATAAATTTGAATTTAAATATTTTGTATTTGATAATATGTCATTTAGTTCTATCGTAAATTTGATTTTATTTTATTTTTTAAATAAAGATGATCATGATATTTTCTCATCAATCAATGTTTCTTCTTTCGGAAAAATTCTTGTTTGCATTGGGTAAAACTTATTTTCCATCAAGATGGAAACTTGACTGATGATTTGGGATAATTTCATTTGTAACATTTATACATACTCAATTAATGTTACTAGTGAAGTTTCAAAAAATTATCAGTCAAATTTTCATCCCGGTACAAAATGGAGTTTTGCACGTGATACAAATAAAAATATCTACTTCTTTTAAGACTTGGATAGCGACTATGTAAGATTCGACGTGTCAACTTGATTTAAAAGAATTTTTTTAAGAAAATTTAAGATAATTTTTTGTTTAGGTCTAAACGATTATAATATGTCACGTCAATAAAAATGATATAAAAAGTTGACATAGTATATTATGATTGGTTAGACATATAATATATGATTTATACAAGAATTATTTTACTTAATCACATGACTTCATCAATTTTTAAAATTATTTTTTAAATTGATTAGGTTTAGCATAAAATCTCCTATTTTACTTTTGTTATCATTATGTTTTATTAAGCTTGCGCTTTAATAAATGACAATCTTGCTATTGATCCATTTTACACATATGAAAAGGTGGTTTGCATGGTGATTCTTGGATCTAAACTAGCCATTTCGTTTAGTTTATTGAACGGAAAGCTAACTTTTGGGGTCAATCGTAACTATGTGATGGTGCAATTAAAATCATATGGAAATTTTAAGGCAGTTAAATGCAATTCACCCGTTTTTTTAGATCAATGAATGGAAATGGGCCGGAATTCAAATTGATAGCTCATCAAAACCTAACTTTGAGTTGATAAAGTTTTTTGGGCCTAGACCAAGAATAGCCCAAACTAGCCCAACATCCTTTCCCTCTCTCCATTACCTTTTTTCGTTTTTTTCTCTTCGTAAATGCAAGCCATGGAGAACTTTATATTAATTTATAAAAAAGAAGCTCAATGATAATTGTTACGGTAAAAACAAAGAGGGATGACTAGTATTCCATATATTTGAGTAATGGGTGTTAAAGTTGGTGTATATTTCACGTGTTTAAATTTGTAGTCTCTCTTTTTGACGATCATGTATCCCGCTCCTCAATGAGCAGGCGGGGTATGGGATAGCACCATCGATAATTTCAGGCTTTGTATATGTTTTGGATCTAATTTTTCGCTTAACAGTTTGGGCTTGAATTCATGAATAATTGTGCTTTGTAGCAAGACGAAAACCTTAATTATGGCATCTTAAGTTGCTTATAAATACTTCTTATGTACCTAGCGCACATTGTAACGAGAGATTTGAGAGGTTGATTGTAAAGAAACTTATGACAAGATATAACTTTATTAATCTTATTCTAAGGTGAACCTGAGTATATCGTGTCTTATTATTTCCTTTATTATTTGTGTGAAATTAACAAACCCCAAATCTTTCAATGAAAAAATTAACAATCTTTATAAAAACGAAAATCCTCGCTCATTCACAAAAACTTTTACACTTATGTAGGTTCAGCTCAAAACGGACAATATCCGGAAACACATTGACCCTCACTTCAACTGTAATCAAGAAAAGCTAAGAAAAACCTATTTTGGATATTAGTCGCAAGTGGTTTTAACGTTGGTTAGATGTCAGATCAAAATCTGCATGCTCATTATGTTTTTGCATCTGCTCCGATTGATTTTGTTGATGGTGGCTTCTGTGCCTGTTGTAATAATTGGACTCAGTAATATTCAAGGGCGTGCTAATAATGTACTCCTCTTCTTGTAAGACAGGTGTTTGCTTTTTGTTCTCAAAGGCTTACTACGCCTTTAACCAGGTCCTTCTAAGTTGCACTCATTGCCTCGTTGGTTGGTAACCTTTCATATTAACATAAAACTCTCCATTCAATTAAAAAAATTAACAATTTTGGACTTAGTTTACCACCTGACACGAAGGTGAGGTCCAAGACTAGCATAGCTTCTGTTCATAAAATTAGCAAAACCAATATAATAATGCTATTGATTGCAAATAAATTATGGTTCAATTTATAGTCTTCAACATGGAGCAAGTCAGCTTACAAATAGGAAAGAATTGTGGAGAATAATGATCATAAGTAATGTGCAATCAATTAGTGGAGGTGAAATGAGGCTTTTTCATAAAATTTTGAAGCAAATTTCCACAAGTAATAATGTTATAGAATGTTTTGTGTCATGGAACTTGTGAATAGCCTACGTGGTAGTAGTATTTTGTGTCTTAACTTTGATTAAAAGTATTATTGTAATTAAGTCTTGACATCAAAAGAAAATGAACTATTTTTATAATGCCAATATCCCTACCCTAAATAAAACTATCTTTTAATGAATGATAAATTATAGAGCTTCGAAAAAAATTGATAAATTACATAATAAAGGTATAATTGATAATTGTTAAAAAAAAATGAGTAGTGATATTCATGTCATCGAAGTCGATACAAGAGGTTTCACTAATAAAAACTAATGTGTGTAAAATTCAAGTTGCGAATTATAATTTTACCCTCTCAAAAATCATTGTAGCAATTATCATTATTTGTGTGATGCGGTCCATTTTGACGGTGAGAAAATCATCACCCAAAAATATAGTATCGGGTTTGATTTTCTATTAATTGTTTGTGTTGTAATAAAAAGATTGCAATTATATATGCAATATAAAGATAAAATATTTTCAATTATTGAAGGGATGCTTGAGTAACATAAAAGTAATAATAATAATTAAGTTGTGCCACCTCATATTATTTTATTAAATTATTTTATTTAAAATTAAACAAGTAAAACTAGGTTTTTTTTTTTTTTTTTTTTCATATTCAAGAATGATGTGTTTTGGGATATAAATATGTATATATAGAGGGTATGTGTTGATACATAAGTTTTTGTTTTTTATATTTTTTAACACTCGAGCAGTTCATTAATAATTGAATGATATGTGAATAAATTTTATTAATAACCGATCATTTTATTTTTAAAAAATTACTATAACGAATTAGAAAAAACATTACAACGAGCTATTCTTAACTTTTGATTGATCTATTTTGATAGTGTCCACAAGGACATTAGAGGGCAGTGTCAACGTATTATTACCAATATATATGTACGTCTTAAAATGAAGCTACTTCTACAGTTTGACTTTTACCCAATATGATGAGGGTATTTACTATTTATTTGCTGTTCAAAGTTGAGCTAACAATATAAATAGCATCTTTTTTAGTAATCTGAGTTAAAAAAAACTGAAAATATTTATTTGGTTAATACGGAGTAACATGAAAAATTAAAGAAGTTGCACTCTCCTCTTCTTAGGGCTGCATACATTACTGGGTTGCTAATTTTGTTTCTTTAATATCTCTTAAAGGATAAGATAAAAAAATAAAAAAAAAAAGTAGAATAAACAGAAACCATTGGAAATTATGAAAAAATCAATCAATCAAGAAGATGACAGCTTATTAATCCTTGTATTATTATTGATTTGCAAGCTCCAAAAGTAAAAACACCGACCTACTATATGACAATACACCAACAACTCCATTAATGACAGCAAAATCATGACATTTCTCTTATATTCATATATTGATTTCTATATATATATAAAAAAATACTAATCAAGTATAATCTCACTGCAAAATTCAAATATATAGTACTATTATATATGCATGCAACTGTATAAAGATTGCTTGAACATTCCTACGGAGAGTAGTACATCAACCATCAAAAAAGAATTCAACAAATAAAAGAAGAAGAAAAAAGATTATAGGATGAACTAATTAATAAGAGAAACCCAATATTATTTTGTTTTTACTATTAATTTATCTATTATGTAAAGGATTTGGACCTGTGTAGATTTTCCTCTTCTGATCACCAAAAATTGCATCATCTTTGTCTCCTCTAAGGCCACCATTGTTAGAGTGACTCAACCGAGAAGAAGACCCATGAGTACTTTTGAAGCTGCTACCTCCATGTATATTAGAAGCAGACCCATCAGCAGAAAATGAAGTATTGAACGATGACATTAACAGCAGAATCAGCAAAAGCAGAAGAGAGAAGCAAGCAAACTGATCTTTTCTTCTTAATCCCATATTCCTCTGCTTCAATCAATATTCTAAACTCAGACCATGCATATATGGAATTTTCTTGATTGACCCAAAATCCTAAAGAAAACAAGAAACAACTTTCTCTTTGGATCTGATTAAAAAGGCTTCTAAAAGAGAACACTGATCTTTTTTTTTTCCTTCTCTTTTTGTGAAAATGGGGGTTTTGGTTGGTTTTTTTTGTGTGGTGGGTAGTTTACTAATTTACCTTGGAGTTTGAGCTGGGAAAACGAGAACTCTCAATGAGGAGTGAGAGTCAACAAGCATAGGGTTTGGTGCCTACTGAATGAAAATAGTACTAATAAATTTGGTGCAGAGTCTGTTTGGTAGATGAATTCATAGCCCATGTTTTTACCTGAAAAACCTCTCTATATGGACCAGAGAAACAGAGAGAGAAAGAGAAAATTAATCTCCTGACCTGATTCTGTTGGAGAACTGGGTGATGCTTGTTTCTTTTTAATCTATCACTACTACAGGACAGATAAAGGGAGAGGTCTCTGTCTCGGTATTTATCAATCTTAATTGGGGTCAGTCAGGCGAAATAAACGATTTCTGGATTTTTTACTTTTGTTTTGTCTTCTGCAATAAGCATTGTATGTTCTCCACTCATAACAGTATTAGCAAAAAGTGGTTTTCATAATTTTGATATCTAGTCTAGTCAACAGGAAACCAAAATGCCAAAACATAAAAAATGTGGGTCTATCTAATAAGTATAAGCAAAGAAGCTAGGCTAAGAGGCTTATATTTTGATATTCTTCAATATATAACACCAACCATTTGACTTGGTGAATGGGGATACTTCTGTCTTAAGATCTTAGCCCTTCAATGTCAATAAAATTGCCTCAGCTGAAAAAGAAAGAGAACGAAGAAGAAAGTTTTAGATGTTTATGAAATGATTTTTGTTTTTTATAAATATAAATTAGATCTATTTTTTTTTATGAAATGATGTATGTTTGTAAAAAATTGAATTTATCTTATAAAAATTAATTTCGCTGTTATTTAATCAAACATTAAATAATTTATTGTTTTATTAAAAATCATTTTATAAATTTTAAACCGTTTTTACTGTTACCATGTGTTTATGTTAATGGTTTAGTCCTTGTATCTCATGATAATATTGGGGTTAGAGTCTGCATCTTTGTTTATACATTGACACGATAAAAAGTAGAACCCCAATCTATTATACGAAAGATTTAAAAATAACTATTAAGCCAAAAATTCCATATCGTACTTAAGGTTAGGTTAATGACCTTGTTCTGAGCTTTTTTTTTTTAATAATTATTATTATTTGAGTTGATATAAAAGGCACTTGACTCATGAACATACTTTCTTTTGCACTTAGTAGGATTGAAATATGCATTAATAATTACTTATTTTTCTTTTCTATTTTAATTATTTTATTGGTACATAAAAAATGTTAAAAGGGAAAAAGCATATGTGACTGTTTTCACACGTGAGCTGAATACAAGTGTTGGTTCATGTCAATTTTAATTTCTTTTATTTTTTAAGATGCGTTTTTACTTTACAAAGATGTCTTCAATGTTGTATTTTTATTTTCAAATTGTACATATAATTACTACTGTATTACTCATTGCTATATAGTAAAATCATTTTATTTTTCAAGGAAATGAAAATGAAACAGAAAAATCAAAATAACAAATAATGCAAGTTACAATATGGACTTCTATCACAATATATATTGTTTTATTAAATTAATTTTAAGCTTGATCAAGTTTAATTAAGACCAAATCAATCAATTCAAATTAAATAGTCAAAATAATTAAGTAGGAGTTGAGAGATGGGCCATGAGTTGGTAAAGGGTGAATATATGTGGAGTGGTCTTTTTCTTAAGAAACATGATGTTGTCTTCATTCACTTTATATGCCAACATGAAAGTCATGGCTACTCAATTTTAGCACCTCCACAAATTAAAGGGCCCAATGACCTGAAAAAACTAGGTAAAAGAGTGTATTGGAAATCTGCTTTAAAAGATTACCTCCTTTTCTTCACCATTGCTATCCAGCATGGTTTTTGTAATTAGTATCTCTCTCAAACTTTTATAACTTAAAAAACATGCAATGTCTAAAAAACTATCAATGGGAAAATAAGGACAGTTGTGTTGGCCACCACACACCAATATGGGTTGGAAAGTTTCCTGCATTTCTCGGGGCAGCAAATGAAGAGAGCACTTGCCTGGCTTGTGTGAAAATATTGCAACATCTGTGTGGATTTTGCCTTCGTCTATTGAGCAATGATAGACATACATCCTCGGCAGACATCTAAGTTTGTACATTATTTTATCCAAAAACTCCATTTGTACATAGAAAAATTTCATTAACAACACAAATAGACTAAAAAAAACTATTTTACTTTTTCAATGATTAAAACTTTGAAATATTTTTTTATTCTACTCACGTGATGCTCACTTATCTTTATTTTTTGTTTATTACATTTACACTATTTGAACTTTAAGCTAGAGCAAGAATTTTGTTCAATAGTTTAGGGTACTTGAAAGGGTAAATTGCATTATTTCTCCAAAAAAGGTAAATTACATTGAAGGTCCCTGAATTTTGAACTCATTGTATTTATATCCTTGTTTAAATTTTAACAATCATCCCCTATAGTTTTGATCTGTGGCGCTAATGTAGTTTATAGGACTCATGTTTTTATTTTCGTTAAGCTTTTCAAATAGAAATGGAGTGCCGTGTGACACTTAGTTAGCTTGCTATACAGTACAACGTTTTGCTTAATATTAAGAGAATTTTTTTTTTTTAGAAAAGCTTAAAGCTAACTTTAAGTCGATGCTTACTTTAAAAATTTATAAAAATTAAATCAAATTACTCATTAATTGATATTTTAATTATTATTTAATAGAGTTTAATGAAGTTTGATTTGATTTAACCAATTTTTTTTACAAATTTTAAAAAATAAACACCGATTTAAAAAACCTTTAAACCCACACAAACAAACCTATTGAAACATGTTCACAAAAACTAATTGGATATAGGCTATAGAAAATATTCATATTTTTTATATTGAAAATGGTAATAATGGTTGAATCTAAGACATTGTAAAAATAAAATACAAATTGTTGAACTAAACTTACAACAACAAATTACTTACTAAACATGCTATATCACATTATTTTCAGATATTTTTATTGGACCATTCCATTACAAAAACTGTTGCAATTTCACCCCTTTTTAGTTTTATATATTTCTTTAATTTGTGAAATTAGTGCTCCTCCATGTGATTGTAAACTTTTGTATATATTAGTAATAAGATCATAATGGGCCCATCTTAATTTAAAATTAAGTTTTCCACTTATCAAGTATTCTATATAAATAAGTCTCTTTATTTATATTTATATATTTATTAACATTATATGAGTGCTATTCAAATACTTGTTTAAAATTCTTAAATCAAATAATCTGAAAACTTGAGTGATAATTACAACTCAAAATTCGTATTTTTTGAATGTTTGTTATGGGTGTACATAAATCATTATTCATATCATATGCACAAAAAAAAAAAAAACAGAAAAACATAATTAATTTGATCGCTATCAAACAATCAATTAATTACTATAGGTTATGAATAATCTTCTCTCTCTTTTTTTTAAAAGAGTTATGAATAATATTAGATACTCATTAATTAACAGCTAGCAAAGAAAAAATTACAAAAAAAATTACCTACCTTGAAATTTATGATGAGTTATGGCCACCACTCCTCAAAGTTAAGGTATATTTGGAGCTGAAAAACATTTTGACTGAGTTGAACCAAAAAAGATGAGACAATGTCTAGTTATGAGTGGCATTACCTTAGGCATCATTAAGGCAGAGAAAATATATTGGTGGGATGGGAAAGCAATTAGAGGTCTCCCCCCTTTACTTCCACTTTTTGTTCTATCTTTTCTTCCTGGTCAAAAGCCATGGTGCTCTACCATCATTGGGATATCAACTCCTTTCACAATCCGTAACACCTTAAGAGAGACCTGGGTTTTCTTAAGGGTAAATAACATTTTCGTTCTCGAACTTAGGACCTAATTACAATTCGGTCCACTGGTTTGTCAATACGACAATTCACCGTAATTTTGGTGTTTTCATGACAATATGGTCCAACTCAAAACTCATCAATTTTCTTAATTATGGTTTGAAAATGATAAAAGAAAGAAACATAGAAAAAAGATAGATCATGTTTGCGTGTAAAGCTTGTTGCGATTAAGAGGGGTGTGTGTATATATATATAGTATGGACATTTTATGTTTTTGTGAATGACTTTAATTGATAGAATTGGTTTGTTCTTATTTTAAACTAATGCACTGAATTGTAATTAGGTGCAAAACTTAATGATGAAAATTTTTATGATCTTTAACTATAAATATTTTTTTTAAGAAGTTAATCTAGAAACACACATGGGTTTAAGAAAAAAGATAATTGTATATAAGATTAATTGCACACGTCAGTTCCAATTAGTGTTTTTAGAGGCGAAAGCGTTGGACGAGGTGCTAGAGTCTTTTGAATACATTGAGGTGTTTCAAAATTTTAATAAAATAATATTAATTAATTAATTAATTAGGATAATAAAAATAAAATAATTTAAATTTAAATTAATTATTTTTTTATCAAAATTTAATACATTACTAACTCGTGATAATTATAATTTTATAAATATTTATATATAAATTATATGAAGTATAACTTATATTTCTATATTGTTGTAACTTGTAAGTGATTAATTAAATAATTTGTAATTATTATTAAAGTAGATGACATGTATCATATATGTATGAAGTATAATAATGTTACAACAAGAATGCTAATTTAGTGGTTAAGACTTATGACAATCATTAGGTCATGAGTTTGAGTGTTGCACCCCATGGTGTTTTTGCATAGTTTTGAGACATTATAAATGACAAATTTCTACCCTAACCTTATTTAGAGTGTTTTACGGGACATGACACGCAATTATAAGCAGAGACCCTTAGGTGCAAGGAGATCTTATTATGCATAGATGATAAGAAATAAAAACAATTTCATAAAATCTACAAAACATATTAAAACTTGCTTGAGTATAATTGTCGTCCTATACCTGCTTCCTAAATCTAGCAAGCCCTCATAAATTTTCATCTCAATGAATTATATTGCTACGTTCTGTTTCCTTCTCTTTCTTTTTGGTTATTATCTGTGATGATCCTGGTTCACTTCCACACCTAATTAACTCATGTTGAAATTTTGCAATTATCAAGCTAACCCTACAACATGGTTCAATGATTTCAGCTATAGTCTTCCAAACATATCCCTAGATTTTAGTTTTAAGTTAATTAATAATATAAGAATAAAATAATTTATTTTTTGTTGCAATTATATATTTCTTGAATAAATTATGGGGAAAAAAACACGAGAGAAGTAGACTAACATCACTAAATCTTCTTTTTGTACGAGTACAAAAATTCATAATTAATGATACACTTTCTATTTACTGCAATACGCAGCTTCAGCTTCAGCTTCAGATTGGCATATATTATATGAACATCATGAACACCACACCACAATAACATTTACTGAGTTCATGGCTTTGGGTTTCTTTTATTCCTATATATATAGAATAGCCGTGAATTTAAGCCAAGTATAAAATATCAACCTGCTGTTTCTTATATCTTGGAGGCATCAGCTGTTACTCGGCTCAATGCAATTGCTGTCTTAGAACCAGTTTGGCGACCCAAATGCTTGCTGATGAAATCTCCAGCCAACATTAGCTTTACCAGATCCACGTTCGTTTTTATGCCAAGCCCATTAAGCATGTAAACAACATCTTCAGTGGCGACATTACCTGAAGCTCCCTTCGCATACGGACACCCACCTAAACCAGCTATGGAGGAATCCACTGTGCTAATCCCCATCTGTTGAGAACGCACCAGAAAAACATTCAAGTCAATATCATACTTGCAATGGACACTCCATTATGGCTCAGATATAAGTTAAAAGATACTAGCTGGTGTCCTAAGCAACTATCCTATACAGTAAGCTAGCACTAGTTGCTAAAACATGCTTCATCGCGGTTGCTTTTAAGATTATTATTCCACTGAGTAAAGGTAGCTGCAAGAAGGGAAGATTGAACCCTCTTACAAACAATAAACTTCTAAGCAAAGCTTAGGTCAGGCCCATACATTTTTTCGATAAGTTAGGTCAGGCCCATACGTTACAGCTCTCAAACCAAATGACGTGTTTCAAAATGGCTTATCACTAAAGGATTTGCAAATATGATATGAAGAGGTTTTGCTTATCCTACTGCTTACTTGGAGGGATATTAATATATTTGGAAGAGATTGCCCGTAAGTGTCGTGGAAGTGGACAGCCACCTTATCAGCAGGTACAACAGCCATCACAGCTTCAAGCATGGGAACAACAGTACCTGTGCCACAAAAATGACAGAAATAAATGTGCTTGTATACATACATACATAAGGAAAAAGTTGTGAACCCATATATATAGTTCACGAAAAAAAAATAGATTAAGTAATCATCATTTTGTCCCCAAGCGATCATACGTTTAGCACCAGCATACCAGATTCGCCTCTCTGTGTGTATAAAGTAATAATTTTTTTAAAAAAAAATTATCCATATAATGTAATCTCACCCAGAAAATTGAAGAGGTGTACATAAAGAGAACTAGGCATAATGAAAAAGCCAAGAATTGATAGAAAGAAGAGGTTTAATTTTAAGCATGGAGAAGCTAGAAGAATGATGGAACTTCATAAGATACAAGTGAACTAAAAGCAATGCTATAAAGCAAAGAGAAGCAAATTAAAATATATTAAAGGTATACTGAACTAGTCATCAAACATTTAATACATCATATTTGTTCTGTGAAAAATAACAGGCAGTTTAGAGCATTACCAGGTGTGCCAACTCCAACTGTATCACCAAGGGAAATTTCAAAGCAACCCATGTCATAAAGCTCTTTTGCCACATATGCCACTTTAGAAGGAGGAATTGTTCCTTCCACTGGACACCCAACAACACAAGATACATACCTGTGAAATTCAACACCAATTCGTTCATTTAAGAACCAGCCGAAATTCATAAAGTACATACAAAAATGACGCCTAAAGATGTATTGGCGCTGATACATGATAAAATATTAAATCGAATTAGAAATGCAAAAGATATCTAAATTTATTTTGCAAACCAATAGAACGTCATAACCAACATTCGAAGAAATGCAATTACTGAATGATAACCCAGTAAAAAAAATCATCTTTTAAATCATGTAAATCTGAAGATCAAGAATGAAGCAAGTACAACATGGCAGAGCTTGAGAAACATCCTCACCATCAAACCATCTTATAGAACAGTTTAAATTAGATAAGATAACTGCTATTCAAAGACTCAGGCGTAGTAAAGCCGAGTCAGGACTAAAATTCTTCAAATTTTACCTCCCAGATCATTTCTTAAAACAGGTATCAACACTTGGTCAAGAAAAACAATTGAAACAGAGTTTTACCATGCGCCAAGTGTATGGCATGCCTGCCAACATGAAGGCTATCGACTTTCTACTTTCAATCCTGATAAGCATATATTACAAAATCTAGAAGACTCCTTAACATGAGGCACACTATTCAGGAGGTGCATGAACAAAATATTGGATTTGCCACCTTTTTATTCGAGAAACAAATAAATAAATAAATGAGAAACCTTTTTACCAAAATATATACATCAAACAGTTTCAGCCATGGATGTTATGTTCACTATAAGTGATAAAAGTTGGCCCCTCAAAAACCAATCTTTCATCATCACATGTATTTCTGCCCAAATAATATAGTATCAGGAAAAAAATGAAGTTTAAACTCAGAATAAATTTTGCTGTGCTGCAATAGTTGAACAATGAGAAGAGAGTTTAGACATGTAATTATGAGAAATATTTATGCCAATAAGTTAAAAATGCAGGAACAAGTTAAATGCACATTTAAGAAGAAAAAAAAAAGATTTGCAACCAAACCTGAATGTACCCAAACCTTATTCATGCCACATCCATCACAGCCACTCCAAATACAAGGAAATTTTCATGTAAAGGAAATACTGTATGTATCAAAGCTAGGAAGAAGACAAAAGAGGCTGACTGAAAATGTTCAGGGGAGGAGGGGGAAGAAGGAAGGAATTAGGTAAACAACAGAGAAATAATTGCTAGCTCACTAATTAGATGTCATCTGCAGGTAACAGACACATCAGAACCATTAATACCAGTGAATTAAGCCTAAGTCACACTGCATAATCCCAGTAGCAAGCCAGTACGAAGAAACAAGCTTCTGTCAATCTCAGAAAAATATGACTCAAAAAAGTAACTTCAACACATTTTTTGGGAGCCAGTTTTCACTGTGAGGACCCTCCACAAAATAAAAGAAATAATCAGAAATCTATGAAGCAGAAAAGAAAATCTATTTTTTTTTATCAAGGGTGAGGTTTGGAACCCAGTAGATCAAGTGCAAAGCTACTATATTTATGATTGATCAGGCTGAATAGAACCATGTGACAATAAAATGACTCGGGCAATAGAAGTCATGCAGGTAGACTATTTCCCTTCAGAAAATGAAGTTATATACAAAAATCAATGCACATAAAAGTAAAATAGAACTAGAGTAACTAATTGATGGGAGCAGAAAGCATGTCCACCATTGCTATAATGGACGGTGGCTAAAACACATAACAATATCGAACCCATTCGGTGAAAGCTAAAATGGAGGGGGTAGTTATAACTCCTATCAAGATCAACCAGAAATATTAACCAATTTATGTTTATCTGCACTAAATCTAACACTTAGGAGATTACTCCTGGGCATAAGGAAAAATATATATTATTCCTGCCAGAAAAGGAGAGAGAGAGAAGAAACCAAAAAAGATAGAGAGAGAAGAAACCAAAAAAGATAAAGGGCATACCCACGAACAGGAATTGAGAGCTCTTTCGCAGCACAAGTAACAGTACGGTAACGAGCAAGACTCTCTTCAATGCTGCAGTTGATGTTCGACTTTGAGAAGGACTCAGAAGCAGAAGCGAAGACTGCTACTTCCTTAGCACCTGCTGCAACAGCTGCTTCAAAGCCCTAGATGAAGTAGATGCAGCAGTTTAGAAATTCCCCCATATACCAGCATGGCATTAATGATTTCATGGTCTTCCAGAGAAAAATACCCACTTTTAGATTAGGAGTGAGAACAGGCAGTCTAGCACCCTTTAAATTACAAACTGCTTCCATCACATCCTTTGCATCTGCTAGCTATAAAAATGGTAATAGAATGAAATTAAAGCCATATATCTTGATTACAACAGAAACAAATTCAAAGATTCAATTAAGCTATACAATCAACTATAATGACATAAATAAATATGGTGCACACATAACCATGTAAATACGTGTGTGTGTGTATATATATATATATGCATGTATACTTATGCACTTATGTATCGATGTATATGTCTACAGTATCTTCACAAGGAGGAGTAAGAGATGAAATGAATATTCTATCACTAGAGCTGATACAGACAACAAATTACACAGACTAGAAGAAAACAAGTTGTTTTAACGGGAAATTTTTTTTTGATGTCTCTGCCCTTAATTTCATCATATATTATAGAATAAACATGATGATGACCAGGAACTTGACATAAAATTTACAAGCCAAATAAATAACATAAACTTTCTTGTTTCTACAGTGGTGATTCACCTGCTTCCAAGCATATTTTTGTATTAAGACACCCATACTCCAACATTTTCCTCTTGTCATAACCAAGAAAAACATTATCTTTTAAGCATTTCAACATTTTATCCTCCGACCTCAAAATCTTTCAAAATCATAAATGTCTTACAGATAATTTTAGAGGGATGCAAATGACAAGTAGTGTAGCAGACTTGCCAGGAACCAGGATATTATGGTTGTTAAAGAACAAGCAAAAGCAACATATTGATCGCTATTCTTTTATCTTCATTTCCTTTGGTAGATGCCACGGCTACAACTATTTCACAGACATTAGTGAGTGTGTATTTCCAAGCTTCATGGATCTCCAGCGTACATTGTCAATGTTGAGATGCAGTGTCCAAAAACAATTCCCTTACTGGATTGAGATGTTAAGTTCTTTTATTAAAGATAAATTTTCCTATAAAACTTTTTGCCAGGGACAAAAGGAGGTAGTCAATCAATCCTTGAAAACATATATTTGATGCTCTTACAGAAGCAGCAAAAGTGCTTTTGAAGGATATAAATTTCTTGTTAATCATTGTATATATTTTCTTTATATAAATTTCTTAGTTCAATTATCTGTAGGAATCCTTCCTTTACAAAATTTTGCGTATAGAATTTTTTTCTGAAGGAGAAGGTGATTATTAGGGAGCATACTTAATCATTGTATGCATAGTCATCCAATAAATCAAATTTCCAGAAACAGCTTTATTGATGTTTGACAAAGAATGAAAATTCTCTTCTTAGTTTGTACCAGGTATCGTTTTCCCTGCGATCCAATATAAACTTTTGACATTAGATTTAGCAAAGTTTCCTAAGTAGCCAAATTTGTGTTAATGCACTTGTACACATATTTCTTTGATGTCAACAACACATATTTCTTTGATGTCAACAACACGGCAAGATGCTAGTTTCTTATAGGGAATGTCAAAGATATGCAACTAGAAACCAAAGAATGATTTCGAAGAATAAAAAATTTTCCAAGGCCGATGCCAATAAAATAAATATAAACTTGACAAAGGATGCGTTTAAACAGAGAGGAAGGGGAGTACAGAGAATCTGTACAAGGTGAAGATAACTACTTGAGCTAAAGCACCTAAAAAACAGTTATAACTTCAGTACCAACATTTCTATTCAACTTTCTTTCAGAAACTAACTTGCTAAATGCATTAAGATTATACACCATGGAATTTATAGGCTAACCAATGGGCAACATATGCATCCGCCTGCAATTAGAAATACGGAGAAGAAAAAGAATTGTTAAAACTCGACATGTTAACCCAATACCAAGAAGCCATATTACCTGAGGAACCCATTTAGGTGATACAAAACTTGTAGCCTCAACTACAGCTAACCCGGAAGATACTAGTCTACGAATCAATTCGACCTTTACAGATGTAGGTACAATATTCTTCTCATTTTGTAATCCATCTCTCGGACCAACTTCTACTATCTTCACAAACTTTGGTATACCTTTGAAAAACTGTTTCACCCAAACAAAAAGGTAGTTGAATCAACTATAATATTGAAATGAAAGACAAAACCGTCATTCACAAGCAAACAAACCAGACAAAGAAAATGGTGAACTGAAGAAAACTTAAATACTGAAGGCATTAGACAAATGATATATCAAAAGAACATACCCCTCAGCTCAAAAGAAAAGAGCACAGAATAAAAGACTATTACAGCTCTACATCAGTCATTGAATCACCTTATTTGTTATATCTCGTATATCTCTGTCATTGCACTTGGAGTTATACTGATGATCTGGCAAGTAACATGAATCACTAGAATTTCCAAATATTGTATGATTCCTTCCTAAATTTAAAGTCCTTCGACTGAAGGAGTCACCTTCAGACATGTCTCGGGTATGTCTTCTCCATGGGAAAACCTCTCTAATATACTCTTTATAATCTTCGCTGGAAATGAACAGAGGTTTCAAAAAATATAAACGAATTAAAGACTGAACTTTGCAACAATAATAGTTTTAGACAGCTGATATTAGAAAAGCAAGAGGCACCTCAGAATGTGGAATATGGACCCTAGAAAGGTTTGACATGGTAACTTTACTAACTAAATTTCTTATCATGCGATTTACAGCGAATATTTTTTGAGTGCCACTAAGAGGAAATTTCAAAAGGTTAATGATATCTAACTTACTTGCAACTATTGGATGTACTGTAACTTCTCCTTTCAATCCAGCAGTTCCCCATACCCATATCATCAACACTGGGCCGACAAGCACCAGACGAGAACCTCTGAATCCTATCTATGGTACTCATGCTAGGCAACTTGTCAAGACCTAGTGGCTCCTCCAAACTCGACATGGTGGCAAGAAAGACTGGAATACAGACACAAATAAGTTTTCCAATGAATATTCACATAAAGTCTTACTTGCTAGTGGAAAATCAACAGAAAACCATAAAAGATTTGCTCATCTCATCAAAAGGAAATTCCAATTCATTTCAGCAATTCAATTACCTATTTCCAGTTTCTGAGAAAAAGTTGAAGTCAAGGATTTCAGAAAAAAAATATAAAGTACTCCAACAATTAGAGTTACACTACATCGTATATGAGTCTTCAAGAAATCTTTAGCAGATCATCCACATTTCATGTTTAAGTTCATCATATATGGAAAATAGTTTTTAATTCCTTCTTTCAATTTTTCCATTAGCGGAAGCATAGAATTTCACATTTACAAAGGTGGTAACCATGAAAAACAAAAAAAAAACAGGCAACAATCTAACGTTGCAGCAGGTTTAAGCCAAATTACAAGAAGAGATGCCTAACAAGCAAATCTTCTGAAAACGAAGCCAAATCACAGAACATTCATAAATTCAATTCATGTGTTCAGAACAGCCAATTCTGGAGAATGCATTAGCAATAATATATCTATAAATGATTTCCTCTAAAATTATAAAATATTTAAGAATGCAAAATCTATGGTTAATGCTTAAGTAGAGGCTACCGAACAAAAATGAACAAGCTGGTCTTATTCCTTTTATAAAACCTACCATCTTCCATAATTGAAATGGTAGATGTCGTAGGATTGAGAAAAATGAATGCAGTGCAGCAAGATCTTACAATGTCACAAACAAGGAATTTATTCAACCAGCTCTCTGTCACAGTGTTTGGTCAGACATAATATGTGACTAAGTCGAGCAACAGCATGCCCCTGTGAAGGTTTAGGCCAGGTGTTCCAAAGATTTCAGGGATGTAAACTTTTATAAACAACAATAAGAAGAACAAATATAATAAAACTGCCATAGTAATACACATCACAGCTAAAAATTATGGCAGTCATTAACCTGTAATCTTGATAAATTGAATGTTTGTCAATCCCATAGCTTGCACATAAATAAACTAAGCAATATCACCAGTATTTAAAGCAATAAATTAGATTTATTTCAATTAACCATTGCTCTATCTATTGTAATATCTTCTGTTAGTAAATAGGCCATTGAGTCTTTCCACAGTGCTTCAGCCCTGGCTATTCTAGTGACTTCGACTTCTCGCATGTTACTTGTCATTGTGACAATAACTTATTTACACCATTTCTATTATGGACCTGATGAGTTCACTTCTAAAGCTATCCTTTCTTATTTTGGCACTCATCCAACTTGACATTGTCATTCAGCTCAACCCATCATCTAGTACCACAAGAATGAATTGTCACAGAGCTGCCAAATAACATTTACCATTTCATTTTGACAAGTACTCGTATCAGTCCCCAGAATCCTACATCGTCTGGTGATGTGTGTTATATGTACTATGTATGTATGACCCTCATACTGCACAATTGATATGTTCTGATACATGCAATATATGCCGATCATCTAGTAGTCACTACCACTAGCAGTGATACAACATAGAAACATATTCCCAAAGATACATTGTGCAAGAGGCCTAAATCGTGGTCTAACTCCCATTAGATAATATGATCCTATCCAACTCCTAACCCTTCCAACGACAGCATTGCTAGATGTGATTGAACATCATATGGCACATACTCAAAATGGAATACCCTTTCAAAATTTTCTACTACACCAACACAATTACAAAGATAACTAACAAATAAAAGCAAAGTAGCTTTCATCTAAGCCTTGCGTAACTCCTGACCAGTTATTCCCTTCTCTTTTTGCATGATTACTTTTCTATCTTTTCTCAGCAACCAGACAAAGTCCAACACAGAATTCTAAATTCTAATATTGATTACTTACCAATGATCAAGCATAGTACAGCAAGAGGTAATTCTAGACAAATATGGCAAACATATGTACGAAAAATGCTTCAATGCAAGTTGGAATCAGATATCCCATACTATCCGCATTGTTTGTCGTCTTTGGTGAGAAAATTTGGAAGTACATTCCTTGCTTTTGAGAGGAAATATTTGGTCTATTAAAACAAGAAAAATATTTCCAAAATACTAACCAAAAGATTAGCTTACATCACTCAATCATACGCTAATATTCAATCAAGAACTCCGTAACCAACAAAATAACCAAAACCAGGCATCCATCTAACCCCTAAACAGCCCACCATCAACTTCTCCACAAAAATTATAATATCTCCAACCGGCTATAGGATACCCTCTGTTTGGTTACCAAGAAAATTAAGCAAAAGAAAAGGAAAAATGATACCAAACTTTCACATTCTCCTCCTTACTTGCTTTCAATTACTTTGCAAGAAACATAATTGAACGGAGTAATCAATATGACTAACGCAACAAAAAACGCAAAAAGTTGAAAAACATCCTTTTATCATTTATTCTCTTCTCCGTTATTTTACTTGAGTTTCTAGGCAACCAAACAGAACGAATACATCAAATCCAAGAAAATCCAAAAGAAAGAGAAGCAAACAGACCTGAGTTCAATGTAAAGAGAGAGAACAAGCAGGGTGTCTGACAATAGATTAGAAACCCTAGGATTTGGGTTTATTTTGGAAATAAGATTATATATATATAATTATTTCAAAAAATGGTTAGATAGAAGAAGGAGAATCAGAAACAAGAAGAGAAGCTTAGGTAAGGCAACGTGAAGGAGTTGTTGACAATGCTTCTGTTTTGGTTGGTGCCATAAGTTAAAAAGAGATTTTGCTTTGCTTTTTTTTTGTTCTTTTTTCAAATTAATTATAATTACTTTTTTCTCCCCTTGTTTAAGAGCCTCGAGTAAAATCGTCCTACAACAAACAAATGGGAGGGAGACAGTCAGACAGGCTAGCGATGGCAGGTAGTTTTCAGTCGGAAGTTAGGTCATTTTCTTTACATTGTTAAAAAAGTAATATTAAAATTTAGATATAAATAAACAAAAATTAAAAATAAAAACGGAACGAGACGAAGAAGCAAATCCAGATATTAAGTTACATTTGGTTTCCAAATATATTTTTTATTGATTCTCATAAAATGAAGAAAAAAATGTTTCTGTTTTTATTTCTTTTTTTTTAAATCTTTCTTTTCATTTTCTAATTCCATACAAAATTTGCTTTTCATTTTTTAATTCCATACAAAATTTGCCTTTGATTTATGTTTAATTGAAAAAGTTAGCTTGCATTTTTCGTGCCTATCTTGAAAGCAGAGGGAGGCTTTTAATCAATACTTTTTTTTTATTCGTTATTCGTCCGTTAAAATAAGGGTATGAGCATAAAAAAATAAAATTCGTTAAGAAATATGTATTTTTAGTCTGTATTCATTGACTCACTATCTGTAAAACCCTATCCGAATCGCTATTTTCTCATCTAAATAGGAAAATTTTTACCAATACTCATTTTTAATCTATTGCTCACCTGTTAAAACACGTGTATAAACATGAAAAATAAGATTCATTAAGAAACAAACATTTTTAACCCGTACTCGTTGATCCATTACCCGTAAGACCTGGTTCGACCCGACTGTTTTCCATATCTACTTGCAAGGTATTGTTTGTTTGCATTTAATGGCACAACAACTGAATCGATCATATGTGATGCTATTAAGTTCGTTTATTTTTCATATATGAATAGTTCTTAATAGGTCTAACTGAATTAAGTCAAAAATGAAGTATTTTCTTGCATGTATAATGAAACAAAAACCCAACTTAATTTTTTGTCAAAATTTAGTGTGAGAATCATGTTTTGATTGGATTTTTGAAAATTGTTTTCAGTTTTCAAAAACTCAAAAACATATTTAGAAACAAGTTTTCAATAGTCATTTTCTAAAACAGTTTTTCAAAAATTAGTTTTCAAAAACTGTTTTTGGGGTTTTCTGATATAATTTTCGAAAAATAAACCTAAAATCAGTTTTCACTTCTCTGTTTCATTCTTCTTTTATGGTATATAAAAAATATTAAAATTTTAAAAATAAAATAATATTAATTATTTTTAAGTATTTAGTAAATATGATAAATAAAATTAATATAGATTTTAAATTTAAACTCAAAACTAAAAATAATTACAAAGTGTATCAAAACAGTTTTCAAAATAAGATTATTCAAACAACATTTCAATGTTTTCTGCTTTGAAAACAGTTTTTGACTTACAGTCATCAAAACATATTTTCTTTAAAAAAAATTATAAAACTGTTTTTAATTTTTATTTTCGAAAATAAAAAATAAAAAACTATTATCTAAATATGTCTAATAACTCGACAACATAAATAATATCAAAACTGAATTTTAAAAAAAAATTGCCAAAATTGGACTTTTAATTTGGAGAGTGAATCAGATTTTTATGGCATTGTTAGCTGAAGTAGCTAGATAGCTTGACAATTGCATTGTTCTAGAAGGTGCTACGTCAAGTGGTGACTCGAGCGAGTCCTCATATGCTTGAATGGTTCCCAAAAATCTGAAATAGATTGGGAAAAAAATCTCAGTTATCCAATAACATCACACCACGTGTTTGACAAAAAAGATGGATCCAGGACGGCCTTGTTGGAAAAGGCTGGTAGGCTTAATGCATACATCAAACTAGCAATGTTTTTTGTGTTTTAAAATGTGGATTAATTTGGAAGAAAGTACATGTTGTCTAGCCCCATCATGATAGGGTTTAATACTAAAATGGGTGATTTTTCAAAAAATTAATTACTGCAAGAAAAATGAAATTCTTCTTAAATTCAAACATTTCAAGTGAGAATGACAAATAAAAAAAATTAAAATTGAATATTTTTCCAAAAACTAATTACTACAAGAAAAATGAAATTCTTCTTAAATCCATACATTTCAAGTGAGAATGACAAACGAAAAAAATATTAAAATTAAATATTTTTCCAAAAATTAATTACTACAAGAAAAATGAAATTCTTCTTAAATTCATACATTTCAAGTGAGAATGACAAATAAAAAAATATTAAATTGAATATTGTTGTATTTTGATTATTGAAAGGAAAAGTGCAACTCCTGCCTAATTATAATGGTGACATAAATAAATGCGATATTTTGGTACAGTTTAAAGATAATTTTAAGTTTGAATTTATTAAAATTATTTAAAAATTTAATCAAATCAAATCAGTTTGTTTTTTTTTTAAAAAATAAAATTTTCTTTAAATTATATCCGAACATCATCAAAGATGTATCAAAGAAAATGATATGGTTCAATACTTAAAAATAGCTAATCCTTTCCAAAATAAAGTACTACATGGACAAAGAGATTTTTCTTAAATTCATACACATGAAATCAAGTGAGATGAACAATAAAAACAACTTACAAGTGATTAATTATATATTTTTTTTATTAAAGAAAAGGTGCTACTCCTATACCTAAATTATAATGTGGACATGAATAAGATATATATTTTTCGTGATAAAGTATCATTGTTACAAAATTTTAACAATTTTTAATCACCATGCCATGAAAATAATTAAATATAATTTTTTTTTTAAATCGAAACATCAATGATCTAAATGTAACGTGTTGAAATTTTAAAAGTGTTTGATGTAATTAACCTAAATGTATATATTATTATGAATTTAACAACCTAAGATGGTTTTTGTTAGAAATTGTTTGTTCAAAATATGTTATGGCAATATCCAAGATGAGAGTGAATTGAGTATTAAGAATTTTTTAAAATTGTTTTTGCAATCTCAAATATCAAAATATATGCGAAATTAAATCAAATCAATATTTTTAAATTACTATTACAAAAATGAAAGAGTTTTTTTGCTTAATATAGAAAAGATAATTTAATTATGAAATAATTAAACAATCAATCTCATTTACTTAAATAATAAATAACTATAAGTAAGTAATTAAGGAGATAGAATTAGAGAGATGCAAACTCAATTTATAGCAGTTCGACAATATCGAAATCCTTCCAACCTTACGTCCACTCTCTTTAAAGATCCTCTTTGAAGCCTTTCACTAAAACATGCAAATTCACATGTGTTGCTCAAATGGAATACAAACAAGCAAGTTCAAGGGTGTTGCTTCAACCTTTTTTACAATAATCTTAAGTTTGCTACCCAAGTACATACACCCAACACGCACTAGCTCACTTACAAACTCTCATGAGAGTTACACAAACTCTTTTAACAAGATGATGAAAATAGAGTTTGAAACAAATAAACAAGAGAAAGATTTATCAATGAAAATTACAACTCAAAATTTTTTCTCTCAAAAGCTTATAGCTTGATAATGAAATTTTTGGCTAAAAAAGAAGAGAATGAATATTTTGCTTTAGTCATTTGTCGTAGAATGTTTCTATTATCTTTCAAATGACCTTTGAGACTCTATTTATAGTATATCAAAGTCTTCGAGTCGTTTGAGACAAAATAGAGTTGTTAGAGACAAGTTTATAGCATTTTAAATTAAAAAATATAGCTATTGTAACTTACTCAGTCAACTATCCATTAATGACAGTCGACTGTCCTTCATAATTGATGCAAAAATTGATTTTTCGAATCCATAGTTGACTGTTTATTTTTCTGACCGTTGCTACAGTGTTTTAAGGATGAACAGTGTTTTCAACATAAAATTTCTTCAATTTTTTTTTGGATTTTTGAGTTACAAAAAATCTCTCAATTGAATCAAACTTTTTGCACATTAAACACACAAGTTAAACACTTAAAGAATGCTTTGTTATCATCAAAATTATTCTAATCAATTTCTTGATTGATGCATTTTTTATGATGACAGAACTTATTACAAATTTAAGCATAATGTGTGTGCGCAATATATATGATGAATGGTATATTAGAAAAAGCTCAAATAATTTTCTATGTCAACATAAATTCTTCTTAAGTTCAATTAGAGCATGTTAAGTATTGAACCAAAAAAATTTAATATTTGCATTTAATAAAATCACGTTGAGATTTTATATCTTCAATTAATTAATGCTATGTAAGAAAATACAGTGCAAATTTAATTAGCTCATAAAAATTGAAATACTTACAAAGTGCATCTTAGAATTCAAACTTATAATTTAACTCTTTTGTCTTTGAAGTTGCATTTCAATTATTCTCTTGAATTCGATTTTTAAAAAACTTATTGACTTTTGATATTATCAACTTTGATTCACCAATTTTTACAATCTTGAGTCTATTAACAATCTGTATCACTTAAGTAATATTCACTAGCTCTTAATTAAAATTCTTGTCACTATCAAAATCATTCAGGATCAATAGACACTTGATCAAAAATCTCCTATTTTTTAATAGTGACAAAAATCTTAATTAGAGATTAAAGAGAATAAATTGAAAAGAAATGAAGCAATTAGAATTTTACAAAAAAATCTGACATAGTCTTTTTGTATTTCTGTCTATTGACCTCTTACAGAAAATTAAACACAACAGAAACATTTTTCAAAGCAATTTATCTCAATAAATGTATATATACCAATGTATTTTCCATATAAGTTTAAGATATATATGTTAATTTAAGAAAAATATCTCTAACAGGATCTCTAATTTCTTATTTTTCTCTCATTTTTGTCATCATAAAAAAAGGGTGGATATGGCTCCTATCATATTATGATATAGAAAATATTTTGATAAAACATGTTTAAAAAGAATTGTTTTACAAGATATAAAATAATATAAAGCTTTTGAAGGAGATGAGTTCAAAAAGACTTAAGTGTTGGAATTTAATAGAAAATAGGACAAGATTTTCTGTATTTTTCTAATATTTTATTTTGCACATAGAGATAAAATAAATTTAACCAACTTTCAACAAAAAAATGAATTCAAGTTCCACATGATCTAAAATAATTCTGAAGCATTATAAATCTTCAAAATGAAACTGAGAAATATTGATTACGGAATGACAACCAGACTGTTTGATACAAATAAGATATGACAACCTGAATTGGGTCTTTTCATTTATTTTCTTTTCTTTTTCTAGTAACATGATAATTATCATTGTTCCTAATCTGTTTTGTTTCTTTTCTCTTCAGTACTGAACAATGCAAGTTTATGACTTGATTTGAAAATTCCAATAATGCCTATTCTGATAAAACCATTACCCATTAAACTTTTGATGAAACTATTAGTAGTTGGGGGTTACCACTTCATCAATGCCAACATTTAAAAAAATATGATCGATTTGTTTCTAAGCCTCAGGCTCCTAAATAGGACAATAAAATTTATATCGAAGTCTTTCATTTGTTGAAGTTAGATGTTTCTTGTGGCCGATGGGAAGAGATGGCCTTGTTATAATTACCTTCCTTAAAAACTTTGTTTTTTTGATAAAGACTTAAGACTTATCTGAACATCAAAGGCATTAATGGGGTGGAGAGTGAGGTTCCCAGTTCAATATGCTGGGTGCATGAGTAAATTTTCCTAATGAGATAATGAAAATATAAAAGGAAGTTGAAGAATAAAAAGCTCAAAGCTGTACCCTGCCTATCTACGAAAATTTTGAAGCAAGATCAATTCCTGACTGTTTGTTGCAAGTGATGCTCAATGTATCAGCAGTTGAAAATCAATCCTCTAGTTATTTGATGCCTTCAGTCATCAGTTCTTCTGTACTCTTTATAAAAGAAAAGGTCCCACTGTACTCATAGTTTAACATCGCCTTGAAATCCACTGTTTTTTTTACTATTTTTCATGTAGGCTTAAATGATTTTTCGATTTTAGAGGTTATATAATTGGTACATTTCGTCGGAAGAAAAAATATATTTGAAGGAAGATCCAATCATATCAATAAAATTGTGCAACTGAAAATCTGGATACTGAAGATGTATCTATTGACATATCACTTACAGTTGTTCTCTTATACAACTTGAAAAGAAAGAGTTTCAAAAAAATTGATGGGATAGTTGGGTTCCTATTTTATTCATAAACTGAAGCATGTAGGTAACCAGTTTTACGGGCATCGAGTAATGTTCTTTTAGAGTGGCTACTCTGATTTGCACTTCGTTCTCCTCCCTCCCCCACCCCTTCCCCCCCTTTTTTTTTTCTGTGTGGGGAATAGATTTAAGGGAAAACCTGTCTTTTGTGTGCCATATGTATGAAAGTCATTAAATTTGCGTGGAAAATCCCAACAAAAACCTACTCTCCCTTCTGAAATTTTTTATTTCTGAGTTCTGACCACCTTTGTCATAATTTGTAATCTTTCCCATGCACTCTGCAATTTAATTTTGATATTCCCATTATGATCTCTGATGCCCATGACATGATTGCTGCCACCTGTGATACAGGTATTACTGGGATACTCTGCAGCAGGTTTTGCCATGAGTTTGTGTTGACTGACCATAATGAGGAAGTGCGCAAGGCAAGGCCATGAGATTAAATTTCAGTGGTTGGAGCTTGTTAGGTTTTATATCTAATCCTCTCGTCATCTACAATTTTCAGATCCTGAAGAAAAATATAGAGATCCATGCATCATCTGAAAATCCTAATTCTCCTGATGGTGAGGGAAATAAAATTATTACTGTTGCTTGTGCTTGGATTAACTGATTTCTTCTTTTCACAACTTATATGCAGGATTAGCAGCTGAGAAGCCAGAATGGGGAAACATTCATCAGCTTAACAAAATTTTACAAAAGTATTCAGGAGGGTTTGATCTGATTCTTGGGGCTGACATCTATATCCTGATTATTACTTATCCCTCTATAATTTTCAAACAGTACTAAAAGGACAAAGATATTCAACTGCTGATAATGAGATGGTGCCATAAACCTGAATTGATCAGGTCTTCTATACATGCTAAATGGAAATAGAACCAGCACCTAAAATTCAGTAAGAACCAAGTTTCTGCAAGCTTGGATGTAATTTTATTTAGTTTTGAGCACCAGATAAGAAGTAATCATTCCATTAACTGTCATAGAGTGTAAAGTAGTCTAGTTTGTTACTCATAACATTACATTAGATTCTTGTTTCTAGTAGTAATTGTAAGCTATTAATTTCGTTTAAGAATTCCAACAAGTAAATACAATTTTTTCATTGTATCTCTTGTTTTTCATTTGGTTTTCTTAACTACAGCATTTCCATGACCAACATTTTATCTTCAAAAGCTGTGAAATTGAAATCAAAATATATGCTTATCATGTTTGTAGGGTCAATTCACACAATGTTTTAATAGGGAGCAAATTGTTTCATGATTAAAAGGGGAAAAAGAAACCTAGATTAATTTTACACTGTTTTGTCGTGTGATGGCCTGATTGGATGAATCCACCTTGTCTTCCTTGGAGCTTGTGGAAGGAAAGAAATAAAGGGGATAATAGGGCCTCTGAAATAGAAACTTGGTATATAGAGTATAAAGGACATTTTTTTCTTGATTTTCTTTTCACATTGAGTACTAGTCCTGGGTTTTTTTGGGGGTTCTTGGATGATCTTGACTATAGATTCCTCTTTTTCTTCTTTAGCTGCCCTCTTATGTGTGCACGTGTATGTGTAAATGTGAAGCGCACACTATAATAAGGGGTAAAGTAAAACTTTCTTGGTAACATTCTTGATCTATATGCATGAGTGGATGCTTGTTTGTCTCTCTGCGTGGCTGCTTGGCCAAGCTACAGTCACTGCATAAATCGATTTAAGTAAACATAGGAAGTTTGAAATTGTGCTTTGTACATTATGCACTCTTTATTGGTCGATATTGAAGATTTAAGTTGGAGAAAATGCCCTCGACAATACCATAAGCTTCCAACAGTCTGCTTTGTGACACTGTAGAGCAGCTCCTACGCATCAGAGGAGAAGGACGTTGCAAATTCATACTGGCTTATGTATCTCGAGCTAAGACGTAAGTAACTCATTTAAAAGTTTGTTTTTTTCCTTTTTTTTCTTCTAAAGAATGACTTGTTGGTAAATGGCATCTTTTTGAGAGAAGTTCCAGACCAATCATAAGTGTCATTGTTCACGTCTATCTTTATGATTTCATTGGGTAATCACCCTTTCATTTCCCTTTGACTGTTCACTGGAGCAATTTCATTACACTTTTGTCAAAATATCTAGAAAACCGTGGGTTTTGAAGTTAGAATCTGATAACTTTCATCTGTGGCTTCCTGTACTTGCATAGCCAAAACTCTCTGTTGCGTCATAGAAGTAGCTTGAAGCTAACATTGTAAAGCATTTTATAATCACTATTTATCTTTGCTGTTAATGGTTTCTTTTCATTGAACTATCATTTGAATGTAGGTGTTCTGTTTGATATGGTAACTTTGGTGTCAGTTTGCTTTCTCCCGTACAAAATACTTGTTAAATGCTAAGCTTTTCATCAGACTGGACTGTTCACTGTTGTATAATTAATTTGTTTTTGCGTGCAGCATGATTCAATGGTTATTACTGAAGCTACTCGGCATGGAATGCTGATAAACGAAGTGGTTGGGACTCGGTCTGTTGTCCGAAATCTTGAAGGGGTCATTGAAAGAGGGACTCGGTCGGTTGTCCGAAATATGTTCAAAGCAAATGCCTATAACAAATTGAAAGTGGGCATATTGTTGAAGAGATTAATTTATCGATACTTTTTAGTTCAGTGTTTGAGTAATCTTACTTAAGAATTTAAATAAATGAGTAAGTGTTTGGTAAAAAATGATGAAAACAACTTAATTAAAACTATCAAAATGACTGAAAAAATATGAAAGATTATGAACTTTTATTTGTTTGGCACAATGCATATTATGTTAGGTTTAATGTTGAAAATATTTTTGGGAAGCAAAATGAGCATGAAATGTGCACCGATAGGGCAATTGATCGTTTTTGAGGTGGATGCATGCATGACTATAAATTGATGTGCAGAAATAAAAGCATATTTTCATTTTAGAGTTGAACAAAAACGAATGTAAGGTCGGATAAGATTTGAGATGATTTTTGTGAGTAGTATATTTTAGATGATAGGTCATGGTGATTTATTTTATTGTTGAAAACATAAAAAAATATAAAAAAAACTGTTTTGAACTTAATGTAAAAAAATTCATATAAATTTTTACTTTAAAAATAAAAGTGCAGATAGAATGTACATAACAGACCTTGTTTATGAAAAATTTATATATGAGTGTTTCATTATTTGCATGAGAGAATATGTTTTTGCTCTTTATATTTAATCTCAATCTTTATTTGAGGAAACATGCGAGATCTATATCAATACAAATTTGCTAATATATTTAATTTCTTTTATTTTGCAAGAAAACAAATATTCCATTTAGAAAAAGACATGATACAAACAGTAATAATTTAAAATTACCATGATTTTTAATACTTTTTAAATGGTTTTTTTTAGAATTTATGTGATTTAAATTCTTTTTATCATAATTATTTTTAATTTGTTTAAGTTTTCAAACTGTCGCATTTTATGTATATGACATTGAATCAATTTCTATCTACTGAATTATTATTTTTTGTGTTATTATTATTTTAACTTTAACAAAATAAATTATTAATATATTATACACAACGCAATAAAATTAAATTATCCGATGCACGTGAGTATGCTCTGGCGTGAAGAAATATAACACGCGTACGCGCGTGGAATTCAAACAACAGCGTCAACGAAATATAAAAGTAGAAATTGTGAAAGCCAACTGAAAACTAGTCCTCTCATTGGATAGAATTTAGAAACAAACAACTCCCAAACCCTAGTAGTGCCTGCTCCTCTTTTCTCTCTCTATCACTCTCCCGAGCCTTCTTCGATCTCTGTCGTTCTCATTATTTGGAAATCAAATTTAGCTTTGGGAACAAAAAATTCGAGCCCAAAATAATCGTTTCCGTTTTCTAATTAGGGTTTACAAGTGAAGCACTAAGCACTTTTATAGAAATAGCCCCATCAAGATCCGTGGTGAAGAAGTACGTTCGTTTTCTATTATTTCCCCCTCCCCCTTTCATGTATTCTTTGATTTTGCTACATGTTAGTTTGTTATGGGTTTTCACGATAGAAATTAGTTATCAATGTTTTCTCTTTTTTTGTTTTGTTTTATTTTGTTGCCTGTAGGGATTTGATTTAATTACCACACGTGTATCTGTTGTTTCCTTTGTGGTAGTCTTGTGCGAATGCTAATGGCTGGAAAGAGCAGAAGCAAAAATTGAAGCAAGAATTGCACTCAATTGTTGATTAGATCCTAAGATTGTGGATTTGATAATAAATTATAAGAAAGTGTAGATAAATGTGCTGTAGTTGGTTCTTGTTGGAACGTTGTCTTGCTGGAACTAGTTTAAATGTCAAAATCTCGTCTAACAGTTCTGTAAGAGGTCAAAATGAAGAAAAGAAGACATTGTTCTTACTTATAAAAAAAAGACATTTTTCTTACACAAATGGAAATATCCTGAAAATAATATGAAGGATACATGAAATCTGGGCTTTGGATGAATCTGTTACCTGACCAGAGAATAGCACTGAAAAACCTTTTTCAGCTAAATTCCTGGTTTCTTCATTTGGAATGTAAGTTTCTTTTGTGTGCTAGAAATACTAGGTTTTAGTTTGTTATGTTGTTTCATGGAGCTTCAAGCATTATTTATCATAATTGGTAGAAGTCTGATCACAAAGACCTCATAATGATCCGATATAGGACCCTGGTTTTGATGATGATACTGGATATTATGCAAGTTGGTTCTTGATGGTTATGTATATACTCAGCATCTTTTCTTACATTGTTGGAGGCCCGCACACTTTATAGATGGTGCTTTGTTCGTTTTCTTTTCAGAAGATATTTTCTTGGTGTTTGATGGTTATGTAACTACTTCTTTTCTTGGCCTTAAAACTGCAGTCGATAATGGTCTCCCATTTCATGAAATAACAAACCATGGATCCTGAAGGCAACAAGTTTGGAAGAGGTAATATATGGTTCTAATATTGGTGTCTTTCTTTCTTTGGTCTATTCTCATGTTTTGTTAACCTATGATTTTGGATTTATGTTATATCCATTATCATGTATCCCTAAAGACTCTGTAGGTAGATCATTCATTTGTAGAGGTCATGCATGAACTTAGTGAATTTCCAAAAGTAGATTTCTCTGTTGACATCTAGCCAATGTTGTAAGTTTGTAAGGGAAAGCCTGACTCCTGTAACCCTCTGCCCGAAAAAGGGAAGGAAAAAAAGATTTAAGTTTTGGGTAAAGAGAGAAAAAAATGATAAGGCATCCCTATGGATAACCTTCGTGAGAAGTACAAAGCAATCCATATAAAGAAACTGAGACCCTAAATAATAGACAAAGAAACGTGTATTCCCATTCCCCCAACCCACTGTCCTCTATAATGGTGAGTAATGGTTGCACTTTCTTAGCCGAGTTGTTTGAGTAATGGTTGCACTTTCTTAGCCGAGTTGTTTGCCTTCTTATTTGCTGAACTAGGAGCTAACTTTTGCTCAACCCCCACAGACAAGAAAAACTAGTGAGATCTCTTCCACTTCATGGACTAAATATTTTTCCAAGAAACTAGTTGCTTGAGCTAGCCGTTCTTCAAACCTTATAAGGGATAATCCTTCTCATGTCCATCGCTTGCAAAATAAAAACGAAGCTACTGATCTGGGAGGAAATCATTATAATAATCTCATTTATTAAAACGTAGTTGGGGAAAATTATTACACGGTTCATCATTACAAGAGTAGCCATTTATCCTAACAAAGAAACTGATAATCTTAGCTCATGTTTTCTGCTATCTAATTTCTCATTTTCTCTCAATTATGTGTTGTGTTTGTGAGGGTATGGTATGGAGAGATGGTTTGTAGACATGTTCTTGGTGGGGCGGGCGCTTTATGCTAATTGGATGTATACTTGAACCTGACATGGAACCTGCCTTTAGATGAAAATATCTTCTATAGGATTTGTTTGTTTGCTTTACTTTTAAGTTTCAAAAAAGGAATTTCTTTTTTAGTTGGTCAAAATTTCATCCATGCTACTTTACTTTCTGAAGCTTCTCTATTCACAATTGAGTTTGGAACCAGCTTTGGGAATAAAATATCTTAATACATGCAACCTATCCTTTAATGAAATCATGGATAACCTTTCTTCATTTGCCTATATGCATATGTAATGTCAATTGATTTTCGATTTAGATTTTCAAGTTTCGATTATCATGGTGATCAGTTTTTTTTTTTCTGGGTTAACAACTTTACCAACATATAGATATGCATTTATGAACCTTTTTTTTAATCATCTACTCCCTCTTGTCCCATAATAGACGTCTCCTTTTAAAAAGCTCAAAGATTAAGAAAATGCATTAATTGCATGCAAACTACTTAATATGGGTATTAAAATACCAATTTTGCCACTCAAAGATTAAGAAAGTGTATTTATTTTATGCAGATCACTTAAGTAGTTGGAGTAATAATGAAGGGTATTATTGAAAGATTGGTGATAAAAGGCTTTGATGATTGGAGACAATTATTTTGGGGCATACCAAAATGGAAATGGGGACAACTATTATGGGACGGAGGAAGTACTTGTTTGCATGTTTTGTGGCTTGGGCGTAGACCAATAGATAACCTAACCACACCTCTCCTCTAAAGAGGTCTCAAGTTCGAATCCCCCAACCCTCAATTATCAATAAATAAGTACTACCTTCGTCCCATAATAAGCGTCTTCATTTTCTTTAATTACCCTCAATCAAAATTGAAAGGCTTATCATCAATCTTCCAATAATACCTTTCATTGTTGCTCCAATCACTTAATTGGTTTGCATATAATTAATGCACTTTCTTAATCATTGAGTGGTAAAAGTGGTATTGCAATACCTAAAGTAGTTTGAATGCAATTAATGCACTTTCTTAATCTTTGGGCTCATGCAAAGAGGACACTTATTATGGGACGGATGAGTAAATGTTTTCCTGTTTTAAATGAATGCATGTTGGCTTTAGGAATTTCTCTGATTAAACACACTCAAGGATGTGCATCTATTTTTGCCTCATTGTATTTGGAGATCTTGACGTCAACATAAATAAATTGAGCCCACAAACAACTGTTATGCGTGTGTTATCTTCTACGAAAAAGCCTAAACTTATAGGTGCTATCAAGTCTTGTTTTTGTAACATTAAAAAATATAGATTAGTTATTGTCCCCTTTGAAGTAATAAGAAAAAAATATTAAGTCTTTTAAATGAAAAGTATAATCATATTCTAATAGAGTAATATAGTCAATATGATCCATTTTGCACTTGTGTGCCCCATGCATTCAAATAATTACCGATACTATGACATAGTCAGTCTAAATCTATCAATTTTAGGTGAATGATAAGTTAGGTATGGATGGAAGTGAGCTGAGCAGCTCAAGAGCATCTTGAGATTCATCTTGCCAAAATTCGGCTCGAAGCTCATAAGATCGAGCCACGAACCGAGCTCGGGTTTGATTTTAAGCTTGTTTGAATAAATGCGCCGAGCTTGAGCCATTGAAAATTCGACTCGATAGCTCGCGAGCCAGTTCTAGTATATGAATCAATATTTAAATGACCTTTTAGATATATAAATATTTATGATTTACTTTTATATATCAAAAATCATTGATTATTGAATTCAAACTATTAATCTAACAAAAAATTTACTCCAATGATCAAAGGTCTTGTCTCAAAGACCCAACAAAGTTCTTTACATGCTTTACCTGATTTTATAAGGAAGCTCGCTTGGCTCTATTTGTTTACCTAACCGATATGTGATTCTAAGTGAGTATTGCTTAAAAGCTTGAGACTTTGAGAGGATTTTGCTGTGAAGGGAATCCGACATCGGTAAAATAGCAATTGGGAAGAGGGAAAATTCCTTATAAATATACGTGGACTCGGCTATTTACCTTATCTCATGCATGCTATCATGGGCTCATCTTTTGGGCCTGTGCAATGGTGTCCGCTGATCAAGTCTAAAGGATTGAATAAGCTTAAACTTGAGCCCTAACATAAATTTTGGGTCAATCCAAGTTATTTTTTTAATTAATTGAATCAGTACAAACCTTTTTTCTAAGTGAACTTTTAGCAACTCGCGAGCTAGCTCGGACTCGCCAAAAATCGATCAAGTCGATCTCAAGCATAGATTTTAGAACTCGAGACTCAGCTCGATTAAATTTTTTTTTTCACGAGCCGAGTTTGAGCAACCCAGCTCAAACTCGGCTCAGCTCGAGTCCACTCATCTGTTCGGTTCGAATCCACTCTTAAAAACAAGTGTGACTGTGTCAACGGACACATACTGATACCAGTTTATATCGGCTGGTCATCCTACTAAATTCACACAACCAGGCAATTTGTATACATGTCCATTTAAAAAGATGTTGCATGTCTATGGCATGGCAAAACTCAGAATTAGTAATCGCTCTATATATCACCTTGATTTGATTTGATACACTTTACTTGGGTATAGACAAGAGTGAAAGATGAACTATTATGATGGATGGCTACCTGACAATCTTTGTTGGAAATGCGTAAGATAGTTATATAATTTTGCTCAGTTGGGATTTATTTCTTTTTTTTAATAATTTTTCAGCATTGTAGGAAACTTGATATGAGAAACTGCTGGGAGAGAGTATTTTAATTTTAACATGTTCTCTACTTATAAAAAAAATATTTTTCTGTTTCTTATCATGGGAACCATTTTATTGATGTGATGTTCCAACTATGTTGCCAGTTGCTTTCAATCTTCTTCTTGAGTTGTGTAGGATTTCCTTTATGCCTGCCTTCTTTTGATTGATGGCGTGCTATTCTATTTGAAATTTAGGACCAAGGGAACTGACTGGCGCTGTTGATCTTATAAATCATTACAAGTTGTTGGCCCACCATGACTTTTTCTGCAAGAGATCACTTCCTTTGTCAATTTCAGATGCACATTATCTTCACAATGTGGTGGGAGACACAGAAATCAGAAAAGGAGAGGGGATGCAATTGGATCAGCTTATTCAGAACACATCCTATACCAGAGATACAAATCCCCGCATTCAACCTTTTGACCTAGATGTTCTCAGAGAGGCTTTCCAACTGCGGGAAACTGCTCCTGTTGAATTGCCTCCTGTAAGGAATCTATTTTGAGGTTCACTTTTGCTTTATTTGCGTAGCCGACCCAAGCCCAAATAAAGCTATAGTCATATCTTACGAACATGGATCCTAAGGTAATGGCGAATAGGGATCCATGTGACTGACCCCAACTAGTTTTGGATTAGTCCTTAGTTGAGTTGACAAGTTGCTTTATTTTAGTTTCTTGTGCTGAATAATAAACCTGGCATTCTATATGGTCCTGCAATACTTGCTTTTCTAACTGAGGTTATTTAATTTTGCGGGACACCGGTTGGGGTGCTCAATTATTCGTTTTTTCTTCTTTAGGGAGAGAAGGGGATTCCTACTGTTGCGGCAAAATCAAGAACTGAATCCAAAGATAAGGAGAGAAAGCATAAAAAGCACAAAGACAGAGATAAAGAGAAGGATAAAGAGCATAAAAAGCACAAGCACCGCCATAAAGAACGTAGTAAAGATAAAGACAAGGACAAGAAAAAGGACAGAAGTGGGCATCATGATTCTGGTGGTGATCACTCAAAGAAACACCATGAGAAGGTTGGAAATTTTAACTCTCTTGCAGCTATACCTTGAGTTCATAGCCTTAGGGAAAAATGGAATAATTGGGATATTCTGCATTGCTATGATCCATTTCACTATGGGTATGAATAATTGGGAAAGCCATTCCTTTTAAGAACTTAATTCCCTTCGGACTATTGAAACTAAAAACTTGTGCTGATGGGAATAAACTGCTGTTTTCTTTTATTCAGGTCCAATTTGAGGATATCATTTTTATTTGAAGCACAAATTTTATAAATGATGTTCCTTGTTTATTCTTTGAAATGTAATTGGATTTTCAATGGATTGATGTTTATAAGTGCTGCTAAAATCTCAGAAAAGGAAGCATGACGGAGACGAAGATCTTAATGATGTTCATAGACACAAGAAGAGTAAGGTAATACAGAGCAATTTGGACTTGAATTTTTTTTTCCTTTTTTTCGTGGTTAATATTAACTTTTTGCTTCCTTCATGGAATGCATGATTATCCCATTCTCGATTATTTTTTTTTTTCTGATAAGTATCCAATTCTCAATTCTTCGAGTTCCTTATTCCTTGATCTGGTTTACAATTAATTTATTGCAGCATAAGAGCTCAAAACTTGATGAGCTGGGTGCAATAAAGGTAGCAGGCTGAAATGGTGCCATTTTGTAGTTCATTGCTGTCTCAGATGGTTGTCGTGGAGAGTTTGGAAGGATTGTTGACTTAGTGTTGTCAAAATTGTATTAGGTAAGCACCTCTATCTTGCTAATATATTAGTTTTATTCTGTGTTTCTCAGGCATCACCTTTCCTAACCCCCCTCTTCTGGAATATGTGAGAGAATTTATTGAAACTTACAAAAGAGTTTATCAATATGCTCTTAGGATATCAGACAATATATATACCTCATCTGCATTGCTCAATCAATTGGGATATTATGACCAATGGATAATTTTAAACCCTAAACATTTATTAGAAGCATTGCATTTGCAAGCCCAGTTACAATTGAATTCCATCCTGAAAAGTTATCGCACACTTCGTTCTGTTGAGAAGAGACTGTTTGATAATTGGAAAATGCATGTTGGCCAAGTTGGTATCCTTTCTTTGAACTTTTCTATGTTTAAATTCTGGTTTACAAATTAGGGGGAAAAAACAAGAAACAGAGCAACTCTCCTTATTATTTGGAAGTTTAGAACGAACACTACCAATTTGTAAGATGTGATAATTGCTTCTATAAGTGATTTGGTTTAATTAATACATGCATTA
The DNA here is from genome assembly GCA_023935145.1 of Bretschneidera sinensis. Taxonomy (NCBI): domain Eukaryota; kingdom Viridiplantae; phylum Streptophyta; class Magnoliopsida; order Brassicales; family Akaniaceae; genus Bretschneidera; species Bretschneidera sinensis. The sequence goes on from CM043698.1 coordinate 4,622,855, forward strand.
ACCAAACAAATTGTCAATTCATGTTCATATGTAATCGACTGCGTGTGAGCAGTATTCTTGGGGTCCTGACATTATTTTATTTAGTAACCTTTGCTTTAAGCAAATATTAATTTTTCTTCTCTCCCTTAGATGGTATAACTGATTCTGCAGCTCATAGTTATTACCATGTTTAAGACAGCCTTAACTATGTCAACTGTTTTTGTGCAGGGTAATTTTTGAACTTACTGAACAATGTGAAGAAGGTGAATTCGCCTATTAAAGGAGATTTTGATGCAAGGTGAAATTGCTAAAAATGAACTTTGTATCATAACAATGTAATGCTGGTAACATGAAAAATTATGATTTTTTCCTCCCTTGGACTTTATGGTGCATTGGATATGTCAGCATGCACGTTTTATTGTAATCTTTTATCATCTTTATAAGTCCAAAGCTCTATTCTATAATCAGTTTTGAGTTAGTTGAATTGTAGGGAGAATAATTTAAGAAGGCGATTGTGTATATAATTCATTTTTTTTTCTTCAATTATGTCGTGGCATATTTATTTTTTAGATGGTTTAGCTCCTTGTAAGATTATCAATTAACAATGCTGTTAAGCTCTATATTAATGGAACAGTATCTTAAAGCTTTCATGCTTACAATTTTGCATGCGGTACAAGAATCATTAGCTGTTCAATGGTTGATATGAATTGTCTGATTATCAACTACACACAGTTGAGTCGGATATATGATAAAAGAACCCACATAGGATAACTATGATTTTTTCTTTGAACAAGACCAAACACCCATATTTTAACTAAGGTTTACCTATGATTTATCGATCTTCTTAATCTATAAATAAAAAACCGTAAACAAAATAGGCTTTGTGACCTTGCTAGCCTGAGTATGGCATAATGTTTTTTATTAATTGGTAATTCAAAATAGTATGTTTTCTTTTAGTGAACGATACAAAACCTTAGAAGGGTCCGATTACTTCTTAATCGTGAATATCTCGAATTGTCTCATAAATTTCTCAATTAGATATTGGCCAACTTTTTTATTACTTGTAAGAATCTGATTGGCCACGAGTTTAATTGCAAACTCAAAACCGAGCTCTGAGTTGGATTGACAATTGTGATTAAAATTTTTGGTTTTAATTTTTTATTTCAAATGTTAAATGTTATAAATAAAATTTTAAAGCATCAAATTAACATATTTTAATTCGAATCTCATTCAAATTTCAAAGGTTTACATTAAAGTAGGCATTAAAAATGACATCCTACACAGATATAAATAATTAACTAATAATTACGATACAAATACGTAGAGGGATAGCAAGAGCAAGAGTGAGAATGTGGGAACGTCATTTTTCAACAATTACTAAAATTGAGAGCGTCCTCAAAACATTTACATATATTAGTATTAATGATAATGATGAATTCGGTAAGGCAATAAGATTGGCCGAGGAAGTTAGAAAGTCTACAAAGAAACGACAACGTTTTATTGTTTAGTCCAAGTTTGTTTGTATTTTCAATTTTTTTACTCTTACGCATGTCCCACGTGTGAAATCAGTCATATGCAATTTCCTTTCCTCCTTCCCATACGAGTGTTTGTCGAACAATTTTTCAAAAGAAAAATCTTTTTCTTTGGTTCATCGGATGGTTACATAATAAGATAATCATCTCCCATTCTTTACTTTTCAATCTCTAAAAACATTATAAAATAAGGGATAATTATTATTTTTTTTTATTTTTTTCTTTAATTTTTAATATGAACATAATTTAATTACAAATCTCTTATTGAACGATAAATTGTTTTACTAGTAACATCCACCAAATTTTAAAACCTAAAATATTTTATGATTTGCACTTTTGACCTACTTTGTGTTAACCACTTGCAACAATTTTGTTGATGTTTTATATTCCGTTTGGTTTAAATGAATTATATAGAATGTTGTGTTTGGTTTGTTAATAAAGTGTGGAATTCATTTACAAATGAATTGATCACATATTTGGTTTGTTAATAAAAGTATGAAATTCATTTTCAAATGAATTCTAGTAGAATTGAATCAGTTATTAATAAATTCTATTAAAATTGATAAAATTTGGAAATAAACTCTAGAGATGAGTTTTTATAAAATTAGAAAGATTTACATTTCTTTTCTCTACTCTTCTCTCTCTTTTCTATTTCTCTTCATCATTTATCTTGTCTTTTATGGTTGTCGCCATTGTAACAACGAAAACCGCAACAATAACAATAATGTGCATTATTAATCATAAGTTATTTTTTAAGATATCAAGATAATGGTTTCACTTTGTGCAATTCAAGTATGGTTCATACGTGCAATGGGGGAACATTCAACACTAAAGTAAAACTAACATTTAATTTCTAGATTTCATCCAGCAAAAAAAAATTTGATTTTATTTTTGGATTATAAATTCATCTTGTGAATTAAAAAAAGTAAACAACATTAATTTTGTTGAATAATATCAATGAAATTAAAATTTATATGTTAAATTAATTAAGACGTGATTTAATTAAGAGTATTTAAATAAAAATTACAAAACGAATTGAATTCTTAGCTGATCCCAAACATAAAGTTTATTTCAATTCTATGGACACCAAACATGAAAATTCATTTGAGTTCATTTGCAAATGAATTATAGTTTTTATTCATTTGAAAATGAATGATAAGTTCATTTACAAATGAATTATAGTTTCGTTTTATTTGAAAATAAATTGTGAATTTATTTACTAATGAATTCTAGTTTCAGTTCATTTTGAATTTTATATTTGAGTTTATACCAAACGAAGTGTTAACCGATAACCATACTATTTATCCTCTTAAGCTATTATTAGTCAATTAAAACCCACATGCTGCCTTTGTTGATTTCACTCTTTTCGTCAATCTATCTCTTGATGCCATTTCCGAACTCAATTTATATGATTCAAATTCAGTTAACAAATTATTTTGTGATTTTCGTCAATTTTCTTTATATGTAGATAAGTTTTTGTCTGACATAGTATCATAAAAAATAACTGACACAAATACCCATATCACCGTTAAATAATATAAAAAAATAATATTTTATTTTTATTCAACTATAAAATAAACTATTTTATTCTGTATCTCTCGTCAAAATTTTTTCCTACATTTGATTCCCTTCTTTTGACAAAACCTGAAAACTCATTCACAAAACCCCAACTAAACCCAATTCTAGATCCTATCACCAAGCCAAGAAATTAATTTAAGCCCAACTACCCAAATTTATTCCTCATCTGAAATACATCCCCCATTAAATTTTTTTTTGAAATCACACAAATAAAAATCTTGAAATAAACTACCACTAAAAAAATTGAACCAGCATAGTAAAAAAGGGACTAAAAGCCAATATACTAAAATTCAATCATTTCTACTTTAGTTTAGCACGGTGAGCACCCGTGACACCTGAGAGTGACACCCTATCAATCTGAGTAATAATTATGTGTATTTTTACAAGAACTTCTATGATAAATGACAATTTTTTAAGTGTAGCAAATGAAAATGAAAGGCTTTATAAGTTTTAAGCAGTGTCAGTCTAGTGTTAGTGTTTGTAGCAGTGCTCTTTCTACATTAGTGACCAAGAAACAGACCCACCAAAATTTGAAAACGAACCAAAAGCTCAACCATACTGAAGACAAATAAAATATGGCCAACAAGTAACAAGCCAATAAGCTCAAAACTTTGACACTTAGAATTTAATGCCAACAAGCTAATATACCAAAAAATGAACAGATAGCCAAGTAAAACCTAGCAGACCAACTGAGGATAAACCAGCACAAGCAGACCCAAATATGGCTACACAAAAAAAAAAAAAAAAAAAAAAACACAAGATCAAGAACCTAAAACTCAGTAAGAATTTCAAAAACATTGGTTTAAGTGCCACTTAAAAAAGAAAAAAATTTGAATAAAAAGAAGAAATAAATGCAAATCTTGAAATGCATTGAAAAGCTAAACCATTAACAAAAAAACAAAGAGCACAATTCTGGATGAATCACAGTAGGAACATAGAACTTTCTAAGCTGAAAGCCTATAAACAAGGCCCATATTTTATACAGAAAAATGAATTATTCTAAATTACTCCATATGCATCAAAAACAATATCACAAATCAACCGTAAAACCGTCCATTCTTAAAACCGATAAACAGGGCCCATATTTGATACAGAAAATTGAATTAATTGTTTTAAATTATATGGTATCAATCAGAATAACTTTCTACCTGCATCATCTTTGCTTTATGGAGACTGATTCTTCAAACCGCACTGCCCAGTCGCTATGATCACTATGATCAGAGGTTGATGCCAACTTTTCTTCTGGCGTCTCAAGCGTTGGATTCTGATTTCCACCATCAAGATCAGCTCATGAATCTCGAAGGGCCAAGTTCCATATAGAAGACATCATCGATTGATTCTGCTCTTTAAGGCACTTAGATCGAATTGGAGATCATGTTGAATCTGTGGAGCAGTCAACTCTTCTGCTTTCAACCACTCGGATTCGATATATTCACTGTTGACAATATGACGAAGTTGATGATAGTGTTGAACCGGGTTTTATGATGATAAAGGTAGCGAAGGAATGCGACTTGTACAGGCAAGAGGAACAATGGGAAATCTGGGTCAGGCATGGATGGAAAATCTTGAAGGAAAATAAAGTATTTGTACTTGTTCAGTATTTGTACTTGTTCACTCGTTTGAAGAAGAAAAGTAAAACCAGAATTGAACGGAGGGTTGGGTCCGGTACACGTGGAGTGGCGAGGACAAAGGGACCAAAGTATGCTCTCTCAGCTGCAAGAAGCCTAAATAGAAGGTTTTGCTACAAGGGTGTTGTGGTGCCGTGAGATTGATAATCGATGGATCATGATCGAGTATAGCCTTGATGCCTCCTCTTACACAATTAAGTTAAATTTTGTCAATTTCTTTTAGATTTCGTTTTCTTGAATTTCTTTTCTGGGTCTTTAATTTTCGTGTAAAAAATTGAGTATAGTAGGGATCCAATTGAGTATAGAAGGGGTATGTTTTGATCACTACTATTTGATTATGTTTCTTGAAATTCTTTTTTGGGTCTTTTGATTGATTTTTTGCTTGACAACTGGGTATCATGACTATGTCCTCTGTCGCATTCACAAAATAGAAGAGATTGGGAATAAGAAGAGAAAGCTGAAACAACTCAACCAGGGCAGGGCAACAGTGATGATCACCATTCGGAGCTTTATCATGTTGACAACAATGGCTATACTTAATCCAAGCTGTTGAAAGCAGAAGAGTTGCGTGCTCCACAGATTTAACTGTTGGAATTTTGGGTTCAAATATGTTATAACACTGTACATGTAGACCCGTTATCTAATAAAAGACCCAATTAAGTGATATAATTTTATGGGTCTCCAAAGTATCAAGGTTTTTTAGTATGAGCCACTTTATGTGTAAAAGCCCGATATGGTATGAGTCTTTGTTAATGGACCAAAGACCCAATGCACATGTGTGAGGTAACTGTTAGTGTTATGGTCCCTAAGGCACAGGAAAATAAAAAGGCATCAGGGAGGGTGTTTAACGGGTGTGTTAAAATTTTATTGAAACAGACGGCTCTTCTCCCTCCCCCTCTAATATTCAGTTTATTGGTTCCCATACCAAAGGTGGTTCTCCCTGTAGTCTTAGAAGATTAACCCAATGAGGCTTGCTTGCAATGAATTCCAGTTTGTGTTTCTAACTCATCTTCTCAATATATATATGAATTCTTGATAAGTTTAATAAGAAAAGATCTTGGCTGTATCATTGATGATTTGTGTATTAGTATAAAGATTCATAACAATTGGTATCAGAGCCTTTCATGTTAAATTGTTGAGATTCATATGAAAATTGAGTTTCTTGAATTTTTTCCCATAAAGTATGTTTAGGGCAGAAATTTGTTTTGAAAAAATTGCTATAAATCCATGTTTGTTGATGAGATTGTATAATTACTCTGTGAATTGCATCTCAAAATATGATTTTTTTTTGTATAAAAATATTCACTTTTAGTGATTGTTGCGATTGATTCAATTGTCGTTTATCGAACCAACGCTGCGGCATTGGTTTTGGGTTTTGTTTTGTAGCTTAATGCGTAATGTCAAAACAATTTACACAGTTTTCACTTTTCCAAATATAACAAGTGGATTGGTGTTGCGCAATTATCCACCTAAATTAATGGGCGAATAATCGCACTCGTTTTACTTGCAAGTGCACAAGTTCAACAATGTAGTATAGTGTGCGAAAGCAAGGTCATCTCCACAGGGATTGGTAAAGTTCGGTTTTTAGAATTAGTTTCTTTAAAGTAAAAAGAAATAATTGTTGAATATGAGTGATAATAATAAAGACATAGGGCTTTGATATCCACCACTAGTCATACTTTCCCAATTGTATAAGGTATCAGTGCACTAGCCTTATCATGTATACCTACTGGTTGCCAACCTAAGGGCATGGTATCTACTCCTTAAGCTATTGATTTCCCTAAGCAACAAGTTAGGCATGGTATATACTCTAACTCTTTTCTTCCTTAAGGGATTCAGCATGGTATATGCTTGAGTTGTTCCTTAAGAAAACATAAGTACTATGGAAATCGATAACCACATGAGACCTAGGGCATGGTATCTACTCCCGGTTTCCCATGTTGATTAACCCAGGTATCCGGATAAGATATCTCTTGTTACTAATGCTAGACCCCAGACTCGGTCATCCAAATTGATCTAACTAACATGTCCATACCATATGCATACGCTGGCCATACACATACATATGAGGAACTTAAATAAGCACATACATTAATCAAGTTAAGCAACATAATAAAGGCTATTGGCAAAGATTTATAAATGCATAAATATATGAGAAAGCATAACTAGGGCTTCAATCGAGCCCTATAAGAAAGTTAGTTACACATGCTGTCTAAAAACATCATATATAAACTAAACATAAAAAAAAGAATAAACCCGAGAGAAGAGGTGTCAATTCTCTCCCAAGCTTACAACTCCAAGTAAAAGCTAAGAGAAGTGTTCTCTAAGTTGTTGTCTATTGTGTGTGCTTTACAGGTGTATTTATAGGTCTTTGAGAAGTCCTAAGAGGTGCAGGAAATCCTAAACTTCCTAAACCGACAAAAACTCTTTATTTCCAAAACAGGGTTCTGCAGTTTACTGTTCACGCCCGTATATGTGCGCTCGATCGCAGTGCTGTGCTCGATCCCTCTTCTGTGCTCACGATCGCAATGTGCACTCGATCGCATTGCATGGTGCTATCGATCGCAGTTTGTCCAGAGACTGCTCTAGGGATTCCAGGCTTCTTCCTTTAAGTGCCAAAACTGCTTCTTTTTCTCCAAGACCCTATAAAAACATGTAAAACACACAAATGGAGTAAAAGAGATAAAATTAACGTAATTAAGGACCTAACAAATGTAAATAAGGGGGTTTAAATATGAATATTTAAGCACCTATCACACCCCCAAATTTACATATTGCTAGTGCCTTAGCAATATTAAATTAAAAACTAAAATGAAAAAAGCAGATAAATCCAATGTTCAAGGTGTCCAACAAAAGTTTAAATCTTACAAAACTATGATGCGCATTCATGAGGAATCTTAACAGATACAAACATATTTTTGCAATTAATAAGAGCTTTGAACGCAAATCACTTTCATGAGGCAATTTAAGACATCACAAGTTCGACTTTGGTGTGTGGTGAACTAGCACACAAAAGATTGGGTTTCCAAGAAATTCAAACATGTAGTGTTTCGATGACTCAAGATTCACCAAACTTCCTATTAGAGTCAACAAATATGGCATAGACTTTTATTTGTGAGATTTTTACCAAGTTAGTTCCCTTAAACTTTCTTGTTGACTCGTGTAACGAGTGTTTAGCCAATGACTCCCAAACCAGATGGTTTTAGGGCATTAGGTGTAAAGACACCCCTAAGGACTTACTAGCTCGAGTCAACAAGGCTACGAAACTAACTAGTTTTAATGCTACCACTTAGAATTTTCCACCTTTTGACGTGACACTCAATGCTTACTGAGGCAAGAGGGCCAGTTACTAAGCGAAAAGTTCTTTTTTAATGATTACTTAGAATTTTTTACCTTTTGACGTGACACTCAATGCTTATTGAGGCAAGAGGGTCAGTTATTCAGCGGAAGATTTGTTTTTATTGATCATTAGGAGCATTTTTTTCTTTTTGAGCACTAATCAATCTTTTCTATTTTCATATGCCAAAATGTCAATCTAATAGGTCATCTAGTTCACAGTCAAGTAAAAGAAACATACCAATCCAAATAATATGTCATACCCCACACAATTATGTGCTAATGTGCTCGTGATAGTTTAAGTCAAACTTGTGAATCCTTAAATGTCAAAAAGGCAGTGATCTAGGTTCAAAACTTGATTATTGGCCTATATGTTCAAAGTGTTAAGCTAGCTGATGAAGTCGAATAATAAAGTTCTGTTTAGATCACAAAAAAATTTATTGGACAGAATGAACATGTATTTATCTATGAAAATAACAACAAAAAAGAAAAATGTGGGACATAGTGAGTGTGTGAATGTGTCCTCATACCCCCAAAACTTAAATTGCACATTGTTCCCAATGTGTGAATAGCATGGAAGGAGCTGACTTGGGAGATGGAGAACTGATGGATGGCATGGCTCGTAGCACGCCCCCAAACTTCAACTGGATGCACTTACACTGCCCTTGAAAAAGAAAGAAAAACAAACATAAAATGGAAAACAAGTAATAATAAACAGATAGAAAAATAAACTAGGAAATACGAATAATAAAATGAAATATACTAAGAAAAAGGATATGTTTTGGGGTGCCTCCTATGAGCGCTAAGTTTAATGTCTTCAACTAGACGTGGTATCCTCTCACTGCTGATCATCAGGTGGTGCAGTCGAAGAGGTACCGGGTGTCGGAGGTAGGCGATCAAGAATAGCCTGCAGCATAGCCTCCTATCGTGCTAACCGTGCCTCCAAACTATCCATGCGCTAATGCACGAGTGTGGTAGCAGCGGAGACCTCACCTCAGAAGGAGGACAGCTCAGCTAGAAAGTGTTAGGACTCGGTGGGTCCCATGTCCGAATGGTCCTCCTCACGTACTGGGCTAATGACTGGGGTCTCGGTCTCCATTCGATCCTCCTCAACTCTCTCAGCTGCTGGAGCGGGTGCCGGGAGTCCTCGTGGCATATACGAGATGCTGTGTGTCCATTGAGCCTTCCCGAAGAAGGGATGCTCTCGCACTGGCCCGTCGTTGTGGGTCCCTTTAATCCCCTTATTCTTGAGGATGAAGGAGAGTAGGAACGGGAAAGGGAGGCCCCAAGCATTGGCCGTGGTGGTCTGACGGCCATGTACATGATCCCAAAATTTGTGCAATTGGCTCCAAATGACAGCCGGGATGGAGTACTAGTGGCCTCTATGGAAGGCATATAAGGACTGGAGAAACTGGTCTCGCCGCTGTGTCTTGTGCTCCAATGGACACACATTACGCTGTAGAATCGTGTCGACAAGCCACAGTTGTGGAGGCAGCTTGGACCAGCTGGCTGCATTGTTATGCCTGTCGGTATACTGGCCAGCGCACATGTCTGTGATGATCTCAGCCAGGGCAAAAGACTCCAACTACTCCTCGATATCTGTGTCCTCATGAGAGGACTCGTAGGTGCAATGAAGAGCAACGGTTATATCGGCACTAGTTACCTCGATGGGTGTGCCCCGGACTGAAGAAGTGAGAATTCTCGGTCTGCTACAATCAAATGATAGGCTCGCGTAGAACTGGACCATGAGCTGGGCATAAATAGTGGAACAGACCGGCTTAAACAACCTCTTCAACCCTCAGTGTCGGAAAGCTTGGACGGCCCATTGAGTGGCGTCCATGTGCCAGAATACATCGTCGATGGTGAAGAAGGTCTCGAATAAAAGCTCTCTTTGCTCTATTCTGGGCTGGGATGACGAAGCACGACTGCTGGATGCACCAGAAGTGAAAACAGATGGTCTAGACATGTTTTTTTGTAGTTTCTGCCTGATTTACGATCGATCTTAAGGAGGTGAGCTCGATCGCACACTGGCTATGTGCTCGATCGCACACTGGCTATGTGCTCGATCGCAAATGTCGTGCGCTCGATCGCACACGGCCAGGCTTTTCCTCGAACAGGTGGTGTGCATCAAAAGACCAAGCTATGGTCTTGAGATTTTGAATGTGATCCTAACCTCCTACAAATAAGCAAGCACTCAATTACACACAAGAAAACATATATGTATAATGAATTTTAGAAATAAAGTATTAAAATTTATGTGTGTGTGCAAAAAGTACCTTGTGGATGTATGTAATGGGGAAGGGAGTACGGTGGTAATGGATGTTTGATGGTGAGCAGGGTGATGGTGATTGGTAGTGATGGGGAGTGGAGAGTGGTTGTGAAGTGGAGAGTGTGAGTGAGAACGGCTGAGTGTGAGGGTGTGAATGTGAGAGTGTGAGTCTTGTGCGAGAGGGAGTGAGTGTGAATGAAAATTTACAGATTTATATCTAAACCTTCTGCCACGAGTGCGCTCGATCGCACGCGGGGGGCGCTCGATCGCATTTGTGCGCTCGAGCATATGGAAAGACACGCTCGATCGCACACATGCACTCGATCGCATTGGATGATGCGATCGATCGCAAGTAGTGTGCATGGGACAAAAGAAAAACTTACCTTTTGCCGAAAAATGATAAATTTGGAATGATACATCCTTACCATGTGTCAGTGGCCTCAGTACCACTAACCTCCGTAGAGTTGCTTGAGCTGTATGAGTAATCAAAATGAACTCGCTCAAGCACTCTCGAGCTACAGTGCTAGTTGTTTGAAAGGAAGCACTTCGAGCCCACATCCGGTGGTTCAAGTGCTTTTGATGGTTGCTTTATCTCCCATTTTGATGCCTGGTCAATAAAGTAAGGAAATGTAGTATCAGTAGGGGTATGAGGTTCAAATTGAATACCATACTTACTTAAAGGTCTTGGTGTGTTCTTGAAAAGGTGCACAACTTTATTGACGTCTTTAATCACATTGTCCTCCTCCAGTCTAATGTCCACTCTTGTGTCTTTATGGTTGGGGATAGTCTCCAATTGAACAGTGTGATGGACCTGTGAAACTTCTTCAATAATATCTTGCATGAGGCTCACATTAGAATATTCATTTTCCTCATTGACTGATTTTGATGTATTAAATATTTTAAATTCTATCTCCTCATTGTTTACTTTCATGGTGACTACACCCCTTTTTACACTAATATTAGTGTCAGTAGTTATCATAAAGGGGCGTCTTAGGATGATGGGGAGAGGTGATGGTAAAGTACATTCTTCCATATCTAATACTACAAAATCAGCAGGTATAATGAATTTATCTACTTTTATCAACACGTCCTCAAGGATACCTCTCGATCGTTTGATGCTTCGGTAAGCTAATTGTAAAGTGACGGAGGTCGGTTGAAGCTCCCCCAAACCTAGTGTCTCGTATACACTGTATGGCAGCAGGTTAACACTCGCTCCTAGATCCAATAGTGCATGCTCGAACAGTTGGTCACCTAACCTGTAAGGAATAGTAAAACTACCCAGATCTTTTAGCTTAGGTGATAATTTTCTTAAAAGTACAGTACTTACCTCTTCGGTTAAGGCTACCGTCTCATGCTCCTGGAACTTCCTTTTGTTAATGCAATAATCTTTTAAAAACTTAGCATATGCAGGTATTTGTTTGATTGCATCTAACAGAGGAATGTTAATTTCAACTCTCCGCAAGGTTTCAAAAATATCAATTAGTTTATTGTCTTTCTTTTGTTTTGCTAACCTTTGCGGGAAGGGTGGTGCATTCCACTTCTCTACTTTACTTACCCTTGTTGCCGATGGTATCTCTTTGGATGCTGTTGCAGATTTATTGAACCCTACAACTTTGCCATTTCTCAAGGTTGTCACAGCATTTAGTTGTTGATGCCCCCCAGGGTTGGGTAATGTTTGAGCTGGGAGCTCTCCTTGCTTTCTGTCACTGATCTCCTTAGCTAGTTGTCCCATTTGTACCTCTAGTCATTGAATTGCTTGCACATGTGCTGCAGTGGTTTGTTTTTACTGAGTCATGAACTGTTCTTGTGATGTCACCAGTTGTCTTACTAGACTTTCGAGGTCGTTCTTCTTTGGTTCGGGAGTAGCATGAGCAGTGGGATGGGGGTTTCGTTGCTGTCCTTGATTGTTCTAGTTGTTACTCCACGAGAAATTTGGGTGGTTTCTCCATCCAGGGTTGTATGTGTTGGCATATGGGTTGTTCTTTGGTGGATAGTTGTTAGGCCCCACGTAATTGGCTTGTTCCGGATCTGCAGATAGAGGATAAGTATCAGTATTATGATCATATTGGGAACATATCGCACATACCTGTAGTGGTGTAGCTGGTAAGCTAGATGAGGCAGTTTGAGCAGCCATGGCTTTTATCAATAAGTCTAGTTTCCTTTCTATTGCTGCCATTTGAGGGGAAGATCCTCCATTTACATTTACCTCATACATACCCTTACCCTTGGTCACATGTCTACCTCGAGAGGAGAATTGTTGGGTGTGCTCGTTGAGGGTTTCGAAGAGCTCCATTGCTTCTTCACTGCTTTTCTCCATCATGACTCCTCCACAACCTGAATCAACAATACATTTGTTAGTATCATTTAAACCTTCATAAAATGCTTGTACCAGTTCATCTTGAGGCAGGTTGTGGTGTGGGCATTTCAGTAGCAGCTCGTTGAAATGTCCCCATGCTTCGAAGAAGAGGTCCCCATCCTTTTGTTGGAAGGACTGGATCTCCTTCCTCATTTGCCTTATCTTTTAGGCTGGAAAGAACTTCTTCAGGAACTTGCTTGCCAACTCCTCCCAAGTGTGGATGGAAACTGCAGGCAAAGAATTATACCAAAGTTTAGCCTTATCTTTCAAGGAAAAATGGAACAAAATTAACCTTATTCCTTCTTGGTCTAGTCCTTGTATGTGCTGGAACTTGCAAAGATCGAAAAATTCTCGGAGGTGCAAGTGTTGATCTTCGTTAAGAGTGCCTCTAAAATGAGTCAAAGCATTCAAGATTTGCGGAGATATGTAATAATTTCCTGTCGCCTCATGTTGATATGCAATGCATGATGGTTGATCAATGTTCCGAGGGATGAAGGAATGCTTCATCGGTACTCGTGTAGGTGGTTGCTGGTTCTCGAGCTGTTCCGCCATTTGTGTTTCGATCTCGACTTCTTTTTCGTTCTCCTCGAATTTGTTCCTTAGCTTTTGTGGGATAGTCCGCTCAAGCTTGGGATCAAGGGGAAAGAATGTTGGATGTCAGGATTGTAGTCCGTGCATAAATCAGGAAAACTGGTTTTAGTGCAGCAGTGCAACTCTGCTGCTCGGGTAACTCTCTGCCCTAAATGTACTTGATCGCACAGGAGGTTGCGATCGATCTCACGTATCACAGAAAGTGTGAGTTAGGGTTTGATGTGCCTGAAACAGAAAACAATTTAATTAGGTTTGATGAAAAATAAAGATGGTAAACAAAAATAGCGTAATAATAATTAAACGAAAGTAATTCTAAAAAGAACTTTAGTACAGTCCCCGGCAACGGCTCCAAAAACTTGTTGCGCAATTATCCACCTAAATTAATGGGGAATAATCGCACTCGTTTTACTTGCAAGTGCACAAGGTCAATAGTGTAGTATAGTGTGCGAAAGCAAGGTCATCTCCACAGGGATTGGTAAAGTTCGGTTTTTAGAATTAGTTTCTTTAAAGTAAAAAAGAAATAATTGTTGAATGTCAGTGATAATAATAAAGACATAGGGCTTTGATATCCACCACTAGTCATACTTTCCCAATTGTATAAGGTATCAGTGCACTAGCCTTATCATGTATACCTACTGGTTGCCAACCTAAGGGCATGGTATCTACTCCTTAAGTTATTGATTTCCCTAAGCAATGAGTTAGACATGGTATCTACTCTAACTCTTTTCTTCTTTAAGGGATTCAGCATGGTATCTGTTTGAGTTGTTCCTTAAGAAAACATAAGTACTACGAAAATCGACAACCACATGAGACCTAGGGCATGGTATCTACTCTCGGTTTCCCATGTTGATTAACCCGAGTATTCGGATAAGATATCCCTTGTTACTAATGTTAGACCCCGGACTCGGTCATCCAAATTGATCTAACTAACAGGTCCATACCACATGCATACGCTGGCCATACACATACATATGAGGAACTTAAATAAGCACAGACATTAATCAAGTTAAGCAACATAATAAAGGCTATTGGTAAAGATTTATGAATGCATAAATATATGAGAAAGCATAACTAGGGCTTCAATCGAGCCCTATAAGAAAGTTAGTTACACATTATGTCTAAAAACATCATATATAAACTAAACATAAAGAGAAGAATAAACCCGAGAGAAGAGGTGTCAATTCTCTCCCAAGCTTACAACTCCAAGTAAAAGCTAAGAGAAGTTTTCTCTATGTTGTTGTCTATTGTGTGTGCTTTACAAGTGTATTTATAGGTCTTTGAGAAGTCCTAAGAGGTGCAGGAAACCCTAAACTTCCTAAACCGACAAAAACTCTTTATTTCCAAAACAGAGTTCTGCAGTTTACTATTCATGCCCATATATGTGCGCTCGATCGCACACGTCTTACGCTCGATCGCAGTGCTATGCTCGATCCCTCTTCTATGCACACGATCGCAATGTGCGCTCGATCGCATTGCATGGTGCGATCGATCGCAATTTGTCCATAGACTACTCAAGGGATTCCAGGCTTCTTCCTTTAAGTGCCAAAACTGCTTCTTTTTCTCCAAGACCCTATAAAAACATGTAAAACACACAAATGGAGTAAAAGAGATAAAATTAACGTAATTAAGGACCTAATAAATGTAAATAAGTGGGCTTAAATATGAATATTTAAGCACCTATCAATTGGGTAGAAAAGTTAATAGTGATCGCATGTTCTGTGCATATTCTTGTCCTTATGTACATCTCCACATGTTCTGTGCAAGTTCTTGATCTTCCACTCATTACCTTTCAATTATAAAATGCATGGAAACTTAATAGTGGAGTGATCTCATAGCTGATGCAAACAAAATCATTTTGCTTAGCTAAAGACCAAAAGCACAAAAGACAAAAGAATGATACAAATTGTAATTTGCAAAAAACAAATCAAAGATGCATTACTGATCTTATTGTAATTCAGTTTCTATAGTAAATCGATCGCTTACCAATTGCAAACATAGCAATTTGGTATTTCCTCAGCGCCAGCAATCTGTCCTTTGGGTAGATTTTTGGTGCCGCGACACCGTTCAAGAAATTTTTTTTTTGGATTTTGTTCCGAATTTTATGTTTAATGTTTTCGATGAATGAACTGAAGTATTATGTTGCCAAAACAATCTCTAATATGTAAATTTATTTATTTTAAGATACGTAAACATGCTATTAATATGTGAAAATAATAGGCCCAAAGGAAGGTTATTTTTGTATTGTTAATAGATTAAAATAGTTGTGAATATGTGACAAATAAAGGTTGTCATGCGAATAATATGTTGGTCCAAAGAAAGACACATTATTTGGCAAGTTGGGTTGTCAATATTCATGAACTATATTTGAGATACCACTTACAAGTTGATATTTTTGTCCAAAAACTAAGTATTAATGTTGTGCTAGGTATCTTGTTATGGGCCCACAAGCATGTGTATATATATACAGTTTTGTTTTGATTCATATATACATGAGTTGTTACTAATTGTGAGCTTTTGTTATTGTTTATAGCAACATCGATTTCTGCTAACATCAACAGCATTCCCGTGCTTAACGGCACGAATTTCAAGAAGTGACAAGATCATGTTGTGATCGTGCTCGAGTGCATGGAATTAGACTATGCATTGAGGGTCGATTGCCCCGCACCTTTGACCAGTGATAGTACCGCTGAGCAAAAGGTTGTATACGAAAAGTGGGAGCGAACAAACCGTATGAGCCTAATGATTATGAAGCACTCGATTCCGAATACCATCAGGGGTTCTATTCCTGATGAAAATGATGCTAAGAAATTCCTCTCCCAAATAGCAGACCGATTCGCCGTAAACGAAAAGGTCGAGACAAGCACCATCTTGACTAAGCTTGTCTCAATGCGGTACAAGGGGAAGGGGAATATAAGAGAGTACATCATGGAGATGTCAAACCTTGTGACAAGACTAAAGGCATTCAAGTTGGAATTGCTAGAAGACATTCTGGTGCACTTAGTCTTGATCTCTCTTCCTACACAATTCAGTCATTTTAAAATCAGTTACAATACTCAAAAAGAGAAATGGACTTTGAATAAGCTGATTGCTCAATGTGTACAAGAGGAAGAGAGACTTAATCATGAAAAGGTTGAAAGTGCTCATTTAGCATCAACTTATCAGGACCCCAGTTCCAACAAGAAAAGAAAGAGTAACATTAAAGGAAAGGAAACTGCAGGGTCTGAAAATTCACACCACAAGGGACAACAGAAACAAGATAAAGGTATAACTTGTTTCTTTTGCCACAAAGCTGGTCATGTAAAGAAAGACTGCACAAAATATGCTAAGTATGTGACCTGGCGTGAGAAGAAGGGTAAACTTCTAAACTTTTGTTTGTTCAGAAGTTAATTTGGCCTTAGTACCTAAGAACACTTGGTGGATAGATACAGGTGCAACTACTCACATAAGTGTTTCTATGTAGGAGTGTATAAGGAGTCGAACGACAAATGATGCTGAAAGATTCATTTATGTAGGAAATGGCGAAAGAGCTCATGTGGAGGCAGTTTGTTTATTTAGATTACAATTGGAATCTGGTTGTAATTTGGATTTGGATGAGACTTTTTATGTACCGTCTTTTAGACGGAATTTGGTTTCTATTTCATGTTTGGAAAAATCAGGTTTTTCTTGTTCATTTGGAAATAAAAAGTTTAGTCTTTTTCAGAATTCAAATTTGTTTGGTATCGGCTCTTTAATTGATAATTTATATAAACTTGATATGATTGCCTCCAAAGAAAATGAATCCTTGCATACAAGTAATGTTGGTATTAAGCGCAGATTAACAAATGAGAATTCATCAATGTTATGGCACAAGCATTTAGGACATATTTCTAAATAAAGGATTCAAAGACTTGTGTCAAAAGGAATTCTTGATCCCTTAGATTTGTCAGATTTTGAAGTCTGCATTGAGTGCATTAAGAGAAAACAAACAAATGTTAAAAATAAAGGTGCTAATAGGAGTAATAGTGTCTTAAAATTGATACATACGGATATTTGTGGTCCATTCCCTACGGCTTCTTGGAATGGACAATAATATTTTATCACTTTCATAGATGACTACTCTAGGTATGGCTATCTTTATTTAATTCATGAGAAGTCTCGGTCTATAGACGTGTTCAAGAATTTCAAAGTTGAAGTTGAAAATCAATTAGGCAAGAAAATTAAGGTTGTCAAATCTGACCGTGGAGGTGAATACTACGGTAGATATGATGGATCAAGTGAACAGTGTCCCGGACCTTTCACCAAATTTTTGATGGAATATGGGATCGTTCCTCAATACACCATGCCAGGGACTCCTAGTCAAAATGGTGTAGCTGAGAGACGAAACCGAACCTTAAAGGATATGGTAAGAAGTATGATTAGTCATTTTTCTTTGCCAGAATCGCTTTGGGGTGAAGCCATCAAGACTGCAGTTTATATCCTGAACAAAGTTCCAAGTAAAGCAGTAGCTAAAACCCTATACGAGTTATGGACAGGCAAAAAGCCTAGCATTAGGCATTTGCATGTTTGGGGATGTCCAGCTGAGGCTTGGCTTTATAAGCCAAATGAAAAGAAGCTAGACTCAAGGACCGTTAGCTGCTATTTTGTTGGATACTTTGAAAGATCAAGGGGTTTCAAATTTTATGATTCCTCTAATAGATCATTTTTCGAAACGGGCAATGCCAAGTTCATTGAGGATGTTGAGTTAAGTGGGAGAGACCAACTCAGGCAAGTCAATTTTGAGGAGGAATGTGTTTACATTCCTGTTGTTGCAACTAAAAACGTTCAGATATCCATACCTGATGTTATTCAAAATGCAAATCCGGAGATCCAACGCATTGATGACGAACCTGAATTGATGTCCACTCAAAATCAGGAACCGCCTAAGGTTCATCAAGAAGTACCTCAACAACCTCAAGTGGAAGTGCCATTAAGGAGATCCACTAGAGAAAAGAGAAACGCGATTTCGACTGATTATGTCGTGTATCTCCAGGAACATGAGTTTGATATGGGTCTGAAAGATGATCCAAATTCTTTTAGTCAAGTCACACAATGTCTTAATTCTGAAAAGTGGATTGAAGCCATAAAGGATGAGATGAAATCAATGGATGACAATGGAGTTTGAGACTTACTAGAGTTGCCTAAAGGTGCGAAACCGATTGGTTGCAAATGGATATTTAAAGCCAAACGGATTCAAAAGGCAACATTAAAAGGTATAAGGCCCACCTAGTCGCCAAAGGTTTCACTTAAAATGAAGGCATCCGGTTTCGACGAAAGATTCTTTTAGAATCATTATGGCACTTGTAGCTCACTATGATTTGGAGCTACATCAAATGGACGTTAAAACATTGTTTCTCAATGGAAACATTGAAAAAACAATATACATGGTGCAACTGGAGAACTTTGAGTCCAAAGATTCAAAACATCTTGTATGCAAGCTTAAGAAGTCCATTTATGGCTTAAAACAGGCATCCCGGTAATGGTATCGAAAATTTGATCATGTGATTAAATCCTTTGAATTTAAGGAAAACACCGTTGATCAGTGCATATATCTCAAGTTCAGTGGGAGCAAATTTATTATCCTGGTGCTATATGTAGACAACATTCTACTGGCAAGCAGTGATATAAGCCTATTACATGAAACCAAGAGATTTCTATCAAGTAAATTTGAAATGAAAGATCTTGGTGATGCGTCCTTTGTTTTGGGTATATAGATCCATAAAGATTGTTCCAGAGGTATACTAGGACTGTCACAGAAGGTCTATATTGATAAAGTGCTAAGTAGATTTAGCATGAGTGGTTGTGCACCATGAAACAAACCCGTGGCAAAGGGTGATAAGTTCAGTTTGCTCCAATGTCCGAAAAATGAACTTGAGAAAAAGGAAATGGAGAAATACTCCTATGCTTCGGTTGTTGGAAGTCTCATGTATGCACAAGTATGTACGCGACCGAACATTGCGTACATTGTTGGAATACTAAGCAGATATTTGAGTAACCTGGGTGTGGATCATTGGAAAGCAGCTAAACGGGTTATGAGATATCTACAGAGAACGAAGGATTATATGCTCACGTATCGGAGATTTGATCTTTTGGAGATCGTTAGGTATTCAGACTCTGATTTTGTTGGGTGTCTCGATAGCAGGAGATCCACTTTTGGCTATGTTTTTATGTTGGCTGGAGGAGCTATATCATGGAAGAGTGTGAAACAGTCACTCATAGTTACTTCCACCATGGAGGCAGAGTTCATAGCTTGCCATGAGGCATCAAATTAGGGAATATGGCTGCAAAATTTTATCATTGGGCTGTGCATGGTTGATGGTATTGATAGACCATTAACGATTTATTGTGATGATAAGACTGCTGAGTTGTATTCCAAGAACAACCGAAGCTCATCGAGGTCAAAGCATATTGACATCAAGTTTCTGGTTGTCAAAGAGAGAGTCCAGAATTCTCAAGTGTCAATTGAGTATATCAATACAAACTCTATGATTGCGGATCCGCTTACTAAGGGTTTGCCACCTATAGTGTTTCATGAGCATGTTGCTCACATGGATGTTGTTCTTTTGGACCATATGCCCGTATAGTGGGAGTTTGAATTTGGCCTTTTACTTTTGGTTAATTGACATGGTTATGTTGTTCTGTACAGACTTTGGATTATGTATTTTTGATTACTCTATGATGACTTCCATTGTAGTTTTGCATTTAATGTTTGAAAGTATTTCATATGATATTTTTGAGTCATATGGATGACCAGTTGGAAATTGACATGTTTAAGAACACGTTTCATGTAATTTCCATGCTATACATCCATACTAGATCTATGCCATTAATTGTGTTAGTGTTGTGACCATTGATGGGTCTTGTTACGATAAATGTGATAAAGGCCGCTTTGATCCTACATTGATATGGTTAATGGACCAGATTGTTGTTAGATATTTTGGTTTAGATAGCACAAATGAGCTCAATTAAAGTTATTTTCATATACAATATAAAAGATAACATATGTAACCCAAGTAGGAGATTGTTGAAATTTTAGGTTCAAATATGTTATAACATTGTACATGTAGATCTGTTATCTAATAAATGACCCAATTAAGTGATATAATTTTATGGGTCTCCAAAGTATCAAAGTTCTTTAGTATGAGCCACTTTATGTGTTGAAGTCCGATGCGGTATGAGTATTTGTTAATGGGCCAAAAATCCAATGCACATGTGTGAAGTAACTGTTAGGGTTATGGTCCCTAAGGCACAGGGAAATAAAAAGGCATCAGGGGAGGGTGTTTAACAGGTGTGTTCAAATTTTATTGAAATAGACAACTCTTCTCCCACCCTCTAATATTCAGTTTATTGGTTCTCATGCCAAAGTTGGTTCTCCTTGTAGTTTAAAAGATCAACTCAAGGAGGCTTGCTTGCAATGGATTTCGATTTGTGTTTCTAACTCATATTCTCAATATATATATATATGAATTCTTTATAAGTTTAACGAGGCTTGCTTGCAATGGATTCCGGTTTGTGTTTCTAACTCATCTTCTATATATATATATATATATATATATGTATTCTTGATAAGTTTAATATGAAAAAATGTTGACTTTATTGATGATGTATTAGTATCAAGATTCATAAGATGATCACCAATTGGAATTATCAGTCTCATGCTGCCGCACTACACCACCTTCAAAACCTTCTTTAAACCGAATTGGCTTCTTGCATATGAGAGCCAATACTTTGGTCCCGTTGTCCTCCCCACTCCACGTACCGTACCCAACCCTCCGGTCGATTCAGGTTTTACTTTTCTTCTTCAAACGAGTGAACAAGTACAAGTCCTCCTGACCTTCAAGATTTGCCCTCCATACCTGGCCCAGATTTCCCATGGTTCCTCTTGCCCGTACAAATCGCATTCATTCGCTACGTTATAATCATTGGTCGCAAAGTAAAACCCGACTCAACATGATCACCAATTGGAGCTCCGTCATAATGTCAACAGTGATTATACTAAATTCGAGTGGTTGAAAGCAGAAGAGTTGTTTGCTCCACATATTCAACATGATCTCCAATTCGACCCTCCCAGCATTTGCAATTGGGAAGGAGCAGAATCCATCGATGATGTCTTCGATATGAAACTTTGCTTCGAGATTCATGAGCTATTGACTGAACTTGATGGTGGAAATCAAAATCCAACGCTTGAGACGCCTGAAGAAACGATGACATCAGCCTCTAATCATAGTGATCATAGTGACTGGGCAGTGTGGTTTTCTCAAGAACTTTTGAAGAATCAGCCTCCATAGTTTCTGCTGCAAAGAGGATATACTGTAGGATGTAGGTAGAAAGTTATTCTAATTGATGCCATATAATTTAAAACAATTAATTCATTTTTATGTATAAAATATGGGCCTTGTTTATCGATTTTAAGGGTTGATGATTTTAGGCTTAATTTTAGCTTAGCAAGTTCTGTGTTCCTACCGTGAAGGATAATTCATCCATAATTGAGCTTCTTTTTTTTTGTTATTGTTATTGATGTGTATGATTTACAACAATTCATTTTTGGGCATTGTTTAATTGTTTTAGGCTTTTAGCTGTTTCTACCGTGAAGCATAATTTATCCAGAATAGCTTTTTTGTGTTAATGGTTTGTGTTAATGTTGCCTTTTTTGTTGTTTTCTCTGCTCTTTTGTTTTTTTTATTGGAGCCCATTCATAGCCTTGCATGCTTAACATCAGATTTTTAATGTTCTGGTTAGAATAGACCAGAATTAGAAATTCAATGTTGAATAAGAGAAGGTAAAAGTGGAGTAATAACTTTCCTTCCCCCCATTTTTTCTTTTAAAAAAATTATTGTTGGTGTAGGTGTAAATTTCTTTTTTGGACAGATCTGTGGGTCTCTAATAAGCCTTCTTTCGTATCACAAGCATATGCGGTGCTGTAACTGTTCCTTCAACTATCCATAAATATACAATGTCTACTTAGTCAGGACTTCAATCCCAGAAAAACAAAACTCTAGTTAAAAAAAATGGGCTATGAATGGTCATTCCAGTCATCATGAGTCTGAATGGCATTGAAGCTCTCAAAAGTGAGATCCTTCAAGCTGCCTCATCCATCATATTCTCTGCGCATACCATAACTTCACATCCTACTCTTTAACATATTGTTAGCACAAAGCAGCTTTTTAAAGCTGGAATGTTTCAAAGCGGGCTGACAGGACAACCTGCCATTTCTAACGAATCCTCGATAAATGATGGGTTCAACTTCTTCAGGCCTTTGCCATACGCAGCAATCAGTAGAGCCTCAGCCCTTCCTGCAAATACCAAGTGAAAATAAAAGCAAATGAGAGAAGGATCCAGGATAGGTCACAAAAAAAATATAAGGTCCAAGATCACATCATGCAGGGCTCAAGTAGATTTGTCGGGGTAAATGCCATCCCTAGATAAGCTAACCGCTAGTTAGTGTTCTTTCCCTTTACAAATCAATTGCATAGTTAAACCGGTATTTCTTTAAGTTTTTCTTTGTGATTTTTCATGTTAGTTTTTGTTATTTTAAGTGATTTGGCTGTTGGTGGCTAGTCACGTGGATAAGGACTTAATGCTAGGATTACAACAATTCTGAAAATTTATGGTTTAAATAACCAAAACTAAAACATTGTGGTTTGAAGTGCAAATAACCCCAAAACCTTGGGGTTCAAAGTAAAGTTCAGCCGAAAGACATAGATGTTACTGGCTCTACAATGATGTCAAAGGATGAGATTACAAGTATAATGATTCTATGTTCTTCTTGTCAAAAAACAATTCTATATTCTTAACTAAAGTGAAGATTTTTTATAAGTTGATTAAAATGGAGATTGGGGTTCAACATTCAAATATGAAATATGATGGACACTTTTCACTGTAAACCCGAAACAAGGAGGATTTCTGTTCTTTTTTCTTAGTGGAAGGAGGGGTGATCTTCCAATGAGCATCAATTTAGCCAACAATTCTCATGAGTTAAAAAAAAGTTTCAAACTAGTCGAGAGGACAGAGACCTGCACCTAAAAAATTCTCTCAACCTTAGCAGTTAGCATAATGAGCCATTTTTAAATTCCAAAATACCTTTTTAAGGGCATAACAACTAAAGAGAAGCCAATCCATTGCAGCAACAGAGTCTTATATTTTTGCAAGGATCATGAAAATGTAATATACAAAATTAAAGTAGTGGTCTACTGAGCACATTTTCATGAGTTCAGTAGACTTTGCAGCTGGATGAATTTCCTGAATTTTCAAATTGCTCGATCATATGAAACTCCATATTAACACATGATCTAAGGCTTATCTGAGGTAGTCAAGAATCTCACTCGACTTTGTGATAATAATAGTGCGGCATAAAACAGAAAATAGTTAAGGAAACAGAACGAGTACCATGATCCTTTTTCCTCTTCAATTGGGAACCCAATGATGGAAATAATGTTGATGCAACTCTCCTACTGTCATCCTGTAAAAATCCAACATCTATATTATATAAAAAGAAGCTTACCAAAGTAGAACCAATGGAACACTAAGTTTAAAAGAAATGTGTGCATCAAATGGCGTATTCCTGCACAAAGTGATTGAGAGTAAAATCTAGAGAAAGAAGAAATCCCAAATGTTCCCTATTACAAACCTAGAGTCACAGATTTATCGGTCAGTCCTATGAGCTGCAATGGCCAATATGTCAGGAAATCACATCTTTACCATCCATAAAGTGACACAAGTTGAAAGGATGTTTTATATAGTTCGATACTTCCTTGCCAAAAACTAAATCAGCAGTACTGTGAAGGGGGCATTAAAACCATAAAAAATAAAGTCAGTCAAGTTTGTTTTTAGTGACACTTAGGGCAAAAACCTGAAGCCATAAAAAAGTTCTTGAGACGAAAAAGAATAAGATGGAATGAATATCTAATGCTTTGAACTACATACAATTTACATGGAATGTTCCAAGACTCGTTTGTCAATTTTCAACAAATGAATCAAAGTCAGGTTATTTTGCAATCAAGAGATTATTTATCAAGAAAAAAAGCACGACACATTACCAAATACTAAAACAAAATGACATTTAAGATTAATCATATGATATCAATTATTTGATTTACCACCATTTTATCATACTAATATAAAAACTAATCCTACATAAATTAATATCAAAATAGAGCTTAATCCACATTATGGGAGATAAAGGAGGAAATGATTGAGTAATGTTGTCTATGCGTGTGCACGTAAACCTTGAGATGTACAGTAGTAGCATCTAAATGTGAAAATATCGTGGCAGGAGCAGGGTTGGTCAAATCACCTATGTTGACCAGATCCCATGAGTGCTACTAAATGGCACGTCAGAGCTCCCCTCTCGTATCATGAGCTCATTTGAGCTTGAATTTTGTAGAAATTGGATTCTAAGAAAGAAAGGGTCTTTTATCATTGTGTTAACTTAGCTTTTAAACAGTATCTTGTTTTTATTATGAGTAAAATTGTAGTATTAAAGAAGCACCAAGGGGGTGCAAGTGTGCAACCCTTTACAAGAGACTATCTACAAGAGAGAAAACCCACAAAATCTATAAGATCAAACTCATTTACAAGGAGCTTTTAAACTAAATCCATGACATGTGGCACTCAGATCGAACATATTCCATAATTTCGGTCATTAAGATTTTACCCTCAACTCTGATTCATTTCAAAAACCTGACATGACTATATATCAAAATGAAAGAATAGAGGAGGGGCAATCATAGAGGAAAAAGGAGGTAACAATAGAAAAAACATCATCCATTAATGCAATGCTCAATGGCCAGGGGGGCAGTTGCTCTCTCTCACACTGCCCTCCCTGAGGCACCACCTTTATTGCAAACTGATAAGAACATCCCAGAAATAACCTCCCTCCCCACTCCTCCCCCAAAAAGAGTAATAAGATTGATAGGGAGAAACATGGTCTTAAAAGTAAAAACAATGAAGTGTCGCATATTGCAAGTCATGAAGACCCAACTTAAATCCTTTTTGGGTGCATCTATCACACAAGGAACTTCAAAGAGCTCTTTAGAATCAGCTTTCAAGGCATCATTTGTTGAATTAGATTTTGTGTATGCATCTCTTCTGATCAATAAAAACTTTTAAATAT
Organism: Bretschneidera sinensis; assembly: GCA_023935145.1. Taxonomy (NCBI): domain Eukaryota; kingdom Viridiplantae; phylum Streptophyta; class Magnoliopsida; order Brassicales; family Akaniaceae; genus Bretschneidera; species Bretschneidera sinensis. The sequence continues at coordinate 4,648,251 of CM043698.1, forward strand.
AACATTTAGTACAGTGTGAGTTAAGAATCAAACATCATCCATTAATGCAATGCTCAATGGCCAGGGGGGCAGTTGCTCTCTCTCACACTCCCCTCCCTGAGGCACCACCTTTATTGCAAACTGATAAGAACATCCCAGAAATAACCTCCCTCCCTACTCCTCCCCCAAAAAGAGTAATAAGATTGATAGGGAGAAACATGGTCTTAAAAGTAAAAACAATGAAGTGTCGCATATTGCAAGTCATGAAGACCCAACTTAAATCCTTTTCGGGTGCATCTATCACACAAGGAACTTCAAAGAGCTCTTTAGAATCAACTTTCAAGGCATCATTTGTTGAATTAGATTTTGTGTATGCATCTCTTCTGATCAATAAAAACTTTTAAATATAACATTTAGTACAGTGTGAGTTAAGAATCAAACATCATCCATTAATGCAATGCTCAATGGCCAGGGGGGCAGTTGCTCTCTCTCACACTCCCCTCCCTGAGGCACCACCTTTATTGCAAACTGATAAGAACATCCCAGAAATAACCTCCCTCCCCACCCCTCCCCCAAAAAGAATAATAAGATTGATAGGGAGAAACATGGTCTTAAAAGAAAAAACAATGAAGTGTGGCATATTGCAAGTCGTGAAGACCCAACTTAAATCCTTTTTGGGTGCATCTATCACACAAGGAACTTCAAAGAGCTCTTTAGAATCAGCTTTCAAGGCATCATTTGTTGAATTAGATTTTGTGTATGCATCTCTTCTGATCAATAAAACTTTTAAATATAACATTTAGTACAGTGTGAATTAAGAATCAAACCTACCTTTGTAGAGCCACCTCCATAAATTTGAAACTCATTCTTCCATATCATAGATGGCACTGGAACTACGGAAAACCCTGAGGCAACTAATATCCCGATCCATAATCCATATCCGAATCCCCCACTCCACCAACCCTTGATTGAAAAATATGAAATTACTCTCAGCAAGAACAATAAACATTTAGAAAATTCTTTTAATGCTTTTCCTTTTGGTGAAAATACCAAAACAAATAAAGTCAGCAAAGTAATGGTGTTATTTCAACACAAAAGCAAACTACCAGAGAATTTGTCACTTAATTGAGCACTCATCTTTATATACACAAAACCATTCTCCAAGTGCGCGAATGAGTTATGAAATATATCTTAAAATCGTAACTAAAAATATTTTGGATATCAACCTATTATTTAGCCTTTCAAACTTATTGTAAAGCTTTTTTATAAGTAAAAATTGTAATAAAAAAAACACCAATAGTGTTTTTTTTAGCATGAAATATTCCAAGTTTATATATGCTCAAGGCTTATGTAAACAGATTTTACAACGTTGATTATTTTAATATTTTTAACAAATTTTAGCCTTCTATTAAATAAATGTTCAAACTTCCCAACAAAATTTATTAAAATAAAATTCTCAAATATATCCATTCTTTGACTTTTTCTAAACAAAATTAATGATAGTCCTACCTGCTTAGGAGTGTTGGTAAGGACACTTCCCCGCCTACTAAGTGTATAGATGTTAGAGACGTGTGAGTTTTAAATTTTAACAATAATTTTTTTTTTTTATGATAATTGACTTTGGGACATGCACTGCATGCCATTTGTTCAAGCTTAAATCTGAGCAATAATATCATATAAGGCTGTTGATTGGGTGAAGATATTATGATGAAATTAGAGAATAAGATGCCCAAAAAATTTGAAACAAGAATGGATGACTCAGCAAGATATGTAACTCCTTAAGCAAGTGATAAGTAGAAAAGTAAAAAAAAAAAAAAGAGGCATCAAGAAAGAGAAGTACATGGTAATTGAAAGGTGGATAATTTGTAAGTCAAAATATGCTGAGGTGAATAATGGTGAATCATAAAATAAGTGAATATCTCTCTTATTAAATTCTCCTTTCCTTTCTTATTGTTTGGTAATTTGGTTTGTTTCACGGAGTTCTCTAATGATATTTAAATGCCCACATATGAGAGTGGCAGGAAATTAAGGAACAAACAACAATAGTAGTCATAACAAGGACAACAGATGATGAGACAGTAGTTCAAAAAGATCAAGACAAATACAATGTTGAGAGGAACAACACTAACCTGCTTCCCATCTTGGGGATAAGGGATTGATTGCTCTATATATGCAATAGTTCCTGAAGATAGGAAAACAACATTCAAAGCATATAAAACAGATATAAAAATAACATTCAAGCATATAAAACAGATATAAAAATATTTTGAATCGTGCATGTATCCCCTCCGTAGGTATCATGTAACTGAAAAATTGTAAAAAAAATGGAAAACAATCCATAAAAACATCACCACTCACCAAATTTGATTACTTCCTCATAGTCATAGAATAGTGAATTAGACTCAGAGATACTAAGGAAAAAGCAAAAGAAATAAAACTTCAAAATCACCACAAAATGATTCAGACAGAAATGTGGGGAATTCAAACTTCAGAAATAATGAACAAACATATTTTAGTAGACAAATATTGTTTACATTAGAAAAGCAATCACGTACTCCAACCTTAAAGGGTAAAACCATGAACAGATGATATAGCATTCAGCTGAACCTCAATTCTTACATCAACCGGTCCCCCCCCCCACCACACACACACACACACACACACACATATATATATATATATATGTATACATATATATATATATATATATATATATATATATATATATAGAGAGAGAGAGAGAGAGAGGGGAATCATACCAAGTGGAGCATCTAAATTCCGAAGTAAATGAACAATAGACTTCGCATCTAAACGTCTTCGAACTCGTTTTCCTACCAGAACAGGCAAGTGAGGAGAATCAAATACCTGTGAGATTAAAGAAAACAAGTATCACATAATTTGACAGCAATACTTAGTTTCTTGTAGCAAATAAATTTCATTAAGTGGTGCAAACTAATCAAACAAAGTAATAAAGTCATGAAAGACATCTCAAGCTTTGATAAAAATGAAATCATGCTTTCGAGTATTATACAATCGTAATTCAATGTCAAAATTTGACCAATCCCAAACTCCTTGCATAAGTTTAAGAAAAAAATGACAAATAAAGAACAAAAACCCATCATATTCCACATAAGTATTTCCTTAGAAGCCATGTTTTGCTTCAGTTTACGTAGCTGACTATAGTGCAAAGTACTTATCAGCCCACAGGTAACAAAGCAAACACAAAAAAAAATATCCTCTCAACACAATAACAGAACTATAAATATAAGGCAAAAGAAAGAAGAAAGGAGAGTAAAGGTTAGCAAAGGTCTTATAGATTGGAGCATTTTATTTCATTTGTTAGAAAATGTCAACTATTCAATGGGTGAGAAACAATAAGTTGGTAAGCAAGTTTTTTAATGTCTCTACAGTTAATACTGGTTCGTCAAAAGCAACGATAAATGAATATCTAAAACATTAAACCATAAGAATGAATAATTAATCAGTTTTACTGTTTGGTCAACATTGCAAAATCCGACCATATAAAATTTGTATCAAGATGACTGGAAAATATGTTAATTACAGAAATTCCCAACCACCACCACCACCCCCAAAAAAAAAAAATACTTCCTGTCAAATTTCATTAGTTCTTGTCTTCACATAAATAGATTACAGTTATGCACTTAGATTCAGACAATTCAATATGGATGCATATATTTCTACCAAAAAGAACTTATAAGGAAAAAAAATTCTACTGAAAATAGAGAATGAGTGGCTGACTCCTCTTGAAATACACTCATCCTGGATCTTAGCATTGCAACTTATATTACAAAGTTCACTTCAACATCAAACCATCTGTGAATGGTAATTGACAGACTAACTGACATCATTCAACCAACCAAAATTTGATCAAGGTACATAGATATTATATGCTCTCAAACTTTTCTCAACTTGAAACTTGGTTATGGTGAAATTAATCTCACGAACAGAAGCAACTCTGTTAGAAATATAGGCTTTGCAAATAACTAAGTATACATGTGAAAAAAACAACAAAGGCCCAAGAAAAACTTCAGTGAGAGGCTCGAAAACTATAACGCAAACCTCCTTGAAACACCAACTCACAAGGTCCCCCATTGCAGAACAATACCAGAGCCTCGACTACCCAAAAAGATACACCACGGGATCAAAAACTCCGCTCATGTTATACCAAGTCCTATCCAACAAACCACACAACATAATAGGAATAATAGAAACCCTCACCAGAATGCATAACGTAAAATCTAAGGCTATTAGGAAAATCATTAATGAAGTTTCAAGCAGGAAACGGAGTTGATATGTTTTTATGGTATGATGATTGGCATCCATTTGGCCATCTACTAGATCAGTTCGGGAGAAGAATATTAGAATAATCTGCTAAAGTTACAGATGTGATTAGAGACAATGACTGGAATTGGCTTCCAGCTAGATCTGAATATTTTGTCCTGATCCAATCTGCCCCATGTAAAATTATCTTTCCTAACTCTGAGCTTTCAGATAAGGCCACTTGGACTGCCTGAAAGAATGGAAGCTTTACTTCTAAAGATACCTGGAATGCAATCCGAGAGAAGCATGGGGAAGTTGATCTGGTGCTCACATAACATTCCTAAGTATAGCTTCATTAGCTGGCTTGTTCTGAAAAACAGACTTACTAAAGTGACAGAGGAGGGGAACTCAGTTGTTAACACTGACTTTGTTCTATGTAGTAGTACTATAGAGACTTGAGATAGCTATTTCCATTCCAACTTTTCCCATGGTATCTGGAGTCAACTCCTACTAAAAGCTACTGTCAGTAAGAGTAATAATGGATATCGGTAGGCTGAACTTGCTGGGGGAAAATCCTTAGTTGTTACCATCTGGAGGATCTACCAGAAGATTTTCCATACAGCAGAAACTGTCCTATCAGCTACCATGGCAGAGGTGAGAGATAAAATTTGGGAATAGATAATCTGAAGGCCACTCTTGACGTCGGAATTCTTAGTGAAAATTGGGAACTTTCTACTCTCATGGATTACTTTCATGTCCTCTGTTTCTAGTTTTTTTCCTTCTTTTCTTTCTTGACCTGATTGCTTTCTTGTAGCAACTTTGTTGCTAAATGTTTTTATGCTGTGTTTTTCTTTCAGTGGCAGCCCTACTGCTTTGTATAAACAATTCTTAGATAACTAAAGCCTTTAACTTTATCCGAAAAAAAATCCTTGAAGATTAGAAACATTTCCAGGCAATCAATCGAGTTACAGGCCTTAATGGCACAATCAAATATCCAACAAGGTAGAAACAATGAACCAAATATTCAGCAAGAAAATAATTTTAAAAAAATGAAAATGAAATTCAAACAAATTACCTGAGCAGAACAACCAGATCCGTCGGTTTTCAAGAGTGCCAAGGCTCCAGAAAGATCCGGGTCGATACCAATGACCCAATCGAAGCCCGCATTACACCGGGTCGTATCCTCGTCAAGACCCGAGTAGCGTTCGGGGAAAGGGCAAGTGAGGGAATCTAACCAGTTCTCCTTAAGCAAAGCAGCATTAGGGGCCTTTACAGTGCTGGTCCTAGAAACGGCATTTGCTTGCCTTCTTGTTGTTGTTGGGGTTTGAGGGTGAGTAGCTATAGAGAGACTGTGAGTGCAAAACGATGAAATCAGTTTATTAAAAGAAGAGAGAGAAAGGGCTGGTTTGAGCTTGGAATATGCAGAGTTCATCAAATGGCCTTGTGGTTGTGCGTAGACCGTGTCCATGGGAAGAGAGGGAGAGAAGAAATTTGTTTTTCTATGCTTATTTCTAACTTCTAGTACTCATATATGCAGAAAGAACTTCAGAAGTTGTGATGTTAGATGAAGCTGCTAGTTATCCTGGTTTTGGTCGGATTTTCCTTTCTATTTTTCCTCCTCATTTGAAAATGACAAATAAATGCATGGAACTGGACAGAACAAATCAGGGATCAGGTTTTGTCATATAGATAAAGTTTATTAATAATTATAAAATTTGAAAAGTAATTATTTTTTAAAAGTAAAAAAAAATCAAATATCAAAATTATTAGTTAAATTTTTTATAGTTATTAATAAAAACTAAAGTTTTGTCGTAGTACTAGTAAAGTGCATATTTTTGCAATGTTTATATTTTCATATTCATTTATTTTTATCATATGTTTATTATATTGTTTCAATGAATATTAAAAAATGACGGAGTTTGTTTTGTTGGTTTTAATGTTTATTTTTTAAATTTTACAAAAAATAATAAATTAAATTTTATTAAATAAGAATTAAAATACTAATTAATAATTGATTGGATTGGATTTGATTTAGTTTTTTTTTATCAATTTTTAAAAAATTAAACACTAAATTAAAGCCCCAAGCAAAACCATGATTAGGGGTGGATAAAAAAATCTTACATGATCAATAAAAGTAAAGTTATCAAAGAAAAAATGTCTATAATTTGAAAAAAAAAATAAGAAAACTATTACAAAAAACAGACTTGACAATATTTATTACTTCGTATAATATTTTTACTAGTTACCATCAACCAATGGCCCCATCACTACTGGTTTTTTCAAAAATTAAAATCTCCAAAGGATTTTAGTGTCACCTCATTAATACTTAAAAATAAGACGGGCCCGCCCATTATCGGGCCGGAACGAAATCCATTCCCCATTCAAACGTGCCGTTTCTTTCTCAAACGGTAGTTACCCTGGAGGCGGAAGTGTTTTTCTTGATTTCAAAACAAACACTTCCATTCTCAGTTCATCTTGTTTCGAACTTGAACAGAGACTTTGGCGTAACTCGAGGTTTGTTTCTCTTACCTCCTGGCTCTCCATCTTGTTACTTTATCCTTTCATGTCTTATTACCCATTTGTTTTTAATCTTTTATTTTCATTTATCTTAATGACATTCTCTCTACGCATTACATTTACACGCGCATGAATGTATTTGCAAATAAATGTTGTCCATTCTATAGTTAATTGATTGTTGTTTTGAGATCTGACTTTAATTTATTTAACTTGGTGGAATAAAATGAATTGTAGGTTTTATTCATTTCGAGTAACTATTATGGTACTAATTCACGATTTTAACGTATTGTGACTCAATGCCTGCCATGACTGTCTTCTCTCGCATATGAATGTCGCTTGTGTATGTCTTGTTTGATTAGCTTGAAAGGGGACTTTCGCCAATGTGGGTATTTTCCTCCTCACATGAATTGAAAAGGGTCTTGCTGTCGTTTTGCCTACGTCAGGTTCACTTAATTCTTTCTTGCAAAATCAATCGAAAGGCATGCAAATAGAATGAGGGTAGAGACGCGTTAATAATCTGTTTGGAAACTTCTGTCAAACAGTTTTGATAGTTGGATTCTGAAAATCTTTGATTTACCCTGTCGATTGGCTGATAGGCCTTTTGCTTCTGAGATTAAATGCTGCTGGGATATGCCATTTCGTTGGTTGAGTTATTGGGGCATAATTTTGTATGTTTGAGCTATATTAAGGAGCTACACAATATGGATGTTGGGATATGATGAGGATATGGGGATTCGTTTGAGCTGAATTGTAATAATGTGGAATGAGTTTCTAAGGTCGATTTTGCCTTCTTTGACCTTTGATGGGTTTTCAAGTGATAAGAATATAAGTGGGTTGAATTGCTGATGCAAGGGGTTCCTTCTGATGCTGCCCAGAATCCTGTTACAGATATGTTGCACGAAATTATACACTTCTGTTGGGGTTCATCATCAATATCTTTACAAGCTTTGTTCTTGGAAATGTGATTAATCATTGTTCATTTGGAACTTTAATCGAGTATAAAAGGTTGGACATTAATATACCATGACATTCGTGTTTGTTTAATTATTTTATTATTAATTAAAAACATCTTCATAAGACACAATAATGGGCATAGTTGTGGTGACATTATGCAGTTAAGCACTTTAGAGATAGCTCATAGGCCTTGGCTTTGGTGATGAAGAAGTGAGGTGGGGTTGTTGGTGGTCTTAGGTTTCCTTCTTTCTCAGGAAAAAGGAGAAAAAGACGTACTAATTTTTGATACAGAGTTCTCGGGCAGTTGTGTATAGCTAAAATTAAGACTATAACCTTAAAATTTTACGAAGTTACAAGTTTTCTTATTTTTAGATGGATGTGGTGATTTTGTTGTTTCTCTCATTATACTGGGAAGAGAAAAAGTACTTGTGTAGCTGACTCCCAGCAGGTATACATCATTCTATCAGCTTGAGTGAGAGAGGTTCTTATAGACTGTGTTATGGTGCTGTGCTATATGGATGATAGAAACTAATGAGGTCATTGCGTCTTGCAGAAGGTGCATTGCTGCATAGGGTAGTGACTGAAGGATCAATTTTCTTGTGGCTCCAACATACTCATAGCTATTTCAAGCACTTGCATAGTTCTTTGCATTTAAGTTGAATCAAGCATTGTTCGTAATCTAGATAGAGTTGATTCACAAAGCCTTGAGTTAGCAATAGCATGTTTCCGCCCCTTTATCAATGTGCTTTTGAGTTTTGACTTGTTACAAACGTAAGTCAACAATAAAGTTTTTGGGCATTCATTTCAAGTATGATATGTTGCAATTAAAATTTCTGATAGTATAATTATAGTTTAGTGTTACCTCAGTATTATTACAACAAACATAGTGCACCAGACATTCAATCACTCCCAACTCCCATTTTATGGTTTCTGATTGGACCTTTCCTCTATTGTCTCCATATCATATTTGGCTTCAGCCTCTACTTTTACCATTTCCTTTTCTGGTTATATTTGACTCCAGACCTCTCCCTTCACCTACCCCATCTGTATTGGAGCTTCTAATTTAGGTCTTTCTTTCCAAACTCCCCAAAAAAATGGCATTCAAGTGTGTCGAGTATTGGTTTAGCACTTTAGCTTTTCTTTTTCAATATGTCATGTTGAGTAAGGAAACCTAAAGCAAGAAGGATTGATAATGAGCATCCTTCTGCAGCTGCCATGGAACAATGACAATATTTCCCCTAAAATGGAAAAGGGCTAGTTTTTATTTGGTTTTCTACTATCAATTTCTCTGTTTTATTACTTCCAACAGAAAAAAGGTAAGAAAAAGAAGGGCCAACATAGCACTATCACAGTTTACAAATTCTCATATAGTATGATTCCATTTTATGTAATTGCTGTCATAGTATTAATATGAGCTATACTCTATATATAGCGCATCGTTTAGATTAATTAAAGCTCAGATGAATCAAGAAAGCCATTTATTATTTCACCACTTGTCAGACATAAGCATTAGTAATTATTAACTATTTATTTATTTTACTGATAAAAAAGTAATTATTAAGCCAAGGTTGATGTGGGTTGTTATAAGTGGATCTATTGAACTAATACTGCAAACTTTCATTGATAAACGTATTTGCTTATGATAGTGCTCGTAAACGTGTTCAGTGTGGAAGAAAGGACTTTCTTGATCAACCTGTTACGTTTTTGACGAGAAGACCTCACATAGGTATGATCCAGAGATTGAAGTTAATTTGGAACAACACCTTCTTTTCATTGTATATAACCAGTACGTTAGTTTTTTTTCCCCCAATTCCTATTTGGTTCTTTTAAATATGTGGCATGAGAAAAAGTTACTGATAAAATACTTGGGGAAATATTCACTTATCAAAAAAATAAATAAATACTTGGGGAAATATTTATTAATACCCTTTAAATTAAACGCAATATCCTCCCTAATAAGTATGGGGTGGGGGTGGAGAGTGAGGTTGTGAGTTCAATCTTGTCTAGATGTCTGCTTATATATCTCTGAAACAAAAAAGAAAAAAAATGAGTGTACAAAATATAAATCTGAGTTAGTCTGCCAAACTTCTTAAAGAAAGCTAAGGACACAGATATGGCCTGTAAAAGTGTTACTGCAATGAAGTTATCTTGCCAATTTTATTTTTGTATTTACTCTTACAGCTGATGGTATTTCAAGTGTGTATACATATATACTGATTCGTTAATTCATATACACACAAACATAGAAATATGAATAAATAGAAACATACATAGGCACATCTCTAGGAATTGGGTATTAGAAAGCTTCTTTACATTATTTGTTAAATATTTACACTGAAATAAATAGTCTAGAAAGTTATTATTTTAATATTCCCACTCATTGCCAATGAGGCCTTGGCTCAATGGTTAAGGTTGAGGCCCTAGGTCCTAAAGGTTCCAGGTTCGAGTGGTGTTTGCGTGTGTTTTACCAATAAAAAAAAATAATCTAGAAAGAAGGTTAAGTTTATTGTATATGTTTTGAATGTTTATCATGCATCTCTTCATCATAATCTTAGTGAAGTCTGTGTTTCATGAAGTAATCAAATTGATATAACCCATCTATCATCCTAAATAGTTGATGTACAATGCGTCTTTAAGCTTTGTAACTTTAAAGGAGGGATTTCATTCTCATCATATGACCTGGATCTCAACTAGGACACTTTATATTGTACTAACATGATTTACAAGCTTGTAGACAATCCTTTTTCCTCCCAAAATTTTCACAAGCGGACTAATGAGAGCAAAAGTTGGGAATTATCCTTTAGTTTAGTAATAACTGCTCTGTTTTGCTTGTGCCTGCTGACTTTCTATTTCTTGGTAGAGTTGTCTACTTTATGGGTACTTGGTGAGTACATGAAATTCAAAGGAATTGTTTCCTTTCCCACCCGTTTGATCTAGTTACTGGCCCAGCTATAAAACATCTCTAATTGATGATGAGTATGTTTATTATTTCTTTGAACATTAATTGATATGTTTTTGTATCTCCACCACCCTCCCAAGAAAGAAAGAACAATTGTTTAGATCCTCATGCATTTGTAGATTAGTTGAAGAATATGTGGCATTTTAATGATTTGAGACAGTGTGCGTCATACGCTCCGATGATGGACGTACTGCTTCATAGGTTAACCTCTAGCACGTTCCTTTGTGTATAATAAAGTTTTTTTTATTACAATTTTCATATATCATTTTTTTTATTGGAAAAGTATCAGATAACATTGGTTGAAATTGTTTCACCTTTTTTCTCATATTTGAACAAATTATGAATGTGCTATTACTGTCACATGGTCCCAAGCATGAGGTGAAATTAACTCAATAATCTTTCATGTCAAATCTTGGCGAATAAAAAGAATTTTAAACTGAAATTTATTATAAATCTCTTGAAACAGTGTTAACCTTGGCTTTATTTATTATCATTGAATTGGATAGTCAAAATTTAGAAACTATTTATTCATTTACTTTTACACCAAGAATTGCTTTCATTATAGATGAGCATAAGCTTACTGGATATCGTCGGGATAATCCTTGGCATATAATTATATACTATTATTTTGGATGATATAGTTTAATAGATGAGATTGAGGCTTGAAGTCAAAACTCAAGAGGAGGTTGGAATAATGGAGTACTTTAGGTTCAGTGTTTTAGTTGAGTTACAATTTAAGTAGAACAAGGGGTAGATATTAGTAAAAGGTGAAAATTAATGATTAGTATTTACTTATGATGATTATTTTTGGTAACTGGAATTGGTTATCCGCAATACATAGAAAAAGAAATTTAGTGCATTTTATCATTTGATCCTAAAATACTAGTCAAGCTGGCGATAAAATATTGTAGACCGATTATGGCCAACTATACTTTATTGCACTAAGTGTCAACCATCAAGTGATTAGGCAATAGAACGTTGCAAAGCGAATTTAGTCCAAATGAGCATGTTGAGATGGATGTGTCGCAAGAGAGAAGAGGTAGAACAAGAAATGTATTCATTCTTAAAAAAGTGAAGGTGTGATACAAACAAAAGGGTGTCTTAGATATTTTGGTTATGTGCAACATAGGATTAAGGATATAACATAGGATTAAAGATGCATTGCTACAATGGAAATATGGAATGGTTTGATCCAAGTATAATGTGAGATAAGGGCTAGCCAATAAAAATTACAAAGGTTGAACTAGTGAAGGAGGATTTGATCACTAAACAACTTACTGGGGATATGGCTGTACACCAAGCAAACTGGTGGAAATTCGTGTTGTTGATCTGGATCAGTTTGGGTTCAAGGCTTACTTGATTTGAGCATTTATTAATCTTAAATTTTCTGTAGATTTCCTTAGGATATGCAGCAAGTTTTTTCCTATTGTTGCTTTACTAGGACCGTTGAAACAGAAAGCATCAATCTTCCTGGCAAAATTTATTATGCATGTGCTGAAAAAATCCACTTAGTGGCATCACGAAAGATCATTAATAATATGCCTATCTCAAACCTTCACCTTGATTGTCCAGCAAAGATAATTTTCCTTCTTTGGGGAAAATCATTCATTACATAATCTGGCTAGATTCCATTCTTGGCTAATAGTGGCCCTTTATTTAAGGATAGTGGACCTCTACACCCACTATAAAAGGACCCCGTGAAACCATTATTTCTCAAGTAAATTCACTCATCTCTCGAACCTGTTCCCCTTTCTGCTTTCTGCTTTTTGCTTATTTTTTCGTTTTCTCCATGGACAGCAATCAACAATTTGTTACTAATACTTCTTCTCAATCTTCCCTCTCAGGCGATCTTATAACTTCTCAAAACCAACCAGCACCATTTGTGGCTCAACTGAGTCAATTCATCCCCAATTTCATTGGAAATCAAGATATTGGTGAATTTCTACACAATGTTTGCTTTCGGAGTATGAGGGATCACTATCCTTCATGCACTGGAAAATATCTTTATTCAAGTCATGTTGGTTTTGTTAAGTTAGAGGGGAGTCACTTTTCAAGTTCTATCAAAAGTAAGTACTTTTCCTCTATTAATGAAGATCAACTTATGTTTAATATGAATAACACCATTTTGATCTCATTCAAAGGGAATCAGCCCTTGCTGAAAACCTATGAGCTTTCTGGTAATCTTTGCTACAATACCCCATCTGGCAATGATCCACTAGATCTAGGTGGTCCTGCTACTACTTTTTTCAAAATCGATAAAGTTATTTCTCCTACACCACTAAATATGTATTTTCCCAGAATGAACAATCCCACTGTTGTGGGGGATCAGCCAATTATCGATATGGTGACACCCGATTTTTCTGACCTAAGAGGGTCCCCAATGAGAAAACCAAATCAAAATTTTCGAGGTGCTCAGAATCAGAGCTATAAACATCATGGTCCAAGTCCATCAGGTGCTATGAAGACCAGGAGGAATCGACGTTACGGCCCCTATATGTGCCCCAAGTGCAATCGTGAATTCGTCGTATCTCAAAGTCTGGCTGCTCATATAAGGTGGCACTACTGCAAAGAAGATCAAACTAGTAGGCTGAGATGTTCGAACTTGGCTGCCAGTTATGATGATGGAAAAGGAATACTGGTTGTTGAACGAAGGTCCAACTGATACCATGTGGCCAGTCAGGGACAACCTGCAGTTGATGGGGCAATGAAGAATGGAATTCCTGATCTCACTTGAGGAATCGGGAATGAATCTGTTTGACTGTACCTTTGGCTTTTGAGATGTTTGTTTTCCATTTTCACTGTTTTGTTTGGAGGTCTTGGAACCTACTAGAATTTCTTGTTTGATCATAGTTGGCTGCTTGTGCCTTTATGATTGTGCTGAAGTTAAATTGATGGAAATTTCTTTTTAAAAATGTTCTTTCAATTTTCTGTTTTGCTTAGAACTTTTGTCAGCATCTTGTGGTCATGTTACAGATCGTCTAGATTTTGTGGTTTGTTTTACACAGAGAAGCAAGTATGATGTTTGCTGCCATAAATATGGATAAGCCTGTTGTTTCCATGAAATTACATTCAGTTTTTTGTCCTGCCTTTTCTCTCTGTAGAAGTAGTTTGAAACTGAATGCCACCTCCTTCTTGGAGGGGTCAAGGGAAAAGCTTACTGACTTGGTACATCTCTCTCTTTTATACACACACCCACACTAGCACATATGTATACGTGCCAGAAAGAATGTGGGTTGGGGTTTAAAGAAGTTTACGAAAGGTATAGGGCAGATCTGCTTTTGGGCTTTGAACAGTGCCTGACCTAAGTAACAAGGCTATCTTTTGAGTTCGCTGATAGGTTAGAGTAAGCTTGTTTAGGGACAAATTGAATGGATGGCACATCTGGTTGAGTAGGATTGCCCTCAGCCTTTCTTTATCTATCATGTTATAGTGTGTGTGGCACATGACTTGAATAAGATTGCACGTATTAATTGTTTTATTATTATCTTTTTATATGTAATGAGAAAATATAATTAAAAAATACCATGATTTGATTTCCATGAGAAAGAAATTAAAAGCAATCTCCAAACTTTACATTATAAAAAAACATTAATGTCCAATATACTGATAATTACTGTAATAAAAAATATTCTGATCAATTTATTAAATTTCATAAAAATCTAATCAAATGTATAAACATATCAAATGTTTATAATTTAATACGTATCAATCTTTTATATCATTGGTTGATGAATTGTTAGTGGAAAACTCATTTATATAGAGTAAAACTAATTCCTATTTTTATGGGGAAAATAAAGGTCGATTTAATAGATTTAATTACATAGTAAAGTATTGTTTGTTGAAGACTTGTTTATATAGATTAAAGAGTAATGAACTGTTTGTAGAGACTTGCTTATATAGATTAGAGAGTAATGAACTGTTTGTAGAGACTTGCTTATATAGAGTAAAACTAAATCCTAGTTTTATGAGGAAAATAAGGAAAAATACGTAATCTAATAAAGTAACAATATTTTTGTTTCATGAGATAAAGAATAAAAATACTTAAATCTTCTTTTATAAGTAAAATTGTATTAAAAACACCAAGAGGGTGAAACCTTTAGACAAAGGCTATCTACAAGATAAAAACTCATCAAAATCTAAAAATCTATATCATTTACAAAAAAATTCTCTTTAAACCAAAAATTAAGGGTATTGAACCAACTATTTCTGATTACTTAAATAGCCTCTCTATGCCATCAAAAGTTCTAAGATTCCTCTCATTCTACACGATCCAAAAAATAGAGAGGGGATCAACGAGTAAGTCTTCTTAAGCTCCTTAGAAGCACGCAATCCACTCCAATCCCACACTTCATCTTTCAATAAAAATACTTGATCTAACATGATAATTATTAGGCAAGGGTATTCTTGTTGAGCAAATGTTTTATAACACATTCGTACTTTTATATATAAGTATACATGTTTCCTTGGGAGTGATATTGCATAAAACCTCATGAAAGTAATCTTTTTGAATTGAATGGCAAACTAATTTTAAAGTGTTTTCTCATTGTCCATAATTAGATCCAAATTTATCAGCTTTTGAAACTGATTCTTTTTTTGCATTGCCTTCAATAACTATCTCAATAAATATGTTGGCAAGTTTCGCTACTAAGGACTGTATACGTTGTACGAAACTCCATTACCATAATTTTCTATATTGACACGAGTTCTTTTGAAAGATCAAAACTTGTTCTGATATCAAATTGAGAAATAAGGTACTCAAATCGAGAAAATAAACCGAGAATTGAAGAGGAAATGAGAGAATTAAAGAGAAAGATATGTGAAAGAGGGAAAGAGAATATAAAACTCTTCAACTAGGGTTCAAAAAGAGAAGAAGAAAACAGGATAACAAGACGCCAAAAGAGGCTCTTCAATACTTTTATATTTTTATTCATAAACATTTTCACCCCTTTTACAACACTAATTTGAGACTTCATATAGGCTTATTTCCTAATCCTTGACACCCTAAAGATACTTGATACCCATCCATGGTAGGGCTCAAGTAAGCTAAAATTACTCAAAATACTTTCCAAAACTAGACCTAAACCAAACTATTTTTTAAACAATTTTCTATATAATGATCAAAATAAATTTTTGTTGCAAAAAGATCCAAAAAATATTAGTAAATCTTCTATTTCCCCTTTCTAAATTATTTTCTTATTTAGGTTTCCATGAACTTTTGCAAAAGGTTTTATTCAGTGTAATAGCAGAACACAAAATTACATGAATATCGCCCCAAGAGTTAATTATTTCATTTTCTTATGAAAATAATGGGTATTGACATGGAGAAACCCTGCTTCTGAGTTAAGAAGATATCAATTTAGCGATTCTCTTCTCAAGTTTACAAAAGAGTTTGAAATAAGAAGAATAAATATCAAGCCTATTGTCATTCCTGAGCTATGAGAATCAAAACACCACTGCAGAATTTGTTGTCTCTGTACAGCCCTAAGTGCATATGCAAATTGTAATTTCTCAAAACCTGGCTACAGTGTGAGGTTGGGTACTATATGATAGAATGTCAAACAAAAAGAACAAGAAGTTCTGCATTTGAAGTCATGAACTTTGATACCCTCAATTGCTTGTGTTTGTGGTCGACTCAATTAGCAACAAGCACTTCTCAGTATAACCTTCTACAAGGAGGTCTATCCATGTTATGATTTTCTGGAGATGATTTTCTGGAGGAAAATAAATGACATAGATCCTTAAAACTGCTGACCACGGACCTGCCAAGCATGCATGATTCATCTTTAGTGAACCTGAATGTGAACGATGACTGGAAAATTAGAAATGGTTTTCAGGCTCTGGTCTCTTTAAACTATGCTGAAAATCAAGGACAACCTGCAGTCAATGAGGCTTTGAAGTATAATAATCCGTACATTCTCAAGAGGATGAAGAAGAACCCATTTAGCTTAGTAGCAATCACATAGATTATTCAGCAATGCATTTTACTGCCTTTAGAGCTTTTGTTTGAAGCTCTTGGGAACTTAGTTGGGAGTTCTTGTTTGATCATTGGTTGGATAGTGCCTTTAAAATTGTCAAGATTTTTGATATCTATAAGAGCTTCCTTACCAATTATTTCCTTTGTTTCTTTTTCACTTTATTTTGTGTTATACTGTTTCAAACTTCTGTTAGCATCTTCTGGTTCTCCTTGTGGTTTATCTTATTTGGCAAAGAAAGCGAAATGTGAATTTTGTTTTCTAGTGCTAGAATGTACTTTCCACTTTTTTTTATTGGGTATGTCTTGAGAAGACGGTGAATGGTTCTCTTTTAAATCCTTCCAGTTGTGTCTTAATTTGATTACTTTGTTCTCTTCTTTTTCATTATTCATCAAATTAACTGAATTGAATAGCAAAGGTGATTTGATAATCATTACTAAGAAGAAGGTGAATGGTTCTCTTTTAAATCCTTACAGTTGTGTCCTAATTTGATTACTTTATTGTCTTCTTTCCTTATTTATCAAAATAACTGAATTGAATTGGACTTAAGTGTGCAGGGAGCAAAGGGGATTTGATAGTCATTACTGGGCAGTTCAAGGACTTTCCTAAACAGTTATAAATTAAGAATTTCAGAAGGGGTTTGGATGGTCATTTCTAAGGTGAAGCAAGTGAAATTTGAGCTGCTATTTGGAAAGTGAAGGTATTCTTTTTTGGTTTCAAATCCTTCAAGCCTTTATTTTTTCTTGAAATAATCTTCCAGCATGCACAAATTACGATTAAATACTAATGGTTTCTCCTCTGTTGGTAAGTTTTTGTTGGAATTATTTGCTTTCAGGGGTAGCAAGAATTGTGTTGACAATTTGACATTATTATACATTTGTTTGTTGTTAGTAATATACTTGGTTCAGAACTTGCGCTTGAACTTCATACTAAATATCTGATTATATTTTGTCTGTTTTGTATGTCTCAATTATTTGCCTTGATTTGTTTTGTTGCGGGTGCTGCTATTGTTACTATATCGTAGTTGGTTCTAAACATTTGTATGAAGTTAATATATAATGAATGTCTATTATGACTCTTCTATATCATTATATGTATATCTGGTGAGCGTTTCCTGGATGGTATTGGTGTCATTGATAGATAGTTGGTGTAAGGTTCTCCTTTCAGAAGATTGGAAATACTTTCGTCAAAGGGTCTTGTAAGACCTGTCTGGTTTTTTTCTTCTTCTTCTTTTCTTTTTGAGATCTAATTCTTGTATATCATTTGTGTACTTGGGTTGTGTCCCTTTTGGCCTTCAATGAATTTTTACTTATCGAGGAGAAAAAAGAGAAAAAGAAAAAAAAGGGGGTCTTTTATGTAGAGCTATGCTAATGTAAACGTAGTGACTTAATATCTGATAAGAATATACCATATGCAGATTGGAGAATGTACATGCGTTGATAACAAGTTAATAGAAAATTCAAAAAATTTCTTGGGTCCAATTTTTCCACATTCTTGTTTTGACTTAAGAATAAGGAACCCATGTTAAGTCATTTAAAACTTCAGTGACTAACTACTATGGGCACTTGTTCTTGGGCTAAGAAGAATTTTTAGTCTTGGAATTCCAAAGAGGATAACTTCCCTCTAACGATGACATGGCTATTGCATCAAACCTTAGCTGGTAGAAATACAAAAAAATACCCTTATACCTAGATGACAACAGCTTTTATCTTTATTTTGAACATGCTACAACTTAGAAACCAGTTAATATTGTGTAAAGAAACTCAGAGATAACCATCAAGCCGAGAGAAGGGCTTTTGGAGTGATATCTGTGCTTCTAAGGAGCTAAACCCCCTCCATTTTTTGAGATGGTTTAGCAAGAAAGGAAAAAGGAGGGTTTTTGATGGTGTGGAGAGATCTATAGAATCCATTAAAGATAGGTGGTTCAATACGCTTAGTTTTTGGTTCAAGGGTAAATTTGTCTAGTAAATGAGGAAGTTGTAAAGGGTTGCACCCCCTTGGTGCCTTATATTTACAATTTTTACTTTTATAAAAAAAAAACCAGAGATACTCCTAAGTATCTCCATTAGAACATAGTTGGTTCAATTTCCATCATTTTCAAATTTGTCTTGTAAATGAGGAAGTTGTAAAGGGTTGCACCCCCTTGGTGCCTTATATTTACAATTTTTAATTTATCAAAAAAAAAGAAGAAAAAACCCAGAGATACTCCTAAGTATCTCAATTAGAACATAGTTGGTTCAATTTCCATCATTTTCAAATCTCTAAATTTCTCTTACATTGCCTCTTTGATAACGATCATTGATTCTTATTTCTCAGCTACTTTCCATTGGTATATAGTTGATTTTATTTCAGGGATATCGTTGATAATTTTTAAGGTTGCCAGATATTACTTTTAATGTGGTTAATTTATGAGTTATTTTGAGTCTGCCTCTGTATGTGGTCCAACAATTGTTTGGCAGTCAAAGTTATGTATTTTCCTATTTCATATTTTTTGTATTCTGTAGAATTAGGAGCATGAGTATTTACAATTATGCATATAATGCTTGTTGCTTCAATAAAGATTAATTTTCAAGGATTTATCTCTTTCTTTTTTTACCCATCTCTGAAGCGCTCTTAAGAATTAATTATGTGATGCATTTCTAATTCTAGGTCGAGAAGTTTGAAAATAGGCTGGGCAGGTGGAAAAGCATTATCTTTCTAAAGGTGGGTTCTAACTCTTATAAAAGCACCCTCTTTAGTCTTCCTATTTATTTTATGGCTCTCTTACCCATTCTGTGGTCAGTAGCAATGAGATTGGAGTATCTCCCGAGAAAGCTTCTTTGGGGTACATTGGGAGAGGAGTATAACATTTCAGCATATTATCCTTCGCTTCTCTAGGTGCTAGCTCTACCAACTTGTCTTCTAGAGAAAAGGTGCTTTAGGGATAAAGTTCAGTTCCTATCAATCTTAAGATTTGTGGCTTCTTAGATAATGAAACCAAGAAAAGATGCTTTGATGTTCTGGTTCTGTGTGGAGGCCAAACCTGACTAAATTTTGTTGCAAACTTACCCTCCATTTGACAAAGTTTGAAAACCACTGATTTAAAAATCTCAAGTTGTATTGGAAGAAGAACAGTGAACTTGATTGTCCAATAGGTGATCATCCTGGCATTGTTTAGATAAAAAGATAAAATTCATTAAGAGAGAAAAAAAGTACAGAAGAGAAGGACAAGGTATCCTCCTAAAAAATGATACTACATAAAAAATAGCCCTCCAATCTCTCCACATATTGCTCAAAGAAATACCCCTAAAAACTCATGTAGCTAAAGCCCAAAGAGAAGATTCCAAAACAAGCCTACCCTAAAGCAGATGAACTATTGTGGAACGATCTCTAAAAAACGTGCTCATTCCTTTCCTTCCAAATCACCCATATAATCACAAACCAAGGACATTGCCTTAAAATCTTTTGTCGCTTACTCCTTTCAAAACCCCAAAGTTTTATCTCAATAAGACCCTCTACATTAGATGGACAAATCCAAGTCTCACCAAATATTTCAAAAAAAATATTCCATAGCTGCTTAGCTAGTTCATAATGGAGGAAAAGGTGGCTATTTGTCTTATTTGAGGACTTGCGTAATCAAATATTTGGATGAGTACCTTGTTAGACCTTCTCACCTGCAACAAGTTATTAGTATTAATCTTGTTAAGTACCAAAGTCCAGGTGAAAGCTTTGATCTTAGAGGGAACACGTGCCTTCCAGATAGCCTTGTCCAAAGGAAAATTATCCTGTCATTGTGGTAATACAGTCACCCTCTCGAAAGTGATAAGAATATTATATGGACCGTGCTGTACATTAGCATCTGCTGACACAAGCAATCTCAAGTGGAAGTGAAAAGGTAAAAGATAGTTGATCTTTTTGTGCATTTTTTTCCTGCAAGATTCCGGCACAAACCATGTTGCATTCTTTGAATAAAGAACAAAATTTGGAAGTTCATTAATAATCTTAATGAAGTTAGTGACAGTTTCTTTAATTCTTTTGCTTATGCTGAAAGTAGTTTGAACAATTTGGGTAATTCAGTTTTAATTTGGTATTTTTTTTTTCATCTTAATGTTTTCCACAAAATTTGCTTTCCCCATTGAATTATTTGAACTGAGGAGATTATAGTTCACTTAAATGTGCAAGTTCCTTCTCTCTTAGTTGTCCTGCGTAATATGGCAAACACCATAGCTGTAAGTAACCAAGTCCAACCAGAATTCCCCCCCCCCCCCAAAAAAAAAAAAAAAAAAAAAAGAACAAATAGAGAAGAAAAGTAAGAAAAGATTAATCTAAAGATGACAGGAGGAAAATCTGTATTTTTGTATTTTGGTCGTATCTTCCTTTGATATTCTGATATTAATTAGATGATGAGCTGTGGACAAGGACTAACCGATCAAATTTGATGATATGTGCAATTTTGTACCAAGAAAATATTTATACCCAGTCTTGACAAATAGTAGGAGCTATGGCCTTTACTTTCTGAATCCGTCTTGTAGAGAAAGAGAGAGGCTTATATTGACAATACCATTGTTAGGATCATATACCTCCCTCAAGTCGTAGTTATACTTTATTACCTAAAAGTAGCTGACAACTTCATATAAAGTACTTCTACATGTTGGAATAAATTGTTGCATCAAGTTCCAGATCTACAAATAAAATGGCTTTTGAAGTACTCGATTATTCAAGTTTGAAGAGAAAACTATTGACTTTATTATTATCTTTTGTACATTTCTTTGTCGATATTTTAATAGCTCCAAACTTTTGAATCTCTAAAGCAAAGTCACTTTTTGCTTCCCCTTTGAAACTGGTTTGGCACACTCTCCTGCTCCATGCTTTCGGTGTCCCTCCATTCCCATCTTAGTTTCCACTTCATATGTGAATTTTAAGGTTATAAAGGTGCTAATTTCTATCTTACATGTGACCACATTAAGCTGGGAAAGCAGTATGCGCCAGATTTCAGATTATATCGCACCAGTTATTCAGGAGATGAGTGACAAAATTGGACCCTAACACTTCAGATTGGATTACTAAAGTATATTCGACAATCAAAGCAAGCAGTCCATCATGCTTTCAAGTGTAAACCTTGCTGCTATGCTAGTACATTTTGTTTTGATAATTTTTGTTTCTTTTTCTTTTTAGTCACAACTGGGGAAAGCTAATTCCCACCAATAGTACAAATAAAAAAGAGAGTATGTCCATCATCATTGCTGTTGTGTTTTTTGTTAACTTTCTATTTGGAACCTGATTTTTTTTCTGTTCTTTTTTGCATATGTAGCCTGCATGTCCAGAAGGAACTCCCTGAGTTGTTACAACTGATTAAATTAAGGTATGTATTATCATAGTTTTAAAAGTATGAACTGCTTCTCCATTTTAGTTGTCTGGTAATCTTTCTCTAACATTAAGAAAATTTAGAATGTTTTTCCATCTGTGGACCTTCCATACCGTTCAATCTGTGGGAGACATGAAAGGGAGAAAAATAAGAGGTGTTTCAAAAGAAAGGCATCTCTACCTGACACTCCATGCTGAAAAATGAATGGAATTATATAATGCTGAAGTGGGTTTCTGAAATCTGAATTAAGTTCGCAATCTTATTTGTAGGAGTTTTAAGTTGACTGAACTTCAAGCTTTCATGCATAACGAGTGATGCATAATTCAAAATAAAAAGGCTGTTTACCGCTTCGGAAAATTTCTTTTGTCATTGTCTCTCTGCTTTCTTCTAATAATCAGTGGGCTAATATTGCAGAATAACCAAACAAAATGAAAATTGAAGATTTTCATTCAAAGCTTCTACAAGAAGTTTAATTGGAAGCTCTCAGCTGTGTACTATCCACATTTTTAAATAGGTGTTGTGCTTGTTTGTTGGGAATTGAAGCTGCTAGCCTTTTCCCTTCTGCTTTTTTGCATGCTGAAGTTCCTACTGTTGGAATGATATGCCATATGTTGGGAATGCATGACTTCTGTTTTCTGCTGTATGCTTTTCACCTTTAATTGATTGATTAACTTAAGTCTTTTAGTAGAATATTTTCTCTTTAACATTTTAATCTAATTTGTGCTTAAATAGGATTTTTCTAGTTCTTATTCAATATGGTTTAATAATGTGAGCTTGGTGCAAAAATTAATATTGATATCCTCTCTAAAGGAGACAACTCTTCATCCATATAGGGAAGTAGCTAACAAGGTGGCAGAGCCTTGCCAAGAACGGGAGCTGAAACTCATTGTTCTCGTTTTCGTTCCCCACCACCTTTTTGGGGGATTTTGTATGATGCTGATTTTAGGGTCATTGAGACCCCAAGAACTGTTGTATGTAGTACTTTGGTTAATTTTAATGAAGCTCCCTTTCACCAAAAAAAATGAAAAGGAAACCTGCATAAATTAATTAATAAGGTCGCCAAAGAAGCCTGCAGCTTGTAATTTTTTGCAAGAATGTTTAGTAATATTCTTGCCTAAATTATTAAAGTTCAAGTCCAACAGTCCAATATCTAAAATAATATTTTCAATTTTTATGATAATTTTATAAAATTTGATCAAAAGTTTTGCCAAAAAGTCTTAAAACTTTTGGGCAAACAGGCATTTAGGTGCCTTCAGCCCTTGATAACAACCATACAAGTTAAATCTGTTTAATCCGTGTCACTTTTGACATTGGCTAGGGTTGGCAACCCACTTAAAAGTAGGTTCTAAACATCCTCGTAATCACATACATTTTAAAACAATTGACTTCTATAATTTTTATTGAATTCATTTTAAATTTTATGATTTGTCATGACTGAAAAAAATATCTAAAATTTATTTCGAAATGAATTTATTATGGAATTGAGTTGGTTTGTTGTAAATTATATCAAAATTGATAATTTACAAATGAATCTATAAAATGAAAAGGAAAAAAAACTACGTTAATCAAAATATTTCATTTCTCTTTCTTTCCATCATTCTCCTTCCCCTTTCTTTTTTTCTCGTCTTTTGAATTTTTTATTTATTTCAAACATTTGAAGTATGAGAATTTAAATTAATCTTACAATTTAAAATAAAAAAGTTAAACACAAAAGTTCATTTTTAAATGAATTTATAAATTTTATTTTTATTTGATTTCAAATGGACTATAATAAAAAATTCCAAGGGATTTTTAACCCGATGAGAAAGATAAGAGAAGGACAATGGATAATGAACAATTTGCAGGTCTGCTTGATTTTCCTTCATACTCCATTAATTATTACAAGTCTACTTCTCTACTTACTCATTTTTAATATGGAAAAAAATTCATATTTTGGGTGTTTCAGCAAGCCAAGATTCTTTTTCTTAGGGAATCAAACTCGGATCTTTTGTATAAAAAGACTCATAAATAAATAGAGAATCACTATATCAAAAGATCTGTCACTCAATTCAAGTCAAGATTTTAGGTCCCGAACTAAAGGCGGATTTGAACCGAATTTTAATCGAGCTCAGTCAAAACTCAATTTGTCGAACTTTGAACCAAATTGGAGTTTGAAAAATTAGCTCAAATACCTTATCAAACCGAGTCTGAATACTTCATTATTTAATTTGTGAGGTTCGCGAATTATTCAATAATATATTATCGAGCTCAAATCAATATTTATATATTAATATTTTTTATTTTTATTTTTATTTATTAAAATTAGAGGTTAGGTTCGAGCTCGAATGCACAAATATAAAGTTTAGTTTCGAGCTTGAGCTCGGATTTGAACCAACAAAAAATTAATTAAGTTTGAGCTCAAACTCAAATTTTAACTTCAAATCAAATTCAAATTCGAATTCGAACATTTTTATTTTGAAACAAGCTGAACTCGAAATGCTGTCCACCCTACCCCAAACAAACGTATCTCCTCATTTTGGGAAAGCAAAACCAAGCAAGGTATGTCACGGGTTGATTTGTGCATTGACTAATCCATTTTAGGATTATTTTCCTTTTTATTAAGTCATTATTGGGATTCTTTTGGTAAGCATGATCTAGCTTCGTGAGTCGGCCAGCTTACCCTGAAATTATTTTGCTAATCTTGCTTGGGATGCTTTTATTCTTGTTGTGATCGTTTTGTATGATTCATATTATTTAAATAAACATAGACAATATATATATAATTTTACATAGATTTTAACATTATGCTGTGAAATTTACAATGTTAAGTATCTTAAAGCAATGGCATATGCCCTTGATATTAAAGGCATGAACATAAGACAAAATATGGTCTTGGATGATTACCATGATTAGGCATAATTATATACACCCCTAAACATTTGATTATCGTGAGTAATACGATATCAAACCAATTTTATATGGTTAATATAATTACATCATTGGGGTTAGATGATGTTTGGGTTCTGTTCAAAATTAATTTCAGATTGAAGTTTATTTTTTAAAATTTGTCAAAAATTTAATAAAGTTGAATAAAATCTTATTAAATTTCATTAAATAACACTTAAACATCAAATAATAGATTGTTTGGTTTAGTTTGATTTGATTAAGTTTTTGACAAATTTTAAAAAATAAGCTCAATCTTAAAATTGGCTTTAAGTTAAATCCAAACATCATTTTAGTAGTAATTACAATTTATTCTTAAGATTTTAGCGATAAACTTATCATCATTAAGATATTTAATAGAAAATACATAACTTTTTTTAACTACTTTTCATTACATATGTGTAACAGATGATTCACGTCTCAATGAAGTAGTATAGACCTTATATTATGTAGCCGTTAGAGAAGAATTTTCATTAATTTCTTCTCTAAAGCTACTTTGGATAAAACTATTACGTCAACCAATTAAATATGTTATTGGATTTTTTGTGGTTGGTGTTTTTCATGGTAATGTGATATGCCACCTGATCTAAAAATAAAATCAATGGCTATTGTTAAACCACGATTCCATGAAATTCATACTTAATTTTTCTTGGTTATTGTGGTTAGTATTTTTTATGGTAGTATTAAAATAACGGTGTAATGCAATTATAGATATGGATTTAATTTTTAAATGAAGTGACATATTATCTCACCATAAAAATAACAGAAAATTTCAACAATTGAATATCTAAATCCAACTGATTGAAGGGAATATCATTCTTCCAAAACTTGATACTAATTTGTAAGAATTTTGATCCCACAAAACCGGTTCTGTAGGAGTCACTACGGAACCGATGAACTTTGCTGATAATTACAGGAAACCACAGAAGTAACTGAATAAAAAATAAAACATTTAAATATTCAATTACTAATGCAATTCCCGTGATTAACAATAAAGTTCTCTTATTTCGTAGTAAATCCCACATAACCGGGTTTGTGGAACATAACTCAATTTGTAATTAATATCAAATCAAAGAGATATAATTATTTTTATGTAATTAATTAATTTGCACCCATGACTGTATAGTTGACTCGACATGCTCAAGGAAGTAGATAGGGACAAACATCAACCATGAATTCCTTAAATATGGTATTTATATGTTTTTAGCTTTGAAGTATATTTGGGAAGCATGTGACCCAACAACTTTCTTCGTATATAGATGTCACAGTTGCTTTCTTTCAAAACCAGGAGCAAAAAGCTCTACACTCAAAATCCATATTTTCAGCATTTTCTTCTGGTTTCGCCAAATGGAAACTACGCCACCTCCAAGCCCAAACGGCTCTATCTATGTGAGTGCACCAACCAGCCCAAGTAGATACAGCCTTGAACATATGTGTTTCTACAGTATGCAACCAAGTCCAGATAGAAATGCACTGAAAGCTAGAAACAATCATGGAACCGAGCCAACAACACCAAAAACATATGAAGATGCAAATTCCTTTTTAGATGAATTCGAATTTGAGACTAGTCTGCGTTTCAATCTTGATGAATATGACTTCAATAGGCAATCGGATCATCAACAAGAACAACGACAAAAAGAGGAGGAGCAGCAGCAACAACAACAACAAAGGCAACGCAAAGAGTATCTTCCCGCTATGGCATTTGCTGATGAACTATTTTGTGGAGGGAAAGTTGTGCCTTTAAAACCCCCACCGGGGCTTCAATACAAGAAAGACAACAAGTTTGGTAAGCAAAGTTCGACTTTGTCTTCCCCGAGGTCCCCGACCAGAGTACTAAAGCTTACGTTTTCGCGACGCAGCTTGTGGAATGATGACTTTGATCCATTCATGGTCGCTTTGGAGAATGTCAAGGAAGAAAAGGAGCCAAAAACTCAAGGTAGAAAGCCCATTTTCACTACAGTGACAAGGAACAATTCGATGGAGAGAAATGAAAGTGGATTTCCTAGTACAAGGGAAAGCGAGAGGCCTAAAATCAAGAGGTTTCTGTTCAGGAGCGCATCCACTGGGAATACAAGCAATGAAGAGAAGGTAAAAGATGAAGAAGCTACAAAGTCAAAGCCTAAGATGAAAAGGAAATTTAGCTTCAAGTCAATGGGATTTATAACAAAATACAACGAAGAGAAAAGGGTTACCAAGATGACACTCATACATTACAGGCCTAAGCTGCTTCTTTGTATGGGTTTTGGGCAAAATATGTGAAGTAAACGAGCTACAGGCCCGAAGTGTGTGTACTGTAGGGATTTTCAGGAAAAAAAAATATCGTAAAACATTTTACTACGTAAATTATGTTTAATAAAATAAATTTCATGTAAAATTGATGATTTATTATATATTTTTTTTATTTGGTTGAATTTTAAGAAAAAATGAAGAAAAATGCGCTATGCAAAAAGTAAATGAAGGAAGAAAGGGTAAATTAGATTCTTATCCTCAAGTTTTACACTAACTACAATTAAGTTCATTAATTTGAAAAACCAACAACTATGTCCTATCATTTAAAACTTGTAATAGAAATATAAAATATCCACAAAATCGTTATACATATAATTTTAAACATGTGATTAGACATAGGATAATCTGATCAATTTTATAGTTAAACTAAAGTCACACGATGATTTTATACGATTTTTATCAAATGTCTCAACGACAACTCACATTTTGGATAGGGATGGCAAAAGTCTGCAACTCAGATGGAGATTCGACACTTCTCTATCCTATGGAGACAGATTTTGGAGAAATTTTATCTTTTCGAGAATGGATATGAGAACTTTTAAAAATCTCCAATAGATATAGAGATGAGAATGGAGAAAACAATCCTAAGCTCTTTGAATCCACTCCTTAGATCTTTATTAGATTTTATATATATTTTTTTATAAATATATAAATATAAAGTTTTATAATTACATAACTGCGCTTAGCTATATAAATATCCAAATATGGGAATTAGTTTCAAAACTCACTTGAAGTGTTGAACCCTTGCTGCGTCACTCTTCTACCTTCGGAAGTAAACAATTTCTCGCTTTTCCCTTTTCCCCCTCACTTTCCAATTTTATTTTTTTTCTTGGGTTGGAATTCTTGAATAAAGTATGCCTTTGTATTGTTAAGTAACAGAGCATATTAAGCATGTATATCCAACTGCTTTTTAAGAATTTAGAAAAAAAAAGTTTAATTTAAATTAAGTGCAATTAATTTTTTTTATAAAAAAAACTTAACATGTTAGTGAAAACGAGTTAAAAAGGAATACCCAAATTTATTAATGAGAAATCTACATTTTTATAAGTTAGAAACGAAGATTTAAGTCTTCAAAAATTCCACTTAAAAAGGGAGATGAAAGACGAAACAAAACCCCATTGGGAAAATAGATCAGACAAAGTAAAAGGGATGAGTGCCCCAAACCCAACTCATTGTCATTCTTAATTTTGGACCCCCTCGTCATTTTCATATAAAAATTTTGAGGAGAAACATATAATCTTCAAACTAGTGGAATTTATTATAATAAAGTGCAAAACTCGAAAATGTGTGCATATATATTATCTTCTCCCCTTTTTTATTTATTTTTACATGAATTAGATCACATTGAGATATTAATGGAACTTGAACAAAAAGAATTACAATTTTAAAAAAAATTGCTTTCATCTAATTGTGCAGCCAGTAATACTAGCTCCATTTGATTTCCAATGAGGCATGCAAACAACAGACAAAATACAAAACAATTTGAGCCCTGCAGGATAGACTGATTGTTTGATTAAAAGCTACAATTATATATATTTCTCCAACAGCTGCCTAAGAAGGCAAAACATTACCAACTCTAAAATTTCAGATATCGTGGGCTTCAATATGGTTACATAATTTTTTTTGCAAAAATATGCGGATCTTCACATGGACTCGGCTGCATGAAAAGGTCATAGAATCTCCCATGAAAAAAATTTATGAAACAAAGAGAAGGAATGAGAAGATGACCCTCCACATTCCTGCAGCTTAGAAGCCGATTTCAATCTCTACATGCTGCATCTATAAAAGTGGGATTTTTGAGAATTCACTCGATTAAAGAAATATAGGCTTCTATGTTGAATTCTTGGTGAATGTGTGGTGTCGTTTTTTTCATTTTTTTATGCAAAATACTATTCCAAGATTGCGGTTGGCCAAAGCCGTTTCCACGTTGCAATCTCCTCCTCACTGTTAAGCTTTCTGATTCCCCCATAAAACCCATCTGCTTCATTTCCTTCCTCCCGATGATCTTTCCTGTTAATTGTCGTGCGTCTCCACCTTGATCCAGGGGTGTACTGATTGAATTCCAATACTACCATATCTGTTTTAGCATGAAATTAGCATTAGAAACTAACTTGCAGTGAACCAAAATTTCTTGAAATGCTAAAATTGAAAATAGTTCCATCATTTGATACTGAAGAAGACAGGAAAAAATGAACGAAAATTTAGCAGCTTGAATATAACCATATCAGCCCCAAAAAGCTGAAAGATTTCAAGCAAGCAAACAAAATCGACCCAATGGGGAGACATTGAGTTCTTTCGGCGTGGTTGGCAATAAATATTCCATTCAGACACTAAGTTATCATAATGTTGGTAGAAATTAAGACAAACTGAAAATGATTTGTCTTGGGACCAGCAAAAGCAGCATAAACAGATGGTCCAGAGTCTTAAAAAAAATGGGATTCAAGAAAAGGACAATAACCAAAATTGGGGTCTCATGTTTTTTAAGTTAACTTTTACACTCATCTCATCCACATTCTGAAAGATGGTAATTGCTTCTTTCAAGAATATTAGTAATATCATCAAGATTGCAAGGATAAAAATTGAAAGCAACTTACCACTAAGATGGCAATGGCAGTAACTTTCATTCCCATCACATGGTTCCAAGTGACCTACAACACCATACCACCAGCCTGCAAAACATACGGCACAGCTTAGTTAGCAGAGAATCATTATTTAAAATGATTTAAGATATTTGATTTATCCCCCCCCCCCCCCCTCCTTTCCCTCCCTCCTTGAAACTAAATAAAAAGTAAGAAGACCAGCCAAACAAGATTCTATCTAATATTGATATTAGCTAAGAAATAGTTAAAAAAAATCTCCAAAAGGGTAGAAATCAACAACATACCATAAGGGAATTCTTTGTTTCTTCTCCATTGAATCTCAATGTGATCGCCGGGGCGTAATTCATTCAAACAATCAGAGGTATGAAGATCATGTGGAGGAGTGTCAACAGGTGGTGCTCTTAGTCTTTCCCATGGCAAACCATTTTCAATAGCAATTGCCCTCCTTCCATGTGGTGGATACCTTAAATAAAACAAACCCAATCTAACAATCAACCCACCAGCTCAAAATTCTCTTTTTGTTTTTGTTTTCCTTTAATTCATAGCTGAAAAACAACTCATGGGTCTTGTAAAGCAGAACATAATTTCAGTTTTTCCGTATACTAATTTAGAAAGTTAATAATAACAAAAAAATATATATATATTTATCATTGAAAATCATGTTTTTCTATCAAATTACCTGGCTTGGAAGGCATCAGTGCGAGGATCATAGCTAAGCTCAGCATCATAGCAAGATAACATAAACCCAACATGGCCATTCTGCATAAACCAGAACAAGAAAATATAAAGTAAGGATTTTGGAAATCAAAACAAATTAATTGAATCCCAAAAAATAAAGAAAATTAAGGTCTTGTACCTCACGATTATAGACTTGAGCAGGGAACCAGAAGCTACCAGTCTCAAGAGCAAGATACCAAGACATGATGGAATCAACAGGCAGCAAAGAACTCCTCCGCTTGCTGCTAGTATCATCAACTACCTTAGATCGAATCCATGAAAAAGGTCTCACTAAAGAGAGAAGCCTCATGAAGCCCTTGTGTTTCCCTTGTTTGAGACTGCAGGAATCCTTCCTTGAAGCAATATTCCATTGCCACTCTCTGTAAGCAGCAGGGCCAATGACTCTGCCCCATTTCTGCTTCATGTGCCTCTCCCACAGGTGATCACTTACACACTTCTCCCTCAAAGAGCTACAAACACCCGCCATGCTGCATAACCCAGAAGGGGGAAGCCTCTCAAGAATACATTCGATGACCAATTCAGGCAAATCCAACACAGACATCCCTCCTCCTGTAGGAACCTCAATGTGATTATCAACTCTCGAGGTGATCTGGGTCTTCTTGAGGGGCATTTTGGAGGGAATTTTAGCCAAACCAGGATCACGAAAGCTGTTCTTTATCAAGCTGATGAAAGGGTAAGGAGATAATTCTTTCAAGAACCAAAGAGTGAGCAGCCTGGTCTCATTTGCCCATGGTGGAAGAGGCTTGAGAGGGAGGGACTTTGAAAAGAGGAAGAAGGAGAAACAAGGAATGAGGAAGTAAAGTAGCATTTAGGAAAAATAAAAAAGAGGATGATTGATTGGTTCTCTTATGGGGTCAGATTTTTCCAAGTTTTGGTAAATATAAAAGGGGGGCAAAGATCAAAAGATGGAGGAACCCAATAGTGGAAAAGCAAAGGTAAAGAAATAGAAACCTCAAAATTCTTTCTCTTCCTCTTCACAGCACTCCCCTAAAAGAAAAATAAAATAAAACCACAAGGTGGGATCTTCAAACAACTCTTAAAATAATGAGGGAAATTTGGGTTTTTATTGGTTCACAGAAGCCCACCAAACCCAGGAGTGGGCCTCCTTCTTCAAAAAAAGTCTATTATCAGAATAAAATTGAGGGGTATCTAATCTCGGTTGAAACAAACTTTGGTAACAAAAGCCACCTTAATCAAAGCTATACAACCCAAAGATGAAACTAATGTAAGCTGAGATTATGCTTCTTTTTCTTTTTAGGCCTTCTACCAAAGAATTGGCCGTACAGACAACCTGAATAGCTGTCATTCAATGAGAGGGTAAGGATCTAGTGAGAGAGAGAACAAATGGTTTTTTACTGGATGAACCCAGCAATAAAGAGGGAAACAGAGGTTGGTGGTGGGGCAGTTTTAGATCTGATATGGGTCTCTGACACATGTAAATCCCAAGGAAAATAGTAAAAGATTGAGGATAAGTCTAGATGCAAAGACCCATATCTACAAAAATCTGGATTTTGGTTTAAACCAAACAGAAATCTCTCTTTTAAAAAAATAAATAAATAAACCAATAAGATGAGAAACAGAACTGGGTAGTTGGGATTCAAGCACAAGTAAGTGCACCCAACAACCCCTTTTCAGGTCTTTTGTAAAAACTAACAAGCTGTAAAATCACAAAAATCACCACAAAAGACAAATAAGAGAAAAATATAAAAGAGAGAAAGATTGATGAAGAAGACGATGATGAACGTGAAGTGTGTGGGTCCCCTTCTCACCTCACTTCACCAAATTCTTCGCTATCAATTTAAAAAAAAATGAAACCACCTCTAAATCTATTTCTCACTTTGACAAAATAGCAAATAGGTAGTGGACAAGAAGAGAGATTAAGGGAGATGAGAGGCTATGGTTAATTGAGATTTTAGAGGGCCTAAGTTTCAGTGGATATATCGAATTTCTATCTGTGAAATTTTCCCTCTCAAAAAATGCTTCTAACAAGTGGGAGGAAAATCCGTATAACCCAAAAAAGCAACCGTTGGGTAAAAAAATAAGCTACAACTTTTATCAAGTTCTGTTCCATTACTTTGGCAACACTTGGCACTTCTTCTATGGATGATCAACACTTTGGCAACACTTGTTTACACTTAATTTAGAAACCATTCCATTTTTTAATATTGGTATGAGCATGCTAAGTTATATGTTAGTAACAAAGTATGTAATTACTAACGTTTTTTTGTTTTCTTTTTGGATGAGTGTGATTTTTGAATAAATTCTAAAAAATCAGAATTTAGACATATTTAAACAGAGATTTAATTGAATTAAAGTTCAATCAAAATTTGACTAGTCAAATTTCAAGTTAAAATCAAATTTAAAAAATATATAATTAAATATTTTATTAAATTAAACCCAAACACTTATAGAGTTCAAATCGATATTCACATATTAATAAATCCAAGTTCTAACTAAAATGGGTAGTTTAAAAGCTAGAGCCAATCAAAAATTGACTGCTCCTACCGAATACACGGGATCTAAACTGTTTGACACAGCGCCAAGACTTAAGTAGTAGATTTTGTCTTCGGATAACGCGTGAGAAACACTACCCAACACAAAACGATGAGAAGACAAACGTTTGCTTAACACGCTCGAGTGGGAGACACAAATGATGGCCTAAAAAGTTGTGATTAAGTTGGAGGGAATTGAGAACTGGGAAAGGACGGCCTGTAAACAGAGATTCCACCCAATTGCAGCAAGGTTCCATCTATCATTGAAGGTTGGGGTGTGCTCGCACGTGACTTGCATGTGCATGCTACAGTCATTTTTTCTTTTTTCTTTTCAAAATGAAAATACGAAGGAGTTAATTGTTATTTTTAATGGAAAAAAAGTTATTATTACAGGTGTTGCACAAATTACGTGGTATTTATTGGTTTATAATTTTTTTACGTATTTGAAAAAATAAAAATTAATGGTGTTATGGTTTGATTTCAATAAAAATAAATAAACAATCGCAAACATTTATAATAACAAAGAATATAATGTTAATTTAATCTAAATAAAATTAAATCTACTAATGCACGTATATATTATTCAAATAAAAACATATTCATGTTTTTATATATGTTGTTTTTTGTATAAAAAAAATAATATTTAAACATTGTTTTTATAACAAATATAAAATATAATATTAAAAAAATCTCACATATTTTGTTAAAAAACAAAGATAAATCAATAACTCTATTTAAGATATTTCGCCCTACTATGGAGATAAGCTTTACCAACGCAGCAGGTTCTCTTTGTCGAACCACCCTCACAAAAGTAGATAAAATCTACTTTTGTGGATGAACGGAGATAACAACATGTTTTAGTAGTGCAATATAGCCTTTTTGCCTGACAAGTTTTTGACAAATATAAGCAACCGACAACACATAGGAATCACTGCTTTTGCTAAATTGACGTCTAAAAAATTCTACCATTTTACTATAAAAATAAAAACAAGATTTTGGACTTGAAATGACCATGTGCTTATGTTCTTTGTTGGTTGATACCTACTTTTTTTGTGTGTATAATTTAGATAAATATTACACATGAATATGATCATCAACAATTGTTGGTTGGAGGGTAAAGGCAAAGCTTTCTTGAATGGGAATTGATGGATAAGATTAAGACCCAGACCCACCCTGACTTGGCTCATAAAGCAGCCGCCCAAGAATGACACCTTCAAAAGCAACATTTTTATTGGTTGGTATAGTGGGCTGATGTGGTTTGATGACAATGTCCCTAAAATTAGAAAGGAGAAAAAAATAATTTTATGCCCCAACCTAACAAATTCCTATGGTAGATTGCAAAAGTCATTCTAGATATGATTTTGGGCATATTTTTATGGTATCATCCATGACAAAGAAAAGATTATTGTTGATATTGGAACTAAAGAATATAAGATCAATTGGATTTTTGGTCTTTAAAATCATTTTTGACCTCTTTTTTATTAATCATATATATTTTAATTTTTAATTATTTAAATGTTGAGACGTGACTTTTTTTTTACAAATATGAATCAGTATATTTTCTCATGAACACGTAATAATTTATTATTTATTCAATAATTTTTTTTTAAAAAAAATTAAAAACGAAAAAAATGTTTAAAACATTATAATATTTATAATTAGAGTTTAAAATTGGTATAATTAAAAACTCATAGTTAGTGGACAAAAATGTAATTAATCCAAAAAATATATGACGAGACCCCTAAAAATATTTGCCCTATTAGCATATGGCATCAACACAGCCGTTGATATGGTGTGTCGCCAAGTGCCAATGAGTACATTGTGGACTCAAAGGAATCTTATCTTAGCGCATATGATATGTTGGCATATGATATGTTCAAATGAAAAGGATAAAAAAAGGCAAAATTGATTCTCATGAATAGGCACTAGTCCTCTTGTTGGCATATCCTCCTTTAGGGTAGAGTTGCCTTTTAATATGATCTCTCCAATTCAAAGCTCTCTCTCCATAGATTATGGAGCAAACAATAGGGTATAGAAAATAGAATTTTTTTAACAAAGGTCTCATTCATGTTTGATCATGGATGAGGTAAAAGGGCACTTAAGATATACCCTTTGGTTACTTTTGAGATTTCCATAAGGGAGTACAATCTTTTAATGCTTGTCTCCTAAAGTTTAAGCACCTCATCACCCAACCCCATAAACTTTTGAGTCAGTTGCCCCACTTACTTTGGCAAGCATAACTATTCTCTCTCTCTCTCACTCTCAATTTGATTTTGGCCCTCAAAATTAACAAAAACAAATACTAGGTAGTAGTTGGGTTTTTATGTTGTGCTAGATGGGTAGGGCTGCTACAAATACATATGCCAATTATTTTTCTCACTTTTCTTGCAATTATTGACTCAATTAAAACTTAAGAGCTACTATCTAGGTCTTCTTTTTGTGAAAGTGGAGAAGTACCATTTTGACTATTAAAGCAGATTATAAGACGTGTGAAACTTTTTGATCAATTATGGAGGAGGAATTTGAATCAAAAACTCATTTTCTAGAGAAGGGTGTGACGACCAATAATTTATGGCTTCAACGATTCAATCACAATTAGTTAGATTTAATTAAAGATAAAAATAGTGTCACTTTATTAATAATTATATTAATTAATGGCTTCCCATAAAAAAAATGTCAGAGATAATCATTATCCAAAATGTTTTTCTATGCCATTAAGTTTAATAGAATGGTTGGAGCTCGTCTTGATAAAAATAATTATATTTTAATTTTTTTTTATTATGATGAGATAAGATAAATCTTATATGATAATTTAATATGAATTAATATTTGATTTACGTGTAAAAATATTCTCACATCATTAATACATAAGCCACTCTCGATTTCCTTTCAATTGTTTTATTTAGAACAAAAGAGAATGCTCTTCTTTTTCTCATTTTTATCATGTGTTTTTTTTTTACTTCCATTTTGTGGGTTGGCTGTGGTTTGGGCCGAAAATCTCTGTTACTAGTATTTGTTTTTGGGTCAAGTGGACCTCAGGCCTAGCGTTGGCTTAGTGCGTTTCTACCAGCTGGGTTGAGAACAGAAGATTGAAGGACAGGGCAACCCATCACCATTGAAAATTACTCAGCCTCCTTTTTGTAATCAATAAAGCCCAAAGAAAAATGGTCTAAAATTTTCAAAGTCGAGGTTGAGCAGCAACAAACTGCTTGAGTGCTTGGTCAACCGTGCATGTTTAGAATCTTTTTCTAAAGAGAATTCTCGATCCACATTTGAGAACAAACCGAAACACCATCTTCCTTCATTAGGGTGGTCGGGTCATCAGGTTCCAGTGCACGCTGCTGATAAGTTGTCGTGCTAGAAGAGATTCTATTTTTCGCCTCTTCCAAACTGAAACCATCATGATTAACCCAACTATCAGTATCAAAGCTACCCAAGGTGGCAATCAAAGAACATGTTCAACACCAAAATCAACTACACTGAATCAAAGCTACCTATTGTTTGAATTATAAGCACAATCCACAAACATCCCGTACAATCAAAGGAGTTGATGCTGTCAGATCCAATGAACATTCAAGATATGGAAATATCCCATTATATGTCCAGTGCAAGCAATCTACTGTATGAGCATTCCATTTTCATTCTTATCCCTTTTCTCATATCCCAAAAAATTTGAACAGCCAATCCAACTGAGTTTTATTTATAATTATGACTTAACCGAAAACATCCCTATCAAGAAATTTTATCCAACTTAGAAAAAGAAGGTTTGCACATAATGGCCCTAATGAGATGAGAAATAGGGTCCGCGAGAACAAAGGAAAGCTTATCCAAGTCCCACCCATTAATACTCATGATGTAACAGACTTTCATAACATCTTCAGTCTTCACCACGACTAAGGGGTCCCTCAACTTGACTCCTAAGACTACCATTTTCCACCCAAGTATCATACCAAAAGGAGACACTATGTCCATTTTTTATGATCCATTTAATCCCTTTATTAGTAATATCCCAAACTTTTTCCATGCTTTTCCAAGTAAAGGAAGCATTAAGATTTGGATTTGTACTGATAGTTCTTCTAGTGAGATATTTCTTCCTAAGAACTTGACACCACAAAGGTTTCTTATCATTAAGATGTTGACAATTAAGTACGTTTGGCAACCAAAGCCTAATTTGTTTTCTGATCTAGCTTTCTTAATGCCAAGATCCCTCATAGTCTTAGACTTTGCGACTTCATCCAATGCCACCAGGTGAAGTCTCCTTTTTTTTTTCTCCGATGAGCCCCAGAGGAAATTTCTATTGATTTTATCAATGTCATCAGCGATTGAAGCTAAAAGGAGGCCTACCTGCATAGCATGGGCAGGGATGGCTGAAACAGTAGACTTAAAAAGAACAATTCTATTAGCGAAGGATAAAGTTTTCCTTCCCAATTACCAGCAAATTTAGATGTGATCTTATCAACAAAGGGTTGGAAAATACGTAGGAAGATAAGATATCTCTTTGTCTACTACCTCTAAAAGGAGTGAATTGGTCAGGTATTGTATTGTTTTGTAACGGAGAAAAGCTTACTCGAGAAATGGGAAACAAAGACGAGGCATGACAAAGAAACGCATTATATTACAATCCCGAAGCAATCTTCAACCAAAATTCCTCTTTTTTTTTTTCTTCTCTGTACCGCTAATAGCTAACCTTTCTCTCTTTTTTTTTTGCCTAAGGCCTATTTTATTCTTTTTAGAAGCAAAAATATACAAAAAAGTGAAATTTTTTAGATTCCTCAGAGTGAAAGTGAAAATATCAAACTCCATGATATGGTTGCCAAATATCCCTATCCACCATTCTCTGAACCGATAATTATCTTTTCTTTTTATCCTTTTTCTCCCTTATACATTCGGCTCTTTTTTCCTAGAATTGTGGTTATTTTCCTTCTTTTTTTTTTTACTTTTTGAACTGACAAGATCGAACTGTAGATAAAAGGGCAAAAAAGAAAAAGGAAAAAGAGAAACCCTGGCACATTATGGCAACTCGACTCTAAAACTATATGTTAGCTGTTTGATCCAAAAATTATCAATCACTATTGTAATTTATATTTTTATAAAAAAAGTATTGTAATTTATTGAAATCATGATCCAGTAAAATTGCACTGATTGTCCATTTGTTTTTTTATTTACTTGAATTGAAAATATTTAAAGTTAATTAGCATTTGGCAATTTATCTAGTTATCTGGATTCCTTAATTTTTAACTTTGTTTAAAGCCACAAGCTAAGAGCCATAACATCATTATTTCTTCCTGATGATTGTTAATTCTTTTTTTTTCTCTCAATAAAATTAATCGAGTTACTAATTTTTTACATTAATTAATTTCAGTAATAAACACATATTTTCTTCTGGAATAAAAATTTTGTGCACACCCCTCTCTTGTGGGGATCATGTCCTCTGATAAATCCTACTAATTATCATCATCTTAAAAAAGAAAAAAATCATGGTTGAACTTTATAAGGAATCACAAATATGAAGAAATAAGTATATGCTTGCAATTTTTTTTGAAAGAAGAAATTAAAAGTTCAACAATAGTATATTCATGTCAAGTGTACCAATCAAAAGGTATATATAAAGGAGAAAAAAAAAACGACAAACCAAATAATTAATTAAGGTGAAATAAAATGTTAACATCTTTTCATTTAAATTGGAAATATTTTTTTGAAAAGAAAATGGAAATATCATCTTATATTTATAGTAATTAGCTCTTTCTAGGATGGAACATCAAATGGAGATTTCCATGTCTTTGTGGCTGATCATACACCAAATAATCATGATCAAGTAAGTAGCTAGCTAGCCTAACAACTCCAGCAACCTCTTATCGACATATATAATTTTTTGGATCAAGATCTTCTCTAATAATTATAATTTTTTTTTGAATCAATGCATTATTGGATGAATGTCATATCATTCATAATGTTGATATGAGACTCATATATTGGAAAACTTATTGCCTAGCCAGATTTAGGTCATGGAATTTTTCGGGACGAGATTGAGATACTCTTCACCGCCATTTGATGAAAATAGAGGAAGGAATTTTTTTTTTTCTCTAGTTATCTGACAGTGAAAAATACATTTGATTTAAGAAAATTTTATAGATCTGGTCTAGATAAGAATTTTTACATGGTACATTGTTCCAAAAATTTCCCTAATTATTGGACAAGATCTTGATCCTAATTTTTCTCCCTCTAATTGTTAACATTAATTTCTTGCCAAACTAAGAGTAAGTACAGTATTTCATCTAGGCAATTATGAATCAAGAGAGACCCCACATTATTCCAGTTTTTGAAGATCATTCTTTTATTGGTGCAATCTCTTCTTCCCACTGAGAGGAACCCCAAAAAGCTTCACAGTTGGCTCCTCTGTTGAAGTCTGTAGCACCGATGAAGATGACTTACCCAAACTGCAATCTTGAAGTGAAGAACCCAATTCTATGAGCTTATTAGGCACTGATGAAAGTCTATTTTGCTGATGATGATCATAATCTACTACTGGTTTTACATGGTTTTGAATGAAGTAGATAATGTCATTGTAAAGGTTTTTCATGTGGGTGAGCTCAGATAAAAGCTTGTAGTTCTTTCGCCGCAGCCGTTGATTGTCTTCTGTTAGTGCTGTTAGGATATCATGATGATGATTAGTTGTTGTAGATTTTGGTGATACTATTGATGGCAATATTGGAGAGTGGTGATGATCAATAATATGGAAACCAAAAGTTTGATCTTCTGGTTGGTGATGATGGTTTTGTGGGGTTTTTCTTCTGTGGATTTCTGATAATAAATGCTTTGCTCCTTTTCTAAAGTATTCATTTGCAAACTCCCATCTATCTGCAACTACTTTCTTGAATCCCTGCAATTAATATTATACTAATTAAGAATCATTAACAAGAATTGAATATCACTAAGAATAATTAAATTGGTGTGGAATGTTATTCATTCAGAAAGATCATCATGTGTGGGAAGTCTCCATAAGGTTTACTGATAAGAAGTATTTAAAAATAAAAGAAAGAAAAAAAAAACTATTATCACATTGACACATTCTATTTTTTGTTTATTTAATTTTATTTATAAAAAAAAGTAAAAATAAGTCAAGTTGGGATCTCAAGGTTTTTTATGATTTTCTTAAGACAATTATGCATAAATTGAACTATATGTACTACCTAACAGACATTCACTCTGAATGATTAGAGAAACAAATTTTGAATTAATCCAAGCCCTAATTCTCAACACCAAAAAGTGGTATAAGAATTAGGGGTTGGATTAATGAGAAAAGATTAAATTGATAAAATAACATAAAATGAAAATGAAAAGCCAAAAACAAGAACTATGTATATATGCAATCATATTGACATGCTCATCTATTTATACTGATGATCTAAAGCAAACCCACCATCAATCACTGAACACAGGAACAAATGAAATAATTAAAATTAATTAAAAAAAGTTTAAAACAATTTTAAAGAATATTGATGAACAAAAACAAATTAATGTTTATATTGAAATGGTTAGGTCAACTTAATTAGTCAATCCATATCAAAAGTTAGAGAACAAACCCATCTCAGAAAGGCCAAGAAAAAAAACCTTGAAAAGGAATTAAAAGCCACAAAGACATATTTCTACACATCACTCTTACTTCCTCAAAGCCTAAAAAATCATATTATGTTTCAAGATTAATATGTAACAAAACAATTTGAGAGAGAGAGAGAGAGAGACTGACATAGGTATTGAGCTGCCTAACAAAGCTGGAGAAGTTGTTGTGCTTGAAGTAGTTAGGGAGGAGATCTCTAGCAAACTCAGGAGGTCTCCACACAACAAAAGAAGTCTCATCTTCACCCCAAGACACAATGTGGTCTGTAAGAGAATCATCAACAAGTTGGTATGTCTTTGTGAGGAATGGTGCAGGAACTGCCTTTTGTGAGTCCACAGAGAACACCATCTCCTCACATCTCTGATTATCTACTGCATTAAAAGCCATTGATTGCATGCCAAAGACCACTAAGATCGAAGAGGATTAATAACTCAAACTAATTCTTACTTCATCTCCTCATTCAGTCACTACTAATTAAGTATAAGAAGATAAATGTTCAGAGCACACCAGTCCTATCTCCTTCACACACACTCTCTCTTTCTCATTATAATTTACTTACTTTATGAAACAAAAACATATGACCATATCACTAAAATAAAAGTTACTCTCTCTCTTACTGTAGTTTATAACTTTAAGAAGCATAACCATGTCAGTATTGATTTTTTCAAGAATTACTATAATAAGATCCAATGAGCTACATTAATTAGCTATTGATTGTTCCCTGGCAGTAGGGTAGTGGAGAAATTTTTATCTGGACTTGGTTAATGAAATTTTATTAAATTAGAGGTACTTTTTAAAGTCAAATAAAACGAGAAAAGAGAAAAATTCTTTTGTTTGACGGTGGATCAAGAGCAAATCTAGTTCAAGAAATTTTCATGGCTCAGATTTAGGTAAAAAAAAATATCATAGAGAAGAGAGATTCTTATTTAAAACTGATCCAATCTTAAGGTATTTTCTACCATCAGCCAATAAAAAAAAAAGAAAATTTCTCATGTTTTTTTTATTTGACGGTGAAATGTACTTTTGATCCATAAAACTTTCATGAGGCAAATTTAAGCATCTCGAGTTTATACGATTAACTTTTCTAACATTTAAGACAGCCCGGACTTGTTACTTAGAGTACCTTTTTACTTGATGACAGTTTTACCCTTGTTGATTTCCTTTATGCCTTAACAAGCAGTTGGGTATACAGATGAAATATTCTAGGTTGCCGTTGTCCTAATTGTCCTAATTAGGAATATTTCAAAAGGTTCTCCTACTCAGAGTAAAATAATGAAAGGTAAATTACTAGCTAGGTTGCAATGAAGATATATACTAAGAGACAGTAGTACTTAGTTAACCGGTTTGCCAGATT
Organism: Bretschneidera sinensis; assembly: GCA_023935145.1. Lineage (NCBI taxonomy): Eukaryota > Viridiplantae > Streptophyta > Magnoliopsida > Brassicales > Akaniaceae > Bretschneidera > Bretschneidera sinensis. The sequence goes on from CM043698.1 coordinate 4,690,270, forward strand.
GTCTTAATTTGTTCCAAATATAAAGATACAAAACCCATATACAAATCTCTAGATTAATGATGTGATGACTGAATGGTTTTATTTTTGTTTTTTTCCTGCCTAGGAGAAACATCATATTCTTATCTAGAACTGAAACTTGTAGCCTTGTGGACACTGTTCTGATCATGCATTTTGGTGCTAAATTACCATCATGCATCGAGGAACAATATTTTATTAAGTTGAGTTCATAGTGACCGAAAGACCAAAAGGCCCTAATTTAGATTCCTGGAGATTGGAGGAGCTAGATTATTATAGCTTGCCAAAGAAAGATATTGCAAAGATGAAGTGCATTATATTAGTTAATTCATCAACTAAGCATTATAATTATTGGAAAAGATATTCCATAATATTCATATTGATATTCGAAGAAGAGATTTGACGTTTTATTTCATATTTGAGAATTTTTTAGTGTTATAATTTTTTTTTTGTATCAATGATAAAATGGTATCATGGGTCAGTTTACATGTATCGTACTAGATTTACTTTCTTGAACGGAATAAAGACAAGTCATCCACGCATAGTCTAGAGATATAAAATATGTTGTTAGCAGATTTGAGGGGAAGTTAGTGTTATAATGAAAAGAAATTAATGCTTCATTAAGTTCTAATTATATCTTTTATAATTTATGGTCGATGAGGTTTTGACCTAATGATTGAGATTGAGGTCATAGTATTACAAGGTTACAGGTTCAATTCTTTCGATTTAAATAAATTGTGATAGTATATATGATTTAATTCTCTCCTTTTTTTTTATAGTTTAGATGGATTAATTAACAGCACCCCAAAACGTCATATTATAATATTTCGTAGCAAAATAATTTGGCCAATTTTTCTTTTTTATTGAACTCAAAGGGCTCAAAATCTTACAGTAAGAAAAAATTCAGCTCAAGAAGTTTCTGTCATATGGTCATGTAGTATTTCAACTCTACAACCAAAGCTGATCAGTGATCATCATGATAAGCACATTAGGATGCTTTATTCACAACTTTTTTTTAGCCACTGATAATAATATGAAATCTATTAATAACGTGAAGAGACTAAAAAAATGATTTTCTTGTATCTGTATAGGATTCCATTGAATGAGAGACTAAAAATGTATAAATTGTTGCCACTTCCCTATGTGCGTTTAGCTTACTTTTTTTTCTTTCTTTCTCCTAATTTAATGTACAATATACTATATATCATATGTATGTTACTAGGAACATTCCTGACCTTTACTGATTTATTTTTCTGTACATTCCAAGGCATGCCCGTGACTTAGAAGTTTGTAAAGAAAGTGGTTTCGGTCACTGTCAAGAAAATGAGAAAGGAATAAACCTCCTTCGGAAAAATTACTTTTTGTGAATAATCATTTTCCAGTTCCTTTTTCTGTTCATTTGTACAAAGGAGGGGTTGCATCCGATTTATTTATAAGAGAGAAAAAACCAAAGAAAAGTCACAAAAAACCCTTCTAGATTCCTTTCTAGAGAGAGGAGGAGGGAGAGGCTCGTTTACCTAACGATTGAAGGGTTTCGTTCCTTTCTTCCTTTTAGGGACAACATGGCTTCTTGCCCATGGTCAAAATGCATTACCATAAATATGACTAGTAGGCTTCTTGTTCAAAGAATTTTGAACATATAGATAGGAATAAAGATTAGAGTGCTTGCTTATATTTAGCACGCATATTGATGATAGGTGAAGTTACTACTTAAATTTCATAATATTACTGCTCAAGTTTTTACAATCCAGATGTACGTTATAAGTGTCTTTTTATCACGACTTTATTGGTAGCTATATGCTCAGTATATTGAGATTTGCAAATTCTTTTCCCTCTAATGATTATATCAAGGGGTTGATACTACAAAAGATTTTATTAAGATAAAAAAGAAAGTGAAAAAATATAAAATTAGAAGGATAAAAAAGTCAAAAATTTGATTTTTTCTTCGCATGTTTAACAAAGAGAATGAAAAATTAAAAAAAAAAAATAACTTCATTATCTTTTGTTTTATAGATTGGTGATAAAAATAAGAAAAAAAATTGAAATAGTATCACTTTTACAATATTATTCTTCATGATGTTAATTTGAAGATGTAAAGGGGATGTTGATATTAACACAACTAAGTTATATACTACGTAATGGTTCCTCTACAACTTAGAGATTTGCATCTTTTTTGAATGTTCTTGTTCAAAGCAGATTTGATATCTCTGGTATTTTCAGAATTGTTAGTGATTGGAATTATGAGCAGAGGCGATAGCTCATCTTTGTTCTAAAAAAGTATTTCTTTGATCCCTTTTTAACGTAGTGTAAAGAAGTCCTCTTGATTGGTTAGCCTTCTAAGTAGCAGCATTGCTGCTTGGAAGACAGAGATCTAAAATATGGAATTGAATAATGAGGAAGATTCTATTCCAAATACTGTTGTCCATTGGTGCTCAGATAACAGTGGACATGTTATGCATTACACATCACATGAAGTTTCTTTATTATCTCCATGTGACCCACTACCTATTTGCCTTTATACTTTAATAGAGAGAGAGAGAGATCTTTGTCTCGTACTAAAAAGCGCAAATCTATATGCATAACATGCGAACATGGTCAGCAACCTCAAATTATATATAAAGAAATGGAGGATTGTGAAAAAAAAGCAAGTACCATTCTTTTTTTATAAATAAAAATTAAGTTGAAAACTCTTAAAAGTAGCTTATAAAAATAAAAAAATTGTTTTTATGTTATTAAATTTGTGTGATAAAAACAACTTTTATTGTTATTTTTTGAAATATTAAACAGTTTTTAATTCAAATATAAAATTTCTCTCATTAAAATCTGTTTCTCTCTCTAGAATGCATTTTCCAACAGCATTTCTTACAAGAAATTACACATATGTATATATATATTGCTTGGAAGAGACACTTAATACACGGTAATTATGAGCGTATCAAACCAAGAGTTACATAGTTTTCTTTATTTTTTTGGTTTAAAAGTAAACGAACGAATCGAGTATACTCACCCCAAACTGTATTTTTTAACATATTTCAAAAGAAGAGTGTTTATTTTAAATGCTTTTCTAATGGTAATTACTTCCTATCATATTGATCAAGTCATTTTTTCACAAGTGTTTATTTCAAATGCTTTTCTCATGATTTTCTTTCTCTTTTCTATCCTTTTCATTTTACATTTCACTCCTTTCAATCATAGTGATCAACTCATCTTCTACTAGTGTTTATTTCAAATGCTTTTCTTTCTTTTTTTCTCACTTTTCTCTCATTCCAATCATAGTGATCAAGTCATCTTCTACAAGTGTTTAATTCAAATGCTTTCTCATGTGACTACTTTTTGATTTAATTTGATAATGCTCATTGCTTTTTATTATGGTCTATTATAAAGTGATTTTTTTTCATAAACAATAAATTAGTTTCTACGACATTTGTTAACATAAAAAATACTTTCAAAAATTTATTTTTATCATAAAAACAAACTTATCTCTTGTAAAATTAAACACACGCACAATATAATTCAGTTTCTATCACATAGTCCCTTTATATTTCCCAATACATATCAAAGAATTATCTTTCACACCTGAAATTAACCTCTTGGACCTCAAGTGCATGAAAAATCTATGTGCTTATTTGTCACCATTAAGGGACTTGTGACAATATATATATCAATAACGAGAAGCAAAAAACCCACCACCTCATTATTGCGGCCAAATCATGAAAGTTCACGTGCTAAGGATCTAGGCCAAAACCTTTTGAATTCATAATGCAGTTACATTCCTTAAAATTAGAAATGGATTTGCACCCTTGGATTTTTGCATCATGACCTCTCATGCATTTGTCTCTCTGTACAGTGCTACTCCTACTTATAAAGAAGGATCTTACTAGAATAATATGATTGAAATTCTAATGATTAAGTCATGCTAACTTAGATAGTTCTGTTGACTCTTTCTTTCTCTCTTATCTGTGCATAAGTGGGTCCCAAGCAAATTAGTGGTATATTCAAGCATATTTTAAGTTTGTTTTCTTCTTAATTTGTGAAAGTGAGTTTAGATGCTTGAGAATACCAAGAGTGATCAGAAGAATCAACAATGTTATTATTTATGAAGCTTTTCAAATCAAATTTAAATTATTGAAAAAGATAAAGGTGAAAAGATGCTCTTTGTGATGGATAGCTAAGCTAATTGAAAGACAAAATATGCTTTAGAGAGGAAGAACATCTTCTTTTCACCCTAGGCAGCAAGACAACAATATGGCCAACATCTGCAAAGCATTACAAAATTCATTGATGGTTGTGCACTGATAAAGGAGATGGAAATATCAATTTCACATGCTTTTCCATGTTTGAATCATGGCATTATAAATACTGGAATCACACAGCAATTATTGGTCATAGAACTCGAATCAAGATTTTTTTTCTTGTTCAAGGGAATCATTTGGATTTCCAGGCTACACAAAAAAATCACTCTCTCATTCTTTATCATTATCATCTATGATGCGAGTTCTTAATCTCTTGTGCGATGACAAGAGATTTTATGAATTACGCTAACTGACACCTACAAACTATGAGAATATTACAAATGAACAAAAATACTTCCACAAATCAATTATAATTCACACTATAAATAAAATTACTATTCGTTCTACTATAGCACTTATATTCACATATAGTCGTAACAATTTATTAGGGGACCAAGTTCATGTCGTTTCAATTGAGAAAAGATTGCGGATGACTTTATTTTGTCATCATCGGATGAGAATCCTTCCATCATTTTATCATCCTCTCATCATGTCCACCACGCATTTATAGAATAAAAAGCATGATATTTTCCTCTCGTCTTATCCACCAAACACACCAATAAAAGATAATTTCATTATGTTAGCTTTCTAATAATTTTTCACTAACATGTGGTTAAGTCAAAAAGAACAAGTGTATGTTTTCATAATAGAGAGATGTAAATGTATTCTCAACCTAAACTCAAATGATATTTTTGAAATTTTCTCTTATTTACAAACTATCAACTTAGCCAAACAACTTCTCATAAATAATTATGTAACAATTCTCTAAAAGAAAATAATCATACCCTGCTCATGACTTGGAAGTCCTGCAGACCGCAGAATAGAAACCCAATATTATGAAACAAGTGAGAATTGAAAGCTTTCTGTTGTCTTCTTTCGTCCTTATATTTAATTGACTGTTTCATTTAGCCAGCACCTCTTGCTCCATTTCTCCGTTGATTAGAACCTAGAAGAGGGATGAAGGTTGAGTAGAAGCTCCAAAGATTTTTAGTAATTCAAATATATTTCAATCTTCCAGAGCTAGTGAATTGTTTTCATTTACAGCTGATCTAATATATTCATTTACCAGTAATCCCCACATGAGCAAACACCATCAATGAAGTGGTGAAACCTATAATTATCCCTCATTATGATCTCCCTCTTCTCCAGCTTAGATATATACTTTGTAGCTGAGTGGCAATCTCCACATACCCTCAAGTTCTTGATTATCCTCAAAGGGGTCCCAGCTGGAGTACTTAACAAGCCAAATGCTAAGGCCAGCTTTTCACTATGTCCACAGAGGCTGTATTCCTTTTCATCTTCTTCAACCTTCTTCAACACGTAATTTGTGTCGGGAACATATCCAATTTGCTTTATCTCCATGTATAAGCTTTCCAATTTTGCGGATATCTCATTCATCAATGAGGGTGCAGTGTGACCAACAATGAAGCTGTAAACTTTCCTCTTCACTTCAATCCAACTGCAACCTGGAGATTTTATTACACCTCGCTCCCTCATCAAACAGCGAAGTTTAGCTGCGTCCTCCCATCTTCCTGCTGTTGAGTAAATATTGGCTAATAGTATATAATTCCCGGAACTTTCAGGCTCAAGTTCAAAAAGATGTCTGGCTGCATACTCTGCAAGGTCAGGGTTGCAATGGATTCTACAAGCACCCAATAAAGAACCCCAGACAGCTGAGTTAGGCTCAAATGGCATCTTTTCCATGAACTCTAGTGTCTGATCGAACTGACCAGCACGAGCCATAAGATCCACCATACAACAATATTGCTCTATTGCTGGTTCCATGGCATACTCTTTTCTCATCATTCCAAAACACTTCCACCCTTCCTCTATTAATCCTGAATGACTACAAGCAGATAAAAGATTTGTGAAGGTAACATGGTTTGGCTTGAGTCCTTCAGCTCTCAAACGACTAAAAAGTTGGATGGCATCCATCCCAAGGCCATACATCCCATAAACAGAAATCATCACATTCCAAGAGACCCGATCTTTGTTAGGCATCAATTCAAAAACTCTTTGACTGTTTTGGATTGAACCACACCTTCCATACATGTCAATAAGGGCATTTGTAACAAAGTTACTTGTATTAAGCCCACGCCTGATAACAAACTGGTGAATCTCTTTGCCCTGGCGTAGAGCAGCCAATCTTGAGCAAGCAGGAAGGACTGAAACCATTGTCACCGTGTCTGGTTCCAAAGTATCCAGAATCATATCTCTTAACAAGTTTAAAGCATTAATGCCTCGTCCACTTCGCGTGCAGGCAGCAATAATTGAATTCCAAATGACAACATCTCTTGTTGAGAGCTCACTGAAAATGGAACAGGCAACTTCTAAAGAATCACAGGCTGAATACATTGATATAAGAGCACTGCCAACACCTGTTGAAAGCTCAATATGGTTCCTTATAACATAACTATGAATCTCCTTCCCTAACTTCAAATCCTTCACTTGGGCACAAGCAGCAAGAGCTCCTGATATGGTGGTTGAGTTTGGGTCAATACCTTTTTCGTGCATCCTATATAACAACTCAATAGCCATTTTCCCATCTCCATTTTGGGTATAACCTGTAATCAACCCATTCCATGTAAAAATGTCTGGTTGAACTCCTTGTAAGTCCATCTCATTTAGAAGTTCAATGGCTTCCTTACGAAAACCTTTTAGTGCATACCCAGCTAGCATTGTATTCCAAGTTACTAAATCCTTCTGTTTGATTCTACTAAATTTACGATGTGCAAAATTTAAAGAGTGGCATTTAGCATAGAAGTAAACCAAAGAGTTACTGACAAGCAAATCTGAGTCCAACTCACCTGTCTTTATACAATAGCAATGGACCTCTTTCCCATGTTGAAGCAAAGACAAGTTTGTACAGGCTGAAATTATGCTTGCAATTGTTATTGAGCTTGGTTTCACTCCTTGGATCACCATTCGCCGGAACAAATGCAATGCTTCAGAAGAACATCCATTCTGCTCATGTCCTGCAATCAGTGCACTCCAAGTTACCACATTCGGTTTAAAATCTTTTGAACCATTCATTTCAGTAAAATAATTAGAAGCTTCCTGGAATTTCCCATGTTGAGCATATCCAGCTATAAGTGAGTTCCATGTAACTTGATCAGGGATTACACCTTGAAGCCTCATTTCCTTGACACACTTTAAAGCTTTCTTGAAATCTCCTCTCAGTGCATAGCCAGAAACCATCATGTTCCACATAACAACATCCTTGAACTCCATTTCTTCAAACAACTGCGCTGCAATTTCCATTCTCCCACATTTTATAAACATATCAAGCAAAGACCGTTTAACACAAGCATTCCCTTCAAAACCAATGCTCGACATGTAATCGTAAGCGTTTTTCCCCGCCTTATAATCCTTTAGCTCAGAACACGCCTTGAACACCTTGGGAAAAACAAAATGGTCCGGTCTCACTCCTTCCGCAATCATTAAATAAAACAAATTGATTGTCTCCTCATATTCTCCTAACCCGTTATACATTCCCATCATAGAAGTCCAACTAAAAACATTCCTTTCAGACATTTTCTCAAATACTTTACGTGCATCATTAACACAAAGAATCTTACAGTATAATTCCAAGAGTTGACTACCAAGAAATACACACAATTCTACGCCACATACAATCAAATGAGCATGAACTTGATTACCCAGTGGCAAATTATCAAGTTTTCGACATTTTTGAAATATTAAGGCATAAGTTTGAGTACACTCATCTGGGTTGGTTAAGTCCATTGACTGAAGCAAAAGTGCAACGTTGTTTAAGACCCCCGTTCTGGAAACAGAGCTATCTTTAGTGAAATACCCGCCATTGCATTGATGTATTTTGCTGATTTTTGAACGGTTTTCAAATTCTTTGACCGTTGAAGCTAATATGCGCCATTTTCTGGTATGAAGAGAATGGGATTTGGGTGTTTTTGGGTGGCGTATTGAGAGAGTGGAATGTGAAGCAAATGGCATCAGAGAGATGGCCATTATCTGTTCTGATCTGATGAGAAACTCATGGGTTCACTTATTGGAAGAGAATTTTTTAGATTATCTTTTGTTTTTTTTTGTTGGCTTAAATATCTGCAACATTTCTCATCTTTGTCAATGAACAAACAAAGTGACTGAAAGTGAAATTTCTATTTGCTAACAATTTTCATCGGCGAATAGAATGGCTGTGATAGTGTGAATTTTTCTTGTAAATAACAGTAGACGGATAAAAATCGAAAAATGAAAGTTGACGCTCAATTGGGTTTTCTTTCTCCAAGGCTTCATATAAAGTTGATCATAGCCCAGAGGCCTGAAAGCACAGCCAGCGGGCTTGGACTAAAAATATAAGAAGTAAATTTCTTTGAGTTGGGCTTTAAACTATGTTAAAAAGCCCAAATCTGACTCAAGATAACATTTATTATATTTATATTTTAATATATACAATGTAATACTTAGATAAATACATAATTTTTGTGTAAATATTTAATTTAAATAATTTATGAATTTTTAATAAAATAAATTTTTTAATGGTAAAGATGATAAGATAGATTTTTGTAAAAAAAAACTTGACCTGATGTAGCCTGAGGACTAGATTTAGACCCGATGTTTGATCACTCCTGATTTTAAATTTTTCTTTTTATATCATTTGAGAAAAAAAAAAATATAATAAAAAACTGTCACATGTAATATAAGGCTCATAAATTTACGAGAATATCGATTGTTGTTAATGAATGGACGGTTACTACTTTCATCTTTAAAAGTAAGATATTGTTGTTTTTTTAAAATAAAAAAAAAACAAATAAGTGACATTTTGCAGCATCTTCCAAAATGAATGTCACAACTACCTAAAATTGGTTAGTGTCTCTATACAATAAAATCGGTTTTGTGAAAATTACCTCAAAATTAAGAAAATGCACTAATAATCATTGAAAATTGAATAATAATCATATCAAAAATTTTAAATATAAAATTTATTATTTAAATTTTCTATTATTATTAGTGAATTTTCTTGATCATATTGTAACTTTCACGGATTTGGTTCTATGGTATCTAATGCAAATGCAGTGCATCTCATTATTTATAAAATGAACTTATTTGGCAAGATATTCACACAAATTTCATAAATATTTCACATGTAGTTTGATCAAATTTAGACATTTTCCCATGTTTTGGAAAAATTCACATGTAAGTCTGACCAAATTGATGAAATAGTCGATTGTCCAAAGAGAGAATCAAACAGTTTTTTTTTTTTTAAATCTAAGCTAATTAAATGCTTCGAATCTTTAAAAAAAAGGAAAAAAAATAAATTTATATTCGAAATTTTATGATTAGATTAATTTAACCTTAAGTTTTTAAAGAGTATCAATTTATCATGAGTTTTATTTTTTTAGGTCAATTGAGTTTTCCATTCAATTGGATTGTTAAGAGGACATCCTAAACCTCCAAAAAAATAACAAATTGACTTAAAAAACAAAACTCATGGGTAAATTGATCTGAAAATCAATGAGCTAATATGTTTTTCACGTGTCTCTTGACGATTAAATTAGACGAAAGATCCATTAACTTAAAAAATAAATCTCATAGATAAATTAACACTCACCCAAAACTTAAAGTCGAATCGAATCAATTATGAAATCTTGAAAATAAATTTATTTAAAATTTTTTTTTTGAAAAGTACACGTATATGCTCGTACCTATTATTTTTCATGTGCTGCAAATCTGCAATAACTTCCTCTACTCCCATCTTCATATTAGCTGGCCCATTATTGTTGACCTAATAAACAGTACTAGTACAACTTTTTTTTTTTTTTTTTATAAAAAAAAAGTACAGCAATGGAGTAAGATCAACGGCAAGTGGTTGTACATTTGAGGGATATGTACTGAAAAGAGGTGCTATATAATGTAGTACTCGTAAATTCAAATTCCTACAATAATTCGTAACAAAACATTTCCCAACTTGTGAGGTAGAGGATCCCAACAGGGGTGACATGAGATCACACGCGGGCACACTCAGGGAATTATCATGAACTACCTAAATCCTAATGGGTTGTGTAATGAACCTCTATTCCTGTGTGTGTGTTCTCAGGTCGCCCCCGCCGGGCTCCCTCTACCATATTGCCACCTATCGGTGAGTCCTCCATATTTTTCTTGTTAATTAATTACTTAATTGTACATCCATATGTTACCGCATTTATTCTCTAATTTGTAATTTTCTTTTCAGGTTATGAACTTATTACTGGCAAAGAGAAAAAATTGAAGAAAAAATAATATTTTTTTATTATCATTTGATAGCAAAATTATAATAATTTTAAACTAAGGATAATTAGAGAGTTCAAGCTCAAATAAATCATTTTTTTTATTTTCTCTTATCAAATGGATAATAAAAGACATTATTACTATTATTTTTTTCATTCCCTCTTTTTTCTTTCTATTTTTTATATACCTTTTTTGATTGGTGGTGTACTAGCGTTAAGTATGAGACAACTAAAATTGTGGGTGTACTAGCAAATATAAAATATTAAAAAAGGGTAGTTTTATCATCCAATAAACTAACTAAAAAACAGTCTCTCTTCTTCGATTCGGATGTGTCACCTACAGGTCCAACAAGTGCCACGCAAGACCATCTCCCTAGACAAACCTATTTGTAAAGTAGATGCAATCCGATGTTGCTATTGCAGCTTCCGTAAAAAATTCTGGAGAAAGAGCTCTTGCTATTGGGTGAAAATGAGTCCTATTGCTAAAAAGTAAAAACCAACAAAAATGAAAAGAAAACTCTATAATTGATGCTACAGAAGCTTTGCCACTTTTTTTCATGGTACATTGACAGGGAGAGAGATGAAACCCTAGTTTCTTATATGGAAAACTCGGAGGTGACCACTAGGCCAAGAGGGTCAGGCCGAAGCTTTGCAACTTTGCAATTAACATAACTGAGATTTTAGAAGCTTGTAAATAAATGCTGCATAAAAATGAATAAAAAGCAGCAAGAGTTGAGCACTCACTAAACCAAAATCCGTATAGCAGACTCAATGGCTAACAGCTCTTCATTTCCAACTTTCTTCCAAGCCCCACCAATTATCAGATGGCCTCTGACCCCGTCCATTGACGAAATGCCTTGACCATCTGATTCGCAATTCTCTACCGACTCTCTCACCTTCTGCACACCTGAACCATCTAAAAATTGAATATCTCCAATGGCACCTTCAACTGATGAAACATCATTCCCATTTGATTCAAAATGCTCTACTGTCTCCCTGGCCTTTTTGATGCTTGAATTATCTAATTGCTGAATATCACAACTAGCTTCTCGCTTGCCACCACACCGCTTCAGTTCCCAGCTCCCTTCTGTTTTTGAGAAGTCTAGAACTTTCTTATGGCCGTCATCACAGTCAAGAACAGGAAAACAGCCAGAAGACCCAAGAACATGAGGCAACATACCAATTGGACATGGGTTCCATGTCTTTGCCTTTGCCCATCTGCTTGAATTTCCCTTATCAACATCCTTTGTCTTCATAGCTTTGCTCTTCATTTGATGGAGCTTAACGAACTCAAGTTTCTTAGCTGCATCATGGATAGACTCCTCTTGCTGTCTAAGGGTCTCATGAATCATGAGAGAAGAGTTTTCTTCAGTAACATCAGTGACTGGCATACGTATTGAAGAGAGATTTTTAAGTTTCTCCTTACAAACACGATCTCCCATAAGCTCCAAAAGTTGCATGGATGAATCCATGAGCTGGTCATTGCCAGATGCTGACAAGAGAAGACATTTACATAAAAACTCCGTTGGTATTGCATTTGATACCTTTTTTCTGGAAGAATCATTTTGGCGAAAATGCTTAAGTCCCTTGAGATGTCCAACAAGCCATGCAAACAAAGAAGAAAGACATTCAACTTGGGCCACTTCGGACTCCGATATTAGATGCCCTTCTAAAAGCGATTTCACAAAAGGATCAGCGAAGGTAAAGTAACACATAACCAATGAGATTTCACAAGAAGATCAACGAAGGTAAAATGACATGATATTTATGTTATTTGAGGCTTCGGTTAACAGATGCATTCTTCTATTCGATCAGTTCGGTTAACTAAAATATATGACCGAAAAATTTTGGTTATAGCAAAATTTGTTCCGATTTAACCGAACAGACCAATTGTACAGCCCAACTTACTACAAAACCACTCATAGTATCTTAAACTACACCTAAAGAGGATAAAAAAAATCGAGGTCACAAGTCACAATAAAAGAGAGTTGGTAATTACCTGTTTCATATTTCATTTGTTCATGAATCCCAATCATATCAAGAACTGCCTGGAGAAGAGTCAGAAGAAATTCTGGTTCTTTAATTGAGAATTTTGTTATCACAAGCTTCCAGTCATCCAACAAAATGTGTATATTTAGGCCAACTTGGGAATCTTTTGGAAGTTCCACCCAATTTGATGAATCCAAAGCCTTCAGCAACAAGTCCAACGACACAGATACTACTTCTGAGGAGAACGAAGAATATAACTGTACAAGGATTTTTAAGGTCTTCCTAATATGTTTTTTATAACCTGAAAACATAAGTACAGCCATAAAGATTGCATTACCTTATGCATGCAGAGTGAGGCAGGAGAAAAGAAAAGAAAAGGAAAAAAGAAACACTTATGGCCATTTTATTGTAAAACCAGATCAAATGGAGTCTAGAAGCCATGCAAACATCAGCAATGACTTTAAAAATGTTGTTCATGCCTGTGACTCATACGGAGTGTAGCATTTTTTCTAGGATGATAATTGTTCAATATTTCTATGCTGTTTATGGCTTTGATGTTCATCCTTAGGTCTTAACCAAGGTTTTGCATTAACAATTCAAAGAGACTAATTCAAAGAGACTAGCTTCAGACATACCTATTTTCCTTTGTGTGCCTAAACATTCCTTTATTGGTATTTTCCTTTCTGCCAAAGTTTACTATGGATAACATGCCTTATTATCATTATCCAAGTTTTCCTTTTTTATCATTACTTGAGCTTTATCTCTACATGCCATCAAATTGGTGCGTGCTATTGTTGCTTTTCTAAATTTCACTCAAATATCATGTAATGAAACATAAGGAATGATGAAAATAGCGCCTATAACTAAATTCAGACCATGCAATATATAATCAAACTAGAAAAAAATATCAGCGTAGTTAGTCTACCTCCAGATTTTGATGAATGGAGTTTGCGAGCCAGAAGTGAGAATAACTTACCACGGCCGCAAAGGCTTTCGCTAATTTTCCCACCCGTAAAAGAGAGAAAGTCTATCAAATATGAGCAATAGCAAAATTTTGAAGATATATAACCATAAGGTGTCTAATCAAATCAAAACATTTATTTCTAGATCATTTCATTGTCCCTTCTTAGAATGGTAAATCTACGACATCTTTTCATGTGCAGAAGATACATGTTTACCATTCAAAGCACAACTGCTATGCCAACGGCAGTAGATTTGCTATCTAACACTCAACAATCCATGCCTCCCCAAATTTTCACACGATTTTGAATTGTTATATTTCCAGATAAAAGAAAATTTTTACTTAAAGAAAGGGGAAGGTAGGAATAGGTTTGAACTCATGCTTCAGAAAACTAGAACATTCTAAATTTCTAATACGTAACAATCTAGACATACTATTCCATAAAATATGCACTCATCATCACCTGAACCTGCTTTTAAATTGACAAGAACCTTCTTTCACAAATCATATTTCAATGCTATAAGCTATCTTCATATTGCTTTAACGATTACTTGCCCTTGGAAAAATATTAGAAAAAATCCTGACAACATTTAATTTGGAAATGTAATTGGAGCATATATTTTTTTTCCTTCTGTGTGTTGAGGGGAGGGGGGATAGCTAATGCTCCCTAAAAGCTAATAAAAGTTAAAAGTAACAAGCAGATTTTTATTGCCTTATGACGCAACAGAACACACACTGATATGTGGTATGTATACCATGAGAGCATATGCCATCAATGCAGTGGCATAATTGCATAAAGCAATCATCTTTGCAAAATGCCAACTAATATTCAGATTAGTTAAAGAAGAAAATAAGTCTTAAGGCATTATAATCATTAAAAGAAAAGAAGAAAACCTCAAGTGAGTTCTTCCTTGACTACTACAGAAAAAGAAAGGTTTTACGCACGTTTCCCTTTGAATGGTGAAGATCCAAGTTGGAGACTCTGCTTATCTTTCAAGCAGAATGCCAATTCACAGAGTTTAGATTTGATTTCTCTTCTGATGTTAGCAGTTCCTTCTCTCTTAAATGGAATCAGATTCTTCTGAGGTTCCCAATAATAAGATTTCAACCAATCAAGTGCCTGGAATCATAAATAAGTGGATAAGACAAAGTAAGAGCATAAGCATAGAAGATACAAAGAGGATAAAAGGAATATTACATAAGCTGAGTATTGTATAATATAGTGTATATTAAACCTTTACATAATTAAAATTTTTCTAAAATATTGATTGTTGAACCTTCATAATTTCTTTCTTTATTATTTTTTATAAAGCTCCAAACCTAAAATGACTCGAGAATTCGGATTGGAAAAGACAAATCTTTTTTCTTTTCTTTTCAGGTTTCTAACCTTCCAAATTGTTCATCCTCACTTTCCATAGCAGTTTTGCTCGAAACAAGTGTTAACAATCAGAGTAGCTAGCAGAGAAAAATCTAAAGATTTGACTTTAAAAAGAGAAAGAATAAATTAAGAACAGAGTATACCTTATCTACAGAATCTTGAAGCACTAAAAGTGCAGGAACCTCGCGGTGTGAACCCTCTACAATTAAACCAAACCAATATCAAGCGAGCAAACAAATTTAGTTCTTGATTTAGGTCAAATCAAAACAAAGAATTATGAATAACTTTCGCACTGCAATCATAAGACACAACCACAGGCCTCAATGCTCAAATCACATCATACTCCCTCCATAGTTGAAGCTGCTTACCATGACGAAGATCAATCAATGTACGCGGAATACCAATTGCCTCAGCTGCCTCAGCAATCGAAACGGCCGTTTTCTTCCGTGTCCTCTCAATGACACAATTCACAAGCCTTCAGAAATAAGGCTAAACTGTGTAAGCTTATCTATTTTCATCATCGTAGCATTCACATATTCACATGCATAAATGCACACACACACATACAAGCATGCACCAATAGACACCAGTTCAGGCAATAACGTCAATTCTATCTTAGGTGCTACGCAATAAAATTTTGAATCGTGAATAAGAGTCATGATAGTAAAGAGTTCGTTGTCTTGAAACCTCTAGAACTCTATAAACCTTTGAAACATCTTACATGATATCCAAAATGCTAATGGATTGTTCTCTAAATTTTAGAATGCCACGTACTAGCTTAGCCAAGATTTTTTTTATTGGTAAAACACACGCACACACAAGCCTTCAGAAATAAGGCTAAACTGTGTAAGCTTATCTATTTTCATCATTGTAGCATTCACATATTCACATGCATAAATGCGCACACACACATACAAGCATGCACCAATAGACACCCGTTCAGGCAATAACGTCAATTCTATCTTAGGCATTATGCAATAAAAGTTTGAATCGTGAATAAGAGTCATGATAGTAAAGAGTTCGTTGTCTTGAAACCTCTAGAACTCTATAAACCTTTGAAACATCTTACATGATATCCAAAATGCTAATGGATTATTCTCTAAATTTTAGAATGCCACGTACTAGCTTAGCCAAGATTTTTTTTATTGGTAAAACACACGCACACACCACTACTTGAACCTAGGGCCTTCAGGACCAAGGCCTCAGCCTTAACCATTGAGTCAATGCCTCATTGGCAGCTTAGCCAAGATTTTCTAATAACAATGGCCTCAAGAACTTTCGCAGTACATTCCCGAAGGCAACAAATCAGCAATTCCCAGCTCTATCATTAGTTCCTAGATTTGGAGGTTCTCTGAGACAGCCATCAAATGTTAATTCTCATTCAAAAATAAAAATGCTGAATTTTTTCCACTCATAGCATTCACATAATATTAAAAAATTTAATCCCACTATAGCTGAGATGAAAACTGCAAAAGCCAATTTCCTAATAAAAATGAGCAGCACTACTGCAAGTACTGATTTGACCTTGAGGGTGATGATATGAATGTTGTACTCGATGTTATAAGTTCTGTTGTCCACAAACAACATATTTCTTATAACTAAGCATTGGCCCCTAGGTACTAATGTGTTTGTTTGCCAATAAGAGAACTCAAACTCATCAAATTTTCCAAAGTCTCCCCTTTTGCTGCAGCTAGTTATGCTGACCCTTCTAAAAAGTGTACCGAACTGTATAACAAATATACTAATTAGGAAACAGAAATCCCCAATCACAGTCCAACACAAGGCTGCCTCCTCTCACAATTTTCCTATTACTTCAATGAATTTTATTCATGTGATCAATATCATTTAATTGCTTCTATCGATACAACTGCACCTTCCCCCTAGTTTTCCCTCTCTTTTCTTTTCCTAGATCTTATCAACAGACTTTATCTTATTCAAGAAGTGAGTAATAAAGAAAAGCATTAGTTTATTCCAGACATGACCAATACAAAATTAGACCACTGACACCGCTAAGAACTCAAGACCCTTGTTTGAGGCAACCGAGCAAAAACAATATCCACTTGTACAGATTATCTTGAGACCTCCCCAGTGCCTTGCCTCAATAACATATAAAATGTTCTGTCTATTGTGGTATCCAAAAGTTGGCATGGCAACAAGAGTTTTTCAGTCCTGTCTTATATGTTTAATGACGTCATAATCGGAGGAGGTAATTAAAGTGGTTTGGTAACTTTAAAGCTCATACAAGTAAACAATTTCATGACTTAAGTTGTTTCTTTGGCATCAAAGTAGTAAACAACCAACATGGACCAACAAGGCAAGTTTAACTGGTATATCACAAAGCTAACTCCCCAGGTTGGTATGTCCATCAACCTTGAAATCTTTTATGATATAATAAACCTCAGCGACAATGTTATTTTTAGGGGGGGGAGAGAGAGAGATTTGCTACCACCAAATGAGTTATAGCTTTTTAAGGGGCCTATTCTCTTAAACGTGTTTTGACTTTCACCTCGCATTGAGTCACAAAACAGTTCACTTTGAGGCAATACATTAAATCACAAAATTTATGGAGAGAAGTATGCAACCACTAAGTAACAGGTACTAACATTGAACATTTTCCACAGGTTCACAGACATAAAAATATTTTGTGTTTTTCACCCTCCCCTAACCCACAGGCATGTGCATGCACACACACAAAAGAGAAGCCTTGCCTAGAATTCTATCAACCACCGGAACAGGCAACAAATCTTATAACCCACTCTTGGAAGTTAGAAAAATGAAGGCACACACTTGATGCAACATTTAGAAGCATGAAGCATGTATAAGCGCTGCCCCCAGTAAAGCCAAGGGAGGTCAATTATTTTTTTTGAAAAGATAAATTTTTGTAGTACTGATTCATCAAGTACCTACTAAGCTACTCTTTGTCTTCTCTATCTTACATAAACTTAAAAAAATAAAATGATGTAATTTTCTTTGAAAGAATGTCCTCACCATGTTGACAGCTCAAGTGAAACATTAGTTTGAATTGGGTGAAACCAGTCCATAACATAAATTGATAAAAGGCTTATTTTTAAGATTGGAAACAAAGCGGCAGGGCACTACCGTGTGCTTTTCAGTTTAGTGATTCGGAGTAATCCAACTCAAAATTGTTACCTTATATGGTGAACATAAGCGTAGCTTTATATGAGAGACAAATGAGGAATCTGTTAACAGGAAAATACAGAAGAGCACCCCCCAGAGCATCTATGGCTGGATACTTTTTATAGGTGGTGTGTTCTACTGTTAAGTTAGTAAAAGTTTGAAAACATATGAGTTGATGACAATGTCATTAGTAACTAACAAAAAAATGTATCTTGAATCAAAACGAAGAAAAGGAATCTCACCTCACTATCACCATGCAATATAGCATTTGCAGCAAATGCTCAGAATATAAAGCATCAATGGGATGTGTCTCCCTACTGTTAACCAAAAAAGAAAACAAAGATACAACTCAATCAAATTCAAATAATTCTAAAAGCCTTAATCTATAATTTATCAAGAAAAAAATCTTAGAATGAAAATTAAACCATATGAATTACCTGATGAAACCATCTTTCTGCTGAATTTCAATGATAGAAGCTGTGATATCAACTGCAGCTGGTATACATCCTCTGCTTCGCCATGTTGATATCTAAAGACAGAAAAAGAATGAATTGAAAAGGAAAGAAAGAAATATCGAATGTGCTGTTTGGTTGCTTGGGAAAAGATATAAAACAAGAGGCAATAATGAAAATTAAATCTATCAGAAATTTGAATATGATATTTTCACAATTTGTCACCTGAACCCCAAATATAAACTTTAATCTGATAAAATCATATGATCATCTGAGTTCAATTTTTCATTGTTTAGCGACCGAAACAGCAATAGTTTGGGATTTTATTCAAACTTTGACTTTGTTTCTCTTGTCCTCTGTTTCCTCAGCAACCAAACATGAGATAAGTAAGTAATAAGAAATTTCCCCATATTCCAACTAATGTCAATGGACATGCCTCTTCAATTATTTATCAATTTTTGGGTTAGCATATGACCGAAAATCTACCATTTTCTAGGAAAACACTTTCTATGGAAACAAACAGAGGTACAGTGAGTCTTACTCTTTCGAGAGCAGAGGCGACCTTGCCTGCTGAAGAAGAGAAGAGAGATTCGTTGACGAACTCCCATTCGTTCCAATTCAACCATGGCACCAGTTTGTAGCCGTCGGATGATGATGCTTGCTCCATATCATCTACGGCTATAATGTCTTCTTGGAACCCTACCATTGATTCCATTGAACCACTTCTCTTGCTCCTGCTCCTGAATCTACGTATCTCAAATAAATCTAAATCTAAATCTAAACCCCTTATACTTTATTTAAATAAAAGAAAAAACCCCTTGTAGGGTTTTAGGGTGCCCAAAACCAAGTTATGGGTGGCAAAACAGTCGTGTAGTTATTAAATCGAATTAAATTGGTTAATTTAATAATATATCGATTAATCAATAGTTTGATAGTTAAAATGTATTTAAACGTTTAGATCATTTAATTAATTAATTAATCAATTAATATTAATATTTGCAGTAATAATAATATATTAAATACAAATATAATATATATAATATATAATAAATTTTAAAAATTATATAAATTAAATATATAATAAATTGATGGGAAGTAAAAGATATGTTAAATGTAAATTACTTTAGGTTTTTAATATATTATTTTTGAAAATAAATTAATTTATGTAAATTTAATCAATTTTGAAAAAAAAAATTAATATTAATACACCATGTGATTTTATAGTTATTTAATTGTGCGTTTGTTAAAGAAATTTAATTTATATTAATTATATATTATACTCAATTCTTATTTATTATATTATATTATAATGCAACTCATCTATGGTAAAAAAATTGTAAAATAAATGTTGCAATACACTGATTTTGACATGAATTTGAACTCCTCAAAATTGTTTTTATTTAGTGAAAACCATTTTACTTTACAATTTTTTACAATTGAAGAGTCACATTAATTATATTGATGGTTGGTTGGTAGGAAATAATTATTCTTTATATGTGACGTAACCACAATATAAAGTACTCTATTATATATATATATATATATATATATATATATATATATATATATATATATATATATATTCATGAGAGGTTTTTAAAAAATCTAATTTTACTTATATTAATGGTTTTGAAATTTAAAAAATACAAGTTAAAAGAACAATAGGTTTTAAAATCATTAATTGTAATAATAATAATAATTAAATTATAGAAATTTCAATTCAAGATTTAAAATTTAAATAAAAACCTATTTTGAAATATTTTAAAAACATATATGGGATATTTAATTTTATAACCCAACTTGACCTCTCCCATAAATTGGCTAAAATTTTTATGTATGTGATAGAGATAGGCAATCCATAACTCGAAAGATTGAATAAATTATCAAATTAAAGAGTTAAAACTAAAATTCTTGTTCTTTTTAACGTTTACTACAAAACCAAGCCTCACAATTTTTTTTTTCTACACATGGCAACATTTAAGTGATTTATTGAAAAAAATTCTTAAATTTTTTTACAAGAATCGTTGTGAGAAAAAAACATTTTAAATAAAATTTGAGTAATGATAATGGAAAAAGACTGTCAAATTTAAATCTTCAATTTTTCTTTTAAAAAAAAATTATACGATCAAGATGTAATTCAATTGGTAGTTAACATTTCCTTTTTAAAAATATTTATTTATACTCCATCTGCACAGAAAAAAACATTAGGAAAAATATGTTTTAGTTCTTGAAATTTGTCAAATGTTCCAATTAACCCCTTAAGTTTTAATTAGTTTAGATGAACCTTTTAAATTTTCACATTACAAGACTTCTGCCAACTCATTAACCCGTATATCTTACGGGTTGATTGATACAATGTCAAAACATGATCGATCTAAACAATTAAAAACTCATGACTTTGCTTTTAAATTTTCACATTACAAGACTTCTGCCAACTCATTAACCCGTATATCTTACGGGTTGATTGATACAATGTCAAAACATGATCGATCTAAACAATTAAAAACTCATGGGTTAATTGAAACATTGTGCAAACCTTAAGTGTTAGAACATAGTTTTTCAAAACATTATTCAGTACAGAAACAGATAAAAGCA
Source organism: Bretschneidera sinensis (assembly GCA_023935145.1). Lineage (NCBI taxonomy): Eukaryota > Viridiplantae > Streptophyta > Magnoliopsida > Brassicales > Akaniaceae > Bretschneidera > Bretschneidera sinensis. Next base: position 4,711,329 of record CM043698.1, read on the forward strand.
AAGTTCTACGGAGTCTACTCATTTCCTAATTTATTCTTTCATTCTTCTGTTTTTTGGTAACAACACTACATAACTCAGAGATTTCTTGGTTAGTTCAAGTCTAAACCAATTTCATTGGTGATTTTTAAGAATTTTACTAGTAATATTAATTTTTGGGTTTCACATCTTATCAATAAAGCTCTCCAAGATTACCAGTGAAGTTTTCAACTGATTTAAACCCGAACAAGCCAAGAATTTTTGCTTTATATGACCAACTTCTCTCTCTCTCTTACCATGGAAGCAAAATCTCACACGCAGAATTGAAACTTTCAATTCTTAGCTTCTTAATTACTCGTATGACTGTTTTTGTTTGCCTTTTTCTTATGTGTTGGTCGGTTAATTCTGGTGGAAAATTTTGGAGGGAGATTTGATTTACCTGATCATTCATCACATTAAAGATCATGATGGCCTTTGAACATAAAGGTATCGTAATATTTGATGCTTTTAATTCTATTGATCTCTTCTTTTGATGATTATTCTGTTTACTTCATTGTTGATCATACATTTTTATGGTACGTTGATATTGTGATTTTTTTGTTGTTGATTTGACAAAATATAGTGATCAGGCATTGTATGTGGAGACTTAAATCAGTATGCGTAGAGAATTTCTGGGCTTGAGTTTGATTTGAATTCCAATTCTGCAATTACTAAGTTCTGTAATGTACTATATATTTGTTGTGCTTCTGTAGGAAGAATGTAAAAAGGGGAATTCCATAAGTGAAATTTTGCTTGCTGGATATTGTATTTGCTTTTCTTAATTTGTATAAAACGTATTTTCTTCAGGAATTTTTTGGTTGTGGTCTTGGCATTCACCTGTAGGGATATATCCAATTATCATCTCTCTTCTGTAGGAAGAATGTAAAAAGAAGCTGTCCAGCTGGCTGGTCTGGCATGGGAAGGCCGTGCTCACTGTGGTTTGGATGATGCAAAGAACATTGCCCGTCTGCTTGGGCATATCATGCACCGTGGATTTCGGTTTACCACAACCAATTCATTGATGTGGCAATCTGCAGAACGTCCATTGACAATACAGCAGTTACTGGATCTCCAATCTAGCTCCACCCTGCAGCACCCCCACAGGGTAAAGCACCTACCAGTGCCATTAATCCAGTTCCACCCTTTGCAGGTTGACAACACCATAGAGCGACGCATGCACTTCTACTGCGGGGTTAAAACTAGTAAGAGAATGATTCAAAAACCTCGAGCCAAGCATGGGAGATTCTTCTTTGGATGCGGTAATTGGACCGCCACTAGAGGAGCTCTTTGTCCATTTCAAATGGGCTACCTACCCCTTGATTTACGTGAAAGGATTTTAATCCTTTCTAAATATTGAAAAATGAAATCCAGAAAATAGTAAGAAAAAGGGATTTTAAGAAACCAAGAGAAAAAGAAATGAGTGCGCGGTGGTCTCCTATGGAAAGCAAATTCGCCTTGTTAAAATGTATTCCTTTCTTTTCTTTTTCCTAAATTTATTGTCATAACATTTTGAGGTTCTTTCTTGTGGGATGAATAAATGATAGAATTTATCCTAGAGCGGATTGAACGTAAGATATTATTTAGTGAATCTATCGTTGAGAACACCAAAAAAACAGTACAGAACAACATACCGTAGAAGTTCTCGACTATTTGAAATGTCAAAACACATACCCATGACGTGCTCAACTCGAGGGTAAATAAATAGCCAATAGAAACAAAGGGATTGAGATAAAGATCCGCACTGACAGAGGAGCTCAGTACCACAGATTCAATGGCACTAAATTTCGCAGCTCAACTCATCTGTCTCTTCTCACTCGCTCTTCTTGTCTTTCCATCTACTTCAGATTCAAGCCAGGTACTTGCTTATCTTAACTATTCAACTTAAAATCTTTGTTTATTTTTTTGGTAATTAGAAGCTCTTCGTAACGATTTTAAGTTCGACTTCATTTTTCTTTGCGGAGAAAACGAATTCAAAGAAAAGAGAATTGAAAAGTTTTCTTTCTTCTTTACTTTGACGTTTATATATATATATACACACACACGCGCGCGATGAAACTGGCCAAGTAGTTGTATCTAATAACGGAAATCAAACGTTTAAAATTTTGATTACTTCGTTTTTTGAAATTTTAGTCTTATTGCTTCTGTTGTTCGATGTTCTGTACAAAATACAAGTAGGACGTTCAACTAAGAAAGTAGTTTTGTTAGGCTTAATTCAGTGGAGGTACCATTTTTTTTCTTTTTATGTGTTTTAAATTTCTTAGTAACCAAGCAGTTGAGTTAAGGATGAAATTAATGGAAATGAGTGTGTTTGTTACAGTTTTGTAATGTTGGGGTCCCTTATGGTGAGTCAGCTTGTGGAATTTCGTCGTCATCATCAACGAAGCTATTGATTAAGGGAGGAACAGTTGTGAATGCTCACCGGCAAGAGGTTGCTGATGTTTACATAGAGGATGGGATTATTGCTGCGGTTCAGCCGAATATAAAGGTTAAAATATCGTCTCATTCTGTCAGTCTATTGTATCCTCTACTTCTCAAGATTCATTATAATTTGTGAAGTTTTAAAATCGCCCTATTAAAATTTGTCATTTCAACTATAAAAGTGAAGTGAACTGCTGCTTTTCAATTTCTTTGCTGATGTCAGATTTCTTTGATTATGTTATGTTACAATGACATAATGTAATAGAACGAATTAAACTATCAAGGAATTCTTTGGATTTGTCTGTGTTTTTTTTTTTTTTTCTTTCATGGTTTTCATGAACATGAATCTATGGTTTTGATTGGTTTAAAAACCGTCCTATCCTAAATATTTCAAATGTTTGCTAATTAAAATTGTTTTTTTTCTGAAGTTCTTAACATGTCCAGATCTTGAATATGCATCCATTTTGATTTCTTTATTTGACGGATTTTGAAGCCTTTAGTGGGATAAATAATTTACGTGGAGAAATGCTATGCTATTTTATGACTGCTATGAAGGAAAGTGCAGTGTGGATTGGTTATGGTTAGGATAGAAGCAAGCTAACTTTTAACATTTTACACAACCATATTTGTGGATGAAGCGAAAATATGAGGGGCACAGCTGACTGTCTTGCAAAAATGCTAAGCAAAGGACATGTACTAATTCTAAAAGCTGAATACAATTTGGTTAAATATGACTGCAAAATGACATTACTTAAAGATATAACTTTGGTCATTAAGATGAATTCAAATTTCTTGGGATTACGATGAACTTTTAATATCCTTTGAGGGGTTGCATAGAAATTGTGGATACTCAAAATACTGAAAAGTATGGCAAACAAATTCAGGATAAAACCTTAAGTTATTTTGGCTAGACTTATGAAAAGTTCTTGACAATTTCCACGCATTTGGCAGCAGGCTTTAGATGCAAATATAGGTGAAGCCTTTTTTAGGGTGCTGAAAAAGTTGCTGAAAGAGTGAATTTTTATGTGATTGACGTTGTAGGCTTCTAGCAGTTCAGTTTCTATAGCAACCCATATCGCCACAAAAATAACTGAACTGTAAATAACCTTATCTCGTGCCAGTCAAATTAATATGGAACTTTATTTACATCCCAACCCATGTTTTTCTTCTAATTTTTCTAGTTTCCTTCATGCTTTATTCGACCTATTATTTACTTTGATGTCGCTTTTTCTTTCATGTTATGTAACTCCACCCACATCCAAATTTTGTGTTGCATTTGGCAGGTTGGTGATGATGTCACTGTGCTCGATGCCACTGGAAAATTTGTCATGCCAGGTTAACTATTTCTTCAATTTATACGTGATTGTGATTCTTGAGATAATATAGACGATTAAAAATATTTTCTTGTATGAAGAGAGATACTATATTCTAAGTTCCAGATACAGATTATTCCTCTGGTGCATCTATATTGAACTTATATATGTACACATGAATCATGCTGGAATACATCCTTTTGCCTCATTTTATGAATTTATATCACTATATCATGGCATCATGGTACGTTGTATTTCTGTATAGAATACTATCTGGCAGTGCTCCATATCTTGAAAACACATGGTATAATGTGTTATGCATATTTCATATTGGGAGAATTCCTGTTGTCTTTCAGTTTCTACTTACTCGATCCTCTGGAACATATGCACTCATACATTCATAAGCAGAAATTATGATTTACTTATAATCTGTTGGTTTACTGTTGATTTCAATCGAAGGAATTTAACTATCTTGCCCTCGCTCATTTTTAACACAAGTGCCTAATTAGATAAATATGATAATGTTCCACCGTTACAATTTTTTTCTTGTAATATAAACAGGAGGAATTGATCCACACGCACACCTTGCTATGCAGTTTATGGGTACTGAGACTGTTGATGACTTCTTCAGTGGTCAGGCAGCAGCATTAGCCGGTGGAACAACAATGCACATTGACTTTGTTATACCAGTTAAAGGGAGTTTAATGGCAGGTTTTGAAGCCTACAAAAAAAAATCAAAAAATTCTTGCATGGATTATGGCTTTCATGTGGCAATTACAAAATGGAATGAAGATGTTTCCAGGGAAATGGAAATTATGGTTAAGGAGAAAGGTAAGATTTCCTAATTTCCAGATCGCATCAGCTGTATTTAATTATTGACTGTGATTTGGTCTTAATTTGGTGGAGAATGGTGAGCAGCTTTCTCTGGGCTTCTTGTTGATTTCCAAAAGAGACATATAGTAATATATATTTGCAAACTGGTAGGTATCAACTCTTTCAAGTTTTTCCTGGCATACAAGGGGGCATTTATGGTCAATGACGAGCTTCTATTAGAAGGACTTAAGAAGTGCAAGTCTCTTGGTGCCTTGGCAATGGTCCATGCAGAAAATGGAGATGCTGTATTTGAAGGACAGAAAAGAATGATCGAACTTGGTATTACAGGCCCAGAGGGACATGCTCTTTCAAGGCCTCCAGTGGTAATTTTTGAAATATGTTCTCATTTTTGCAACTTTTTTCTGTCTGCTGGTAAATATTTTTGTTATTACTGTATTCTAGATAATATTTTTTATTCTCTGAAACTTTGGTAGTTTTTTTAAAAAACAAAATTGATGACTAGCTATATGTGTTGATTATATTATATACCATCTCTTTGTAATTGTTGGGTCAGCAGCAATGCTTTGTAAGAATGTTAATAGAACAATTCTAGTTATCGGAAAAATAACCAATCTTAATACAGACAATGTGATCTGGGTATAGACTATAGATCCTCCCACTTTATGGTCTAACCCTTTGATTTATTCTGAAAGCAAAAGTAACATTAAATACATTTTGCAAGAGATGAAGACCATGTGCCCTTAATGGCTTTGTTTGGTAACCGATTAAAGCAGTGATTAAAGTCATTTTTTGCTTTAATTTAAAAAAAAAAAAATTGGCTTTAATCACTGTTTTAATAAGTTACCTAACAATGTCAATATGGGACATTAACCAACTTAGACCAAAAGGGTGGTAGTGTTGACGAAATGGTCTGACTGGCTGCAGTGTTGGCCAATGAAGTAAACCATGGGGTAGTGAAGTGCATTTAACTCTAAATCATGTAGTCGTGAACATTCACTCATTTCAAAGATTATAGGTTTAATTATAAATACACAAGGTAACACTTTTTAAAAATGGAAATTGTGGAATTTTTTGTACCAAATGCCTACTTTGGTTTCCACCGTTAACCACAAGGGGTTACGGCTTTAATTGTTCACTCAAAATGACTAAAATGTTCTTGCATATATAGCCAAACCTTTTTGTTATTTAATTGAAAAAAAAACAAAATATTTAGAAAATATTTTAAAATTAACAGAAAAATACTTTAAATTACACCCTAGCCCTACCTTTCAGGATTTTTTTCATTTTATTTTCATTTTCTTCAGTTTTTTTAAGCTAATTTCATATTCTTTTCAAAATACATAATTCTACATTTTTTTTTTCATTTTTGTTAAATTTTAAAATATTTTCAAAGTATTTTGGTCTATTTCAATTAAATAAAATAAAGGTATATACAAGGGCATTTTAGATGAAAAGTTAAACTGTAACATTCTGTGGTTAATGGTGGAAACCACTGGGGGCTGTTTGATACAAAAAGTCCATAAGGTCCCTTTTAGGAAAGGGCTAAACCACAACTGTGTACTTATAATCAAGCCAAGATTAGATCTTGCTATTATGACGTCTGGTCTATGACCATCCTTTTGAATAGATCTGCCCTTTGTAGTGGAGTTCTTCTATTTCTTTTCAATTATTTTCTAGTATGTCTGTGCATGTGTTTCAAGTATAATCTAGCTTCTTGTTTGATACACATGCAGGTAGAAGGAGAGGCAACTGCTCGAGCACTTCATTTGGCAGGTTTTATAAACACACCTCTCTATGTTGTCCATGTGATGAGCATTGATGCAATGGAAGAGATTGCTAAAGCTAGGAAATCAGGTTTTATACTCTCTGATTATAAACAATTTTTATTTGTTTGTGATGATTTTATCTGATGGCAGCATTATTTATTATTGTGGACATATTATTGCTAGTGACTGTCACAACCTATGCATTTACAATGATGCGTTCAACAACATCCAACATTAGGAACTTTTAAAATTTCTAATAGCTGACATGTGATACAACAAGTGGGAGAAACTGCCTGATGCTTTAAGCGGTTATATAGTTATGAAAAAGTTTCCTTAACATGAGAGTACTAAAAGGTGCCATTATCAACATTAGAGAATGTTCAAAATAGTAAAAAAATTGAAACAATGATATGTTGTTTTTCTTTTATTTTTGTACTGTCTACATTGAAAATTTTCTTGAATTGTAGGTATTGTAACACATTAACTGTACTTTAGGATGGTTCAATTAGGTTAGGTGAAAGAAAAAATAAAGGTCTAATTCCAGGATTTGGCAGAAAGAGAAGAGAGGTAGAATGTAGAGAATTACAGAAACCCAAAGTCCCTACCAATCTATAATGTGTGAGTTTGTGTGTGCGGGAGCACATAAAGAGGAGAATATTGCAGTGCTGTGTCCATAATTAGTACTCTTTGAAGAGGGTGTTCAAAAACAATAGAGTTGAGATTTAAACTATGACGTCTGCACATAATTCTCACACACTTTACCATCTCAGCTAAATCAAAAGGGCAATAATATATTCTTTTGAATGTGCAATTATCTTTGCATATTATTGATTATAAATTATAATTATTATCTATCAGAGATTCAAAATAAAAAACCATGAAGAGAAAAAAAAGAAAAGAAAGAAGCACCAAAGATATATACATAGCCCACTGAACCATATAATTCTCTCTGAATGCTAAGATTATTATCCATAAGTATTGTCTATTGTAGATATAGACAAAAAAAGAAGAAGAATAAACATAAAATGGAAGTTTCTTCTAATTGATCTCACTAAAAGGTCCTCTTTGCTATCTGTTTTATTGCTGGTTCTGCATCATTAAGTGCTTTCCAATCCATTATAGTTAGTTCATATGGCCTTTGTATGTGATCCTCAGATTTCACCTTCTGATTCTGTTGAAACACATAAGTATCTAATTCATACTTTGTTCTTATCTCTTTATGCAATATTTTGTTGGTTTGGTGCTTATACACTTAATCAGAAACAATTAATAAATGCAGGGCAGAGGGTTATTGGAGAGCCTGTAGTTTCTGGATTAGTTCTTGATGACTCTGTGCTTTGGCATCCTGATTTTGAAACAGCAGCAAAGCAAGAATCCTTGATCGTAACTTTGTTTTCAAGTACATTCTGATTTGTTAAGGTTTTGAAGCATCATATTCGTTTCATGTTTCAGGTATGTCATGAGTCCCCCAATTAGGGCATCAGGACATGGCAAGGCCCTACAAGCTGCCCTTTCAATGGGAATCCTGCAGGTCTCTCTCTCATTATCAGGAAAGTTGGTTCAAACGTAGCAACTGGCGCTATTCGCCGGAGTTTTATATTCTGCGACAGTTAAATTGTACAAACTAGTCTTGATATTTCACAGTAGTTCTCTCGTCAAATGGCAGTCTGTAAAATTTGTGCTCCTAACTGTAAACTAAGCAACATCAAGGCTACAATAAAGAGAATTTCCTTCTGTAATGTTCTTTATAATGTCTTACTACAAAGATCTTAACTTTGTTTCTTATAACACTTTCTATGATTTGCAGCTTATAGGAACTGATCATTGTTCCTTCAACTCTACACAAAAGGCCTTTGGAATTGATGATTTCCGGAAAATCCCTAATGGTGTCAATGGTAATATGAAAATGATCCTTGCTGTTTCCAATTTATATGCCATGTATTATTATGTGAGCCTGATTTAATCCATTTTACATTCTTATATTTTTTTCTCAATGCAACTGTGGAATGTAGGGATTGAGGAGAGGATGCATCTGGTTTGGGATACGATGGTGGTAAGATGCTGTGAGCTCAATCCTCTAAAATAGACTGCTTGAATTAGAATCACTGTTTTGTAGTTGGTTTGTGTTCTTCATTTGTAATATTTTCCAGGAATCTGGCCAAATTTCTGTTACTGATTATGTCCGCTTAACAAGCACTGAATGGTATGCTTTTACTATGATTTTTGAATGTCCTTTCTTTGTTTGTATTAATGATATTCTAGGTTAAAATAGACTCCCTAAAGTGTGAAGCATGAAAAATGATTTTTGTTTCTAAAAATTTTCAGTGCTAGGATCTTCAATATATATCCACGGAAAGGAGCAATTCTTGTTGGATCTGATGCAGACATAATTATACTGAACCCAAACTCAAGCTTTGAAATAAGTGCAAGGTCCCACCACTCTAAATCAGATACCAATATCTATGAGGGTTGGAGAGGAAAGGTAATTTTTGTCATTACAATTTACATGTTTGATCAATCATTAAATATCTCATTTGCAACTGTAGTATGAGAAGAGCCTCCTGTTGTTTCATTCAAATATCTCATTTGGAGAGAGAATTAAACATAGAATAAGATAATGAACGATAATAATAGTAAAAAACGTCAAGTGTAATTTATGCCGTGATGGTGGGACACTGAAGTCATAGAGATGAGATAAAAGATCTATATATGGTTTTCATTGATCTCGAAAAACCATATTATAGAGTTTATGGAGAAATTCTCTAGTGGATATTCAAAATGAAGGGAGTATTTATTGGATATATTGATGTGATCAAAGGCATGTATGGAACAACTACATGTGTTAAAGTTGGTGGAGATAACACTATTGGTTTCCAGATTGCAGTTGGTTTACATTAAGAATTTGTGTTCAGTCCTTTGCAATTTCCTTTGAGCACAATTAGCTTATTGATAGAGTTAGAGTGAGATGGACTTTATCAGGTGTTATAATCATAACATACCAACCAAATTGAAGGGAAACTTTTATGGAATTGCTACAGGTCCAACCTTGCTTCACACGCTGAGTTTTGAGCTATTAGGAAACATGTTCAAAAAATTAGGATATTGAGGCTAAATAAGAAAATATAATAAAAAAATATATTATAAAAAAATTGAGGTTTAAGGATTAAAGTGGTAAAGAAATATTTGATCTCTGATGATCTTTCTGAAGTAATGGCCTTAAATAGGGCAAGTTGGAAGAAAAGAATTCATGTAATAGTGAATGTAAACGGTTTAGGATTATTAGTCAGAATTGAGTTGTATGCTATAAATGTAGATTATACTACTGTAACAATAATTTACCTGACCATTTAATATAGTTTAAACATGAGTTTTAATCCTCTTAAGCCTAAGAATATTCTTCCAGAATTTCTCTAGAACATATCTCTAGTCACTAGTTACATGTTGAAATATGACTTCGCAAACTTTTAAGGATGCCTCTCTCTCTCTCTCTCTCTCTCCCTGTGGAATCTACTCATATACCCCTCCTAAGCCCTCGCCATGCTAAATTAGATTTTGATTTGTGTTGTTTATCTCAGGGAAAGGTTGAAGTTACAATTGCTGGTGGGAGAGTTGTCTGGGAAAATGATGATCTAAAAGTTGTTCCTGGTTCTGGCAAGTATATAGAGATGCCTCCTTTCGGTTATCTTTTCAATGGAATTGACAAGGCAGATGCTAAGTACCTATCTTCCCTTCAAGCTCCAGTAAAGCGTCTTAAATCTACTTCTTCAGTTTGAGGTACCAACTTAAATTAATAAGATTATAGCAGCCACTGTTCATAATGTATATATTTGTGTGTCAAGTTAATAAATTTTTATAAGACAGGCTGAAAATTCTACATAATAAGAAGGATGCATATAGCAAACTCAAAGATTACAGAAACTTCTGATTAGGTCCCACTGATGGACGTATCTCTTGTATAATACAAGCCAGATATCAATACTTATCTTTAATACATAAATTTGAAATTAAACCTGAAGAAAGCTTGGGTTCTTTGGGATCAAGGCTTAATACAGCAATTTATGTAGGTCAAGAACGTCTTTCTCTTCTGCATGGAAATAAACTTGGTAGGATTAGAAAGGAGGATACTGGCATTTTATCCACAGAATTCTGTATTTATATTTTTTCCTTTAGAGTGGGATTAGTAGGAGAGAAAAATGAGAGGAAAAAGAAGTGGATGGAGTGCACTTTTCTCTTATTTAATAGAAAAGAAAATTGAGAGGAAAAAAAATTAAGAGTATGATATTTCCTTTTTACATGTACAAATCACGATTCTCCCAATTTAAGATGATTGGAGATTGGAAAATGAGAGAGAAAAGAAATAAAAATACCATTTTACCAATTGATCCCCATTTAATACTTCAAATTAAAATTATGAAGCGTATAATGATAAAAATGACACTATTTGCATTTTCTTTCATTCTTTTTTTCCACAAGAAAACTATTTTTTTCTTCTTAGTTTTCTATATTCTTTACTAAACACATAAAGAAAAAAGTCAATATTCTTACTTTTATATCATTCTTATTTTTTATTTTCTCACTTTTCTTTCCTTTCATTTTTTTTTTCTCTTACTAAACGTTTAGTGTAATCTATTTGATGGAGTAGTAGGTAGCATTCCTTATGAAAGCATACTCCACAATGTAATGATCCATGTGTGTTGACCAAAGGGATATGGACCAGTACAAGGTGAGTATGGTAAAAAGCATGATATTTGAAAGGGAGGAATTTGGCTTCATATATGGTACACTATACATCAATCCTCTCGTTTTAGACTTCACGCGTGAATCACTGTGTTAAAATGATTTTGGCATAGATAAAAGATGTTGAGAATATTTTAGCGCCGGCAATAATGAATTGATGGCAGCTAGTGCTTAGGATACTTTTGCCTTGTTGGGCTCAGTTACGTTGAAATGACAATGGTAATTATCATTACAAGGTTCCCGTCATTTTTGCGAATTTTTTTTGTGTAGGACTGGCTTTGTAAGGGAGGGATTTATAAAATCGGTCCTATACAAAAATTGCATTGATAGGCCACGACGGTCAGCAAGGCACCTTAAGCTAAATCCCAAATACCTGGGATGAAAGTTGGACGTGAAAAGCTCGTTGCATGCGGCATGCATGCAGCAAGGTTGACGTGAGGTTGGACGTACGTAAAGAAACAAAAGACCGTTGCAGTAGAAGAGGTTATGGGAACGTGAAGAACGCGAAGGTTACGTTGGGGGACTGGGTCACTTGCAGTTGAGAGTTTTACGTCACGTGATGTAGTTTTTCTGTTGCATATTTACTTCCATTAGTTATGCTTTCTGTTTTTACGTGTGTGCATTCCAGTTGTTAGCTACTAGTTTCTCTTTGATTTCGGCAATTTGTACGTGGCCTTGCTTATTTAAGTAGCCAAAAGTTATCAATGAAAGGCATCAAAAAATCATATCTATCCAAACTGTGCGGTACTTTCTTACCCGAAGAGAAAACAAGTTACTTTAGCCTTTGTAATATCGGTGTTGGGACCTATCATTGGTATCAGAGCCAGATTACTTATAGGAACCAATAAAGAACGTACTGAGCAGTTGGAGGCAGGGCTTGGTGGAGTACAAGATGGGTTACACAAGATGGAGCTCGACATGGTCAATAGCCTTTGTCATTTGGAGGAAACCCTCAATTGCCTTTCTGATGTGTTGCTCGCAAACCAGGAGCCTCTAAACCACGGTAACCAATACCGTGAAGGCCAGGACTGGGGACGACATGTTGTATCCTCCAAAACAACAAAGCTTGAATTTCCTCGATTTTCAAGAGATGATCCAACGGAGTGGTTCAATGATGTGAACCAATTTTTTGAGTTCCAGAATACTCCCGAAGCCAAGAAGGATTTTTTGGCCTCCTACCACTTGGAAGGAGAGGCCAACCAGTAGTGGTAGTGAATCCGCAGGACGTTCCGAGAAGAATGACGTGCTCTCTCGTGGGCAAATTTTGAAGACGAACTCTGAGCTCGCTCACGAAGATTTTGATGAAGCTCTTTCGAGGATAAGGCAGGATGGTTCTTTGCGTGATTACTAGTGGGAATTTGAGCGCTTGGGCAATCGAGTACGAGGCTGGACGCAGAGAGCTCTTGTGGGAACATTTATGGGTGGCTTAAAAACAGACATCTCGGATGGTATCCAAATGTTTAAGCCTCAGATTTAAAAGAAGCTCGGCTTAGCTCGGATGAAAGATGATCAACTTACAAGATAGAGGAGGTTTGTCAGACCTGCACCACCAATGCAAGCTCCCCTAGCTTTTCCCCCTGCCAATCGAGCAGCACCACCAGCCCCTGCCATTCCTGTTCGGCGATTCATCTGGGATGAAATGCAGCGGAGGCGAGCCCAGAACTTATGCTTTAATTGTAATGACCATTTTACTGTAGGACACAAATGTCAAGGGCTACAAATACTTATGCTGGAGGGTTAAGATGGCAGCGACACTTTTTATGTGACAATGACACCGAAGAACAACCAACCAAGGAGAATCATGAGGAGCCTACCGAACCAGAAATTACACTGCATGCATTAACGGGATAGACTGCGCCCAAAACCACGCAGATAACTGCCAAGATCGGTTCCCACGACGTTATAGTACTGATAGACAGTAGGTCAATTCACAACTTCATTAGTGAGTGGTTGGCCAACGGGCTGCGGTTACCAGTGGTGCCAACCAAGACTTTCACCGTACGAATAGCCAATGGAGAGAAACTGAAGTGTCAGGGGTGGTTCGAAGAGGTACGAGTGGACCTGCAAGGCACTCTTTTCTCTTTAACTCTCTATTCTCTTCTTCTTACATGGCTGGATCTAGTCCTGGGAATCCAATGGCTCGAGATGTTAGGTTCCATGGTTTGCAACTGGAAGCAGTTAACCATGGAATTTCTTTGGGAGAGCCAGACCAGACGGTTGCAAGGGGCTGACGGTGAAGCTGTTCAAGCAGCATCACTCAAAGAGCTATCAAAAAAGGCTCGCCAGAGCCATGCAATTTTTGCAATATGCCTACAAGTCGACGCTAAGGAGCCACACGAAAAAATACATCCTGATATGTAGGAAATTTGCAGGAGTTCTCAGAATTATTTAAGGAGCCTTCAAGTCTACCACCCATCAGAGAAGTTGATCATTGCATCTCCCTCAAAAAGGGAACCGAGCCAATTAATGTCCAACCATACCGATATGCATACTATCAAAAAGAGGAGATCGAGAAGCAAGTCCAAGATATGTTAAACTCAGGCCTTATTCGACCCAACACGAGCCCTTTTTCATCACTGATACTATTAATGAAGAAGAAGGATGGAAACTGGCCTTTTTGCACGAATTATCGTGCACTCAACATTGCCACCGTTGGACTGATTTCCCATTCCCATAGTTGATGATATGTTGGACGAGCTCTATGGTGCTTCGTATTTCACCAAGCTAGATTTGAGAGTCGGGTACTATCAGGTACGAGTAAGTCTCCGGATATTCCAAAAATTGTTTTCCGTACTCATAACGGACATTATGAATATTTGGTTATGCCATTTGGTCTGTGTAATGCACCTTTTACATTTCAAGCTATCATGAACTTCATATTCCGCCCTCATCTTAGAAAATTCATACTAGTTTTCTTCGATGACATATTAGTTTATAATCCTACTTAGGACAAGCATTTAATGCATGTAAAACAGACTCTGGCGATATTGAAGCAGCAATAGTTCTTTGTCAAGGCTAGCAAATGTGCCTTTGGGCAGCAAGAGTTGGAGTACTTAGGGCACATTGTCACCAGTCAAGGAGTAAAAGTAGACGATAGCAAAATTGCAGCTATGGTGGCATGGCCACGACCTACTAACATTTCTGAGTTACGTGGGTTTTTAGGGTTGACAGGATATTACAGGAAGTTTGTCCAAAATTATGGCACTTTAGCGTAGGCCCTTACCAATCTCCATAAGAAAGCTCAATTCGAATGGCACTAGGAAGCAGAGGCTGCTTTTCTTGCTCTCAAAAAGGCCATGACAACCACACCAACATTGGCAATGCCCAACTTTAACGACTTCTTCACTATCGAAACCGATGCATCCGGAGAAGGAATTGGAGCGGTGTTGTCTCAACAAGGCAAACCAGTGGCATTCATGAGTCGGGCCCTTGGGGTGGCCAAAAAGTCTTGGTCCACTTACGCCAAAGAGATGCTAGCAATCGTAGAAGTAATACGCTTATGGTGGCCTTATCTCCTAGGTCGAAAATTTTATATTCAGACGGATCAACGAAGTCTAAAGTATTTTTTAGAGCAACGCATCGCCACGCCGGAGCAACAAAAATGGGTAGCCAAACTCTTAGGTTATGACTACAAGACCACTTACTGCCCGAGACATGAAAATTCTGCAGCCGATGCTCTCTCACGAAAGCAAGGTAGCCCCGTTCTTCACCATATTTTTATTCCTCAGGTTAACTTATGGAAAGAAATTAAGCAAGCTGCAAAGGAGGACCCGTATATCCAATCCATGAGCCATGTAGCCACATACCAACCTAACAGCCACTATGTGTGGCGTAATGGCGTACTTCGTTACAAGGAAAAGGTCATCATACCAGCCGATCTTGCCTTACGTGCCAAGTTGCTGCATGAGATGCATGACACCAAGGTGGCCGATCTTGCCTTACGTGCCATAATTGGGGCAACAATTTTATTGGCCAAGGATGCTCAGATTGGTCTAAGAATATATCAAAGTTTGCATGGTGTGCCACAAGACAAAAGCAGAAACTTTGGCGCCGGTAGGACTCCTACAACCGCTACCCATTCTATGCCAAGTGTAACGATCTATCCCGGGTTGGCCACCTCGAAACGGTGTCATCACATTTTGAGAATCCCAGCACGACACATATATGCAGCAGTAAGAAAATAAATATTACCAAAAAAACTTTACATCAATCCGTAAAATGCATGAAGAGTTACAAATAAATTTTTCATTTTATTCTCTCATTAGTCTGAGGATGATGACACGTACGCGGCTTACAGAAAACGATTTCTTCTGAACCTCAACTCATCAAACTATTTGCCAAACCTGCTACCTGAAAATCATTGTACAATGAGGGGTGAGCTTCACAAGCTTAGTGAATTAAATTTACTAAAAGTATTCCAAATTCCATAAATAATCTTTTAATATTTAATATTTTATTCTTCTCTATCTATATCTTATTCTCAATCATTAGTCCATCTTAAGACCATCAATTATCTCAAAATTACCTCGTAATGAGGTTCACATCATAAAATCTTTTATTTAAATAAGTCTTAACACCATAACTGTCTCTTTCTATGAGACTCAATCATTTATAATTAAATTCACAATAATGTCCCACATCTCGGCATTTCAATAATCTCATTATCATAGCTGACTTTTTTATGAGACTCAGCCATCATACACGACAATATACATCATCTCAGCTTTTCAATAATATTTTCATCATAACTGTCTCTTTCAGCGAGACTCAATTATCTATAATTATTTTCACGATAATAAATCACACCTCAGCATCTCAATAATCTCATCATTATAGCTGTCTCTTTTCATGAGACTCAGCCATCTATAATTAAATTCACAATAAAAATGCCACATCTCAAATAATGCAACAATAATTAAAACAGATGCAGATGCATGAATGATTATGATGGGAACGTCTTCCTACTTGTCGACAGGTTATTTTTATCTTAGACCGGCTGCCCTCCCGGTTCTTTTATTCTCATCAGACCGGCTGCCTTCCCGGTTAATTCCAGCATATACTAGCTGTCACGGTTTTCACTTTTCATTCCAGCATATACCGGCTGTCACAGTTTTCACTTTTCATCCCAGCATATACCGGCTGTCACGGTTTTTAATTTTCATCCCAGCATATACCGGCTGTCACGGTTTTTACTTTTCATCCCAGCATATATCGACTGTCACGGTTCTTCCTTCCCGGTTCTTTCGGTTATATTATTAAATGCATATGTGCATGAACAATGATATGAAATAGTAATATAAACAGTAATATAAAAACAATATAAAGATTCAAACCACTTAATTTGGCTATCTTGATTATCCACAAATTTTATATAACAAAGTTTCTTTAAAATTTCTTACATCCAATCATCCTGATTTTTATCAAATTATATAAAAATTTCACTAAATTCTTCTCTTCCCAAATCACATCAAATAAACAATTAAAGTCTGTCAAGATCTACTAAATTTCATCTCAAATCATCCACCCAAATTTGTCAAGATCCACTAAAATTCACCTCAAATCATCCACCAAAATTCGTCAAGATCTACTAAAATTCATCTCATCATAACTCGTGTTAAAACATCAGTATGTCTCATCAATAATTTATTTATTGCTTTTATTCTCAAATAAACTTATGATTTCCAAAAATATCATCTCTCACCGAAAAATATTTCTACATGTCCAAATTTCCTATCATACCCATAAATCAATTTTTCATCTATCATCCAAACATACTTTAATAATTTATTTTAATATAATCATGAGATATTTTATTTTTATTTAGACTACTTAAAGTAAATTCAACTCACTCTGTAGCATTTAAAGCTACCTGTGGGTCACCTTCTTGACTTTTTCGGTTCTTCTCAGAAATTTCTCCCGTTGTAGATAGTCAACACCTGACATAATATTTGTATTAAATTTCTAATTATTTCTTAAATTCATTATAAACCACTTCCTTTGAAAATTCGCACTTTGACCTCTGGAAATTTCATATATGCTAAAAATTCAAAAATAAATACTATGCTATTACCTTATAATCCTGGTAGCTTTTTATGATCCTCTATGAAATTCCACAGAAAACTCTTTCAAAATTTTGCTCTTTTGACATTTCTTTGAACTCCCAAGTGTTTAGAGAAAATGAAGAGAAGCTAAAATTTTTATCCTTCATTCGCAGCTACTTCTCATGTCTACTTCTCATATATATATGATATGAAACTTCATTATGTAACTTTGAAAGTTGCTTGCCAAGTCATTATCAACTTTCTCTAAATTATTCTATACATTGGACAATTGCAAGACACCATTATTATCTTTGCAAGACAAAATAATTTTTTTTTCTTTTTGCTAGTCTTCAGCAGCCACCCCCCTCCCACCTTAGTCTCTCATCATTTTGTTTTGTTCCCCCCTTTTTTTTTAAATAACTTCCACTAGGTAATGGTGGAAGCACCATTTTTTTTTCCTTTACTTTTCCCTTATGAGACAAGAATGAAATGATGGAGAAAAAACATCATGATTGCCTTTGCAATCATTTTCCCGGTTGGCATGTGCTGCCACGAGTTTACTATTCATATGTTGACTTTTTTTTCTTTTTTTTTCAACCTTTGTCTCCTTCAATCCTCATTCAGCCTTATGGGATTTTAACTCTTTGTCATATTTATTAAAATAGATATTTACCCTTACTATAAAAATACGGGTATTACAATTCTACCCACCTTACAGAAATTTCGTCCTCGAAATTTCTTTGCTTTGCTCCAGAAACAATTATAAACACCACTTCTCCATAATTGTCTCATACTTTCACGTAATCTCTTCAACATCTTTACTCCGCCACAGTACTTGAACTAATACAATTTCCTTTATTATACAAAACTTGCTCAGTTCTCTAAAATGCTTATTGGTACTTGGATGCACCCCCAATCTTTCTGAATTTCTATAGCTTAGCTCGAAATATTATAATACTCATCATGTAAATCTTTTCTCAATAGAGAAATATGAAATACGTTATATAAGCGTTTTAATTCTGAAGGCGACTCCAGGCTATTTATAACTAACCCAATTTTCTTATTAACCTCATTGGGTCCCACATACCTTATATTCAATTTTTTTTTCTCAATACACATTTTCGTTGAGATATTTTTCAATACACTCAATCACCTACTTGAGACTCAAGAGTCTACTATAGGCTGCTTTACAGTTCTCTCTAACTAATTTGATCATCTCAGCTGTTAACTCAACGATTGATGGACTAGATATATTTCTCCTTCCCATTTATTCCCATCATAAAAGAATTCTACACCTCCGACTATATAATGCTTCAATCGGTGTCATCCCAATATTAGTTTGTTACTGATTATTATTAGCAACTTCAATCAATGGCATGTAAACATCTTACTTACGGAGAAATTCATCAAATTTGTCCTTAACATATCTTCTAGTATAAAAAAAATCCGATGAGTATAAAAATTATATTAAATTGCCACTGTGTACCCGTGGCTTTCTGAAAGCTTCTTCCAATACCAAGGTGTAAATCTAGCATCTTTCTTTAACATTATGCTCAATGGTACTCCATACAATCTCACAATCTTAGCTACATCCCTCTTCAATCTTGACCATCAGAATTTTTGTCTCAATCCTCTATATTTCTTATTGTTACTTGATTGCATCGAATCTACATCATTATGTACCTTTCTCACTATCTCCTTTTTCAATTTTGCATTATTGGGAACACCATCCATGTACCAACACCAAACTACCTTCATTTCAGATTTGAACTCAAAATGCTTTCTAGTAAGAACTCAATGCTTAATCTTTTTCTGTCTCTTTATCTTTACCTTGCTTCTCTAAAACATTTCATTATGGATGGCTGTACAACCATATTTATTAACCATGATCCTTTATTACTGATATTCAACTTCATTCTTATTTCTCTTAAATTTATCATTAATTTCATATAAGGACTCCCAATAGCAGTTAACTGTCTTGTAGACTTTCTACTCAATGTATCAATTCTCATCTTCGCATTTTCTAGATGATAGTGAATTGTACAGTCGAAATCACAAACCAATTCCATCCACCTCATATGTCTCAAATTCAACTCCTTCTGGGTTGGTAAATGCATCAAGCTTTTATGATCAGTAAAAAAAAATTTCACACTTGGCTCCATATAAATGGTGTATCCAAATCTTTAAAGCAAAAACTATGGTAGCCAATTCCAAATCATGGGTCGGGTAATTTCTCTCATGGTTCTTTAGTTGCCTAGATGCATAAGCTATAACTCTCCTATGTTGCATCAACACACATCCCAACCCCTGATTATTAGTGCATCAACACACTTGGGAGTTCCAACTGTTGAAAAAAAAAATGACTACTGCCCCATTATTAGTGCTTCCCTCTGGTGATGAAGAATGTGGTTTATAGTGATGCGTCACATCAGGGGTTGGGATGTGTGTTAATGCAACATGGGAGAGTTATAGCTTATGCATCTTATGCATCTAGGCAACTAAAGAACCATGAGAGAAATTACCCGACCCATGATTTGGAATTGGCTACCATAGTTTTTGTTTTAAAGATTTGGAGACACCATTTATATGGAGCCAAGTGTGAAATTTTTTTTTACTGATCATAAAAGGTTGATGCATTTACCAACCCAGAAGGAGTTGAATTTGAGACAGAGGAGGTGGATGGAATTGGTTTGTGATTTCGACTGTACAATTCATTATCATCTAGAAAATGCGAAGATGATAATTGATACATTGAGTAGAAAGTCTACAAGAAAGTTAACTGCTATTGGGAGTCCTTATATGAAATTAATGATAAATTTAAGAGAAATAAGAATGAAGTTGAATATCAGTAATAAAGGATCATGGTTAATAAATATGGTTGTACAGTCATCCATAATGAAATGTTTTAGAGAAGTAAGGTAGTGATAAAGAGACAGAAAAAGATTAAGCATTGAGTGCTTACTAGAAAGTATTTTGAGTTCAAATCTGAAATGAAGGTAGTTTGGTGTTGGTACATGGATGGTGTTCCCAATAATGCAAAATTGAAAAAGGAGATAGTGTGAAAGGTACATAATGATGTAGATTCGATGCAATCAAGTAACAATAAAAAATATAGAGGATTGAGACAGAAATTCTGATGGTCAAGATTGAAGAGGGATGTAGCTAAGATTGTGAGATTGTATGGAGTACCATTGAGCATAATGTTAAAGAAAGATGCTAGATTTACACCTTGGTATTGGGAGAGGCTTTCAGAAAGCCACGGGTACACAGTGGCAATTTAATATAATTTTTATGCTCATATTGGATTTTTTTTATACTAGAAGATATGTTAATGACAAATTTGATGAATTTCTCAGTAAGTAAGATGTTTGCATGCCATTGATTGAAGTTGCTAATAATAATCAGTAACAAATTAATATTGGGATGACACCGATTGAAGCATTATATAGTCGGAGGTGTAGAATTCCTTTATGATGGGAAGAAATGGGAAGGAGAAATATATCTGGTCCATCAATCGTTGAGTTAACAGCCGAGATGATCAAATTAGTTAGAGAGAACTGTAAAGCAGCCTATAGTAGACCTCTTGAGTCTCAAGTAGGTGATTGGGTGTATTGAAAAATATCTCAACGAAAATGTGTATTGAGAAAAAAAAAATTGAATCTGAGGTATGTGGGATCCTATGAGGTTAATAAGAAAATTGGGTTAGTTATAAATAGCCTGGAGTCGCCTTCAGAATTAAAACACTTATATAACGTATTTCATATTTCTCTATTGAGAAAAGGTTTACATGATGAGTATTATAATATTTCGAGCTAAGCTATAGAAATTCAGAAAGATTGGGGGTGCATCCAAGTACCAATAAGGATTTTAGAGAAATGAGCAAGTTTTGTATAATAAAGGAAATTGTATTAGTTCAAATACTGTGGCGGAGTAAGGATGTTGAAGAGATTACGTGAAAGTATGAGACAATTATGGAGAAGTGGTGTTTATAATTGTTTCTGGAGCAAAGCAAAGAAATTTCGAGGACGAAATTTTGTAAGACGGGTAGAATTGTAATACCCGTATTTTCATAGTAAGGGTAAATATCTATTTTAATAAATATGACAAAGAGTTAAAATCCCATAAGGCTGAATGAGGATTGAAGGAGACAAAGGTTGAAAAAAAAAAGTCAACATATGAATAGTAAACTTGTGGCAGCACATGCCAACCGGGAAAATGATTGCAAAGGCAATCATCATGTTTTTTCTCCATCATTTTATTCTTGTCTCATAAGGAAAAAGTAAAGGAAAAAAAAATGGTGCTTCCACCATTACCTAGTGGAAGTCATTTAAAAAAAAAAGGGAACAAAACAAAATGATGAGAGACTAAGGTGGGAGGGGGGCGGCTGCTGAAGACTAGCAAAAAGAAAAAAAAAATTTATTTTGTCTTGCAAAGACAATAATGGTGTCTTGCAAGTGTTCAATGTATAGAATAATTTAGAGAAAATGGATGATGACTTGGCAAGCAACTTTCAAAGTTGCATAATGAAGTTTCATATCATATATACATGAGAAGTAGCCGTGAATGAAGGATAAAAATTTTAGCTTCTCTTCATTTTCTCTAAACACTTGGGAGTTCAAAGAAATGTCAAAAGAGCAAAATTTTGAAAGAGTTTTCTGTGGAATTTCATAGAGGATCATGAAAAGCTATCAGTATTATAAGGTAATAGCATAGTATTTATTTTTGAATTTTTAGCATATATGAAATTTCCAGAGTTCAAAGTGGGAATTTTCAAAGGAAGTGGTTTATGATGAATTTAAGAAATAATTAGAAATTTAATACAAATATTATGTCAAGTGTTGACTATCTACAACGGGAGAAATTTCTGAAAAGAACCGAAAAAGGTAAGAAGGTGACCCACGGGTAACTTTAAATGCTACAGAGTGAGTTGAATTTAATTTAAGTAGTCTAAATAAAAATAAAATATCTCGTGATTATATTAAAATAAATTATTAAAGTATGTTTGGATAGATGAAAAATTGATTTATGGGTATGATAGGAAATTTGGACATGTAGATATATTTTTCGGTGAGAGATGATATTTTTGGAAATCATAAGTTTATTTGAGAATAAAAGCAATAAATAAATTATTGATGAGACATACTGATGTTTTAACACGAGTTATGATGAGATGAATTTTAGTAGATCTTGACAAATTTTGGTGGATGATTTGAGGTGAATTTTAGTGGATCTTGACAAATTTGGGTGGATGATTTGAGATTAAATTTAGTAGATCTTGGCAGACTTTAATTGATGTGATTTGGGAAGAGAATAATTTAGTGAAATTTTTATATAATTTGATAAAAAAAAAATCAGGATGATTGGATGTAAGAAATTTTAAAGAAACTTTGTTATATAAAATTTGTGGATAATCAGGATAGCCAAATTAAGTGGTTTGAATCTTTATATTGTTTTTATATTACTGTTTCATATCATTGTTCATACGCATATGCATTTAATAATATAACCGAAAGAACCGGGAAGGCAGCCGGTCTAATGAAAAAACCATGACAGCCGGTATATGCTGGGATGAAAAGTGAAAATCGTGACAGTCGGTTTATGCTGGAATGAAAAGTGAAAACCGTGATAGCCGGTATATGCTGGAATTAACTGGGAAAGAAGCCGGTCTGATGAGAATAAAAGAACCGAGAGGGCAGCCGGTCTAAGATAATAACAACCTGTCGACAGGTGGGAAGACATTTCCATCATAATCATTCATGCATTTGCATCTGTTCTAACTATTGTTGCATTATTGAAATGCTGTGATGCGTTTTAATTATTGCTGCATGATTGAAATGCTGAGGAGTGATTTATTATCGTGAAAATAATTATAGATGATTGAGTCTCATAGAAAGAGACAATTATGATGAAAATATTATTGAAAAGCTGAGATGAGGTATATTGTCGTGTATGATGGCTGAGTCTCATAAAAAGAGACAGCTATGATGATGAGATTATTGGAATACTGAGATGTAGGACATTATTGTGAATTTAATTATAAATGGATGAGTCTCATAGAAAGAGACAGTTATGGTGTTAAGATTTTTTTAAATGGAAGATTTTATGATGTGAACCTCATTACGAGGTAATTATGAGATAATTGATGATCTTAAGGTGGACTAATGATTTATAAGAAGATATTGATAGAGAAGAATAAAAGACAATAATAATAAATGACTATTTATGGAATTTGGAATACTTCTAGTAAATTTAATTCACTGAGCTTGTGAAGCTCACCCCTCATTGTACAATGATTTTCAAGTAGCAGGCTCGGCAAATAGTTTGATGAGTTGAGGTTCTGACGATATCGTTTTTCTGTAAGTCGCGTACGTGTCATCATCCTCAGACTAATGAGAAAATAAAATGAAAAATTTATTTGTAAATCCTCATGCATTTTACGGATTGATGTAAAGTTCTATTGGTAATATTTATTTTTATTGTTGCATATAGGGTGGCCAACCCGGGATAGGTCTCAATTGGTGATAATCTGATCTCAGATTTATCTTAGAAAATACTCTCACTTCTTGCACCGTTCACATAATTCATTTAAAAATATTTGTTCTTACTCAACTATCTATAGTCTATACACACTCTTGTCGTTCCATCTTCCATTTTTACTAACAACACTTGACTCCATAAATACATTAGTTCAGATAAATTGTTTATTCACAAATTCTTAAAATGGTACGTTTAACTCTCTCAATTCAGCTGACATCATTCTTCAGGGTGCTATTAAATATATGTGATGATCCTGGTATCACATCAATAGAGAATTTAATCTCTCTACTGGGATGTAACCTACGCAACTTATCAAGAATTACATTAGAATATTCATTCATCACTAAGATTTCTTCCTATTTTCCTTTTTGGAATTCATTATGTATACCAAATACTGATCACAACCCTTCTTGAACCATCTCCTAGTGGTCAGAGCAAAATAGTTCGAGAGTGTTTTATGTTCTCTCTGAAGGTTACACTCTTCATATCCACATCTGGAACACTACATTCTTTTTGGAACAATCAATCATATTCAAAGAATATAAATCAACTTCAGATTTTCTATCGCTGATACGAATCATACGGCTTTTATACACATTTATGATTATCACATCATCTTTAGTGAAAACTTCAACAAAATATTTTTTTCATCAAAAGACTAACACATGCTTCAATAGACTTTATATGAATATTGGGTGTAAAAGAATGGGTTGCATCAAGATCAACCAATATTGACATGTTCATTTTCTCTATACATAAAGTACTTCAAATTTTGAACATTCTGGGATAAACATCTTTTCTAAATATAATTATAATAAACTTTTATATCCCAATCATACATCAGATTGCCACTTTCACTTTGTGGCATACTTACTTTCTCTACCATGACTTCCAGTTCCCATCATCTATCTCACAAATCTAAGGGTCCCACCAATAGTATTTTAAGATATATAAGCATCAGATTCTGTTTGCTTCTGACTCTGTACTTCAGTTTTCCAATAACAAGGAATGCCTCATTTAGGGTGGTCTTTTGTCCTGTACACTCATACTACCACTACCTCTATAACCTTTATGTCTAAGCCTCTTTAACCACTTTTTCTATTTCCCTTAAACTCTATCACATCTCTCTAAAATAATATATTCACCAATCTAACATAATTCATATGCCTTATGTAAGATAGATTCGATTAAACCTTTAAAACATAGATCATCTTTGAACCTCTTACATTTCTTCTCCTATTAGTCTACCATTTTTGGTATAA
This sequence comes from Bretschneidera sinensis, assembly GCA_023935145.1. Lineage (NCBI taxonomy): Eukaryota > Viridiplantae > Streptophyta > Magnoliopsida > Brassicales > Akaniaceae > Bretschneidera > Bretschneidera sinensis. The sequence goes on from CM043698.1 coordinate 4,736,252, forward strand.
CCATTGACAAAACCATAAATCTGTTATCATATCGAGCCATAGTTAACACATTTACTCCAAATAAATAATATCTCTATCTTGTTGAGCTCTAGAGATATAAGGAAAATATCTATCAAGAAAAACTTCCTTAAACCTATTTCAGGTTAAGGGTCTATCAATATTTGTACTTACCTTGGGAAGAATATCCTTACATCATTCACAAAACGTCTCTTTCTAACGCAAATGAAGTAAAGACAATCATCTGTCATAAAATACTAAATAATGTCTCCACATATTTCTCCGAAACTTAAGCATAAAAGGATTCATAGATCCTTTAAACAACAAAACATTTAGCTTAATTATATCTCCCTGCATCTTATGCATAAATCCACTTTTCCCATTTTTTTAAGTATCTACCATTACTGGATTAACAACATCAGACATTGTTCTAGTCTGCTTATCAAGTCTATGCTATAAGTTATCCACTCGATCATCTGATAACTTCATTTTCTCAAAAGCATGAGTAAGAGCTTATCTTAGCTCATCTCTTTCAACTTCAGATTCTCTCATACCTTAATTATATTACTAATATCAATCATATTATCAACATGTTTCCTTCTAGGAACCATAGATTTAGACTCAACCTCGACTTATCAAAAATATTGTGGGCCTACCACACCCTCTCAAATCAATTATTTTAACTCTAGCTCTAGCGCGTCCACGTGTCATCCTCAGACTGTTCATTATATTTTACTTTAAATCTTCCACTTTCTTATTTTTTATGCAGTCTACAGAATCATAAAACCTAATGCTTTGATACCAAAATTGTAACGACCCATCCCGGGTTGGCCACCCCGAAACGGTGTCATCACATTTTGAGAATCCCAGCACGACACATATATGCAGCAGTAAGAAAATAAATATTACTAAAAGAACTTTACATCAATCCGTAAAATGCATGAAGAGTTACAGATAAATTTTTCATTTTATTCTCTCATTAGTCTGAGGATGATGACACGTACGCGGCTTACAGAAAATGATTTCTTCTGAACCTCAACTCATCAAACTATTTGTCAAACCTGCTACCTGAAAATCATTGTACAATAAGGGGTGAGCTTCACAAGCTCAGTGAATTAAATTTACTAAAAGTATTCCAAATTCCATAAATAATCCTTTAATATTCAATATTTTATTCTTCTCTATCTATATCTTATTCTCAATCATTAGTCCATCTTAAGACCATCAATTATCTCATAATTATCTCGTGATGAGGTTCACATCATAAAATCTTCTATTTAAATAAGTCTTAACACCATAACTGTCTCTTTCTATGAGACTCAACCATTTATAATTAAATTCACAATAATGTTCCACATCTCGGCATTTCAATAATCTCATTATCGTAGCTGACTTTTTTATGAGACTCAGCCATCATACACGACAATATACATCATCTCAGCTTTTAAATAATATTTTCATCATAACTGTCTCTTTCAGCGAGACTCAATTATCTATAATTATTTTCACGATAATAAATCACACCTCAGCATCTCAATAATCTCATCATTATAGCTGTCTCTTTTCATGAGACTCAGCTATCTATAATTAAATTCACAATAAAAATACCACATCTTAACATCTCAAATAATGCAATAATAATTAAAACAGATGCAGATGCATGAATGATTATGATGGGAACGTCTTCCCACCTGTCGATAGATTATTTTTAACTTAGACCGGCTGCCCTCTCGGTTCTTTTATTCTCATCAGACCGGCTGCATTCCCGGTTAATTTCAGCATATACCAGTTGTCACAGTTTTCACTTTTCATCCCAGCATATACCGGCTGTCACGGTTTTCACTTTTCATCCCAGCATGTACCGGCTGTCACGGTTTTTTCATTAGACCGGCTGCCTTCCCGGTTCTTTCGGTTATATTATTAAATACATATGTGCATGAACAATGATATGAAACAGTAATATAAACAGTAAAAAAAAACAATATAAAGATTAAAACCACTTAATTTGGCTATCTTGATTATCCACAAATTTTATATAACAAAGTTTCTTTAAAATTTCTTACATCCAATCACCTTGATTTTTATCAAATTATATAAAAATTCCACTAAATTCTTCTCTTCCCAAATCACATCAAATAAACAATTAAAGTCTGCCAAGATCTACTAAATTTCATCTCAAACCATCCACCCAAATTTGTCAAGATCCACTAAAATTCACCTCAAATCATCCACCAAAATTTGTCAAGATCTACTAAAATTCATCTCGTCATAACTAGTGTTAAAACATCAGTATGTCTCATCAATAATTTATTTATTGCTTTTATTCTCAAATAAACTTATGATTTCCAAAAATATCATCTCTCACCGAAAAATATTTCTACATGTCCAAATTTCCTATCATACCCATAAATCAATTTTTCATCTATCATCCAAACATACTTTAATAATTTATTTTAATATAATCACGAGATATTTTATTTTTATTTAGACTACTTAAAGTAAATTCAACTCACTCTGTAGCATTTAAAGCTACCCATGGGTCACCTTCTTGCCTTTTTCGGTTTTTCTCAGAAATTTCTCCCGTTGTAGATAGTCAACACCTGACATAATATTTGTATTAAATTTCTAATTATTTCTTAAATTCATCATAAACCACTTCCTTTGAAAATTTCCACTTTGACCTCTAGAAATTTCATATATGCTAAAAATTCAAAAATAAATACTAGTCTATTACCTTATAATACTGATAGCTTTTCATGATCCTCTATGAAATTCCGCAGAAAACTCTTTCAAAATTTTGCTCTTTTGACATTTCTTTGAACTCCCAAGTGTTTAGAGAAAATGAAGAGAAGCTAAAAATTTTATTCTTCATTCGTGGCTACTTCTCATGTCTACTTCTCATATATATATGATATGAAACTTCATTATGCAACTTTGAAAGTTGCTTACCAAGTCATCATCCATTTTCTCTAAATTATTCTATACATTGGACACTTGCAAGACACCATTATTGTCTTTGCAAGACAAAATAATTTTTTTTTCTTTTTGCTAGTCTTCAGCAGCCGCCCCCTCCCACCTTAGTCTCTCATCATTTTGTTTTGTCCCTCTTTTTTTTTAAATGACTTCCACTAGGTAATGGTGGAAGCACCATTTTTTTTTCCTTTACTTTTCCCTTATGAGACAAGAATGAAATGATGGAGAAAAAACATCATGATTGCCTTTGCAATTATTTTCCCGGTTGGCATGTGCTGCCACGATTTTACTATTCATATGTTGACTTTTTTTTTTCAACCTTTGTCTCCTTCAATCCTCATTCAGCCTTATGGGATTTAACTCTTTGTCATATTTATTAAAATAGATATTTACCCTTACTATAAAAATACGGGTATTACACCAAGTGTGGGACGACATCACACTGGATTTTATTGAGGGATTACCCACCTCGCAGGGCAAGGATACCATCATGGTAGTCATCGACAGGCTCAGTAAGTCAGCCCACTGTCTTACTTTAACCCACCTCTTTACGGCTAAGGGTGTGGTAGAAAACTTTGTGGAGGGTGTTCTTAAGCTACACGGAATGCCCAAATCAATCGTTAGTGATCGCGATCCAATTTTTGTGAGCAAATTCTGGCAAGAGTTCTTCAAGATGTCGGGCACTAAACTGCAGCTCAGCTCCGCGTATCACCCGCAGACTGATGGCCAAACGGAAGTCGTCAATCGCTGCGTTGAACAATATCTCAGATGCATTATCCACCAGTGGCCACGAAAATGGAGCTTCTACTTACCTTGAGCTGAATACTGGTACAATACCACTTACCACATCTCCAAGAGAATTACCCCTTTTCAAGCATTGTATGGCAGATTGCCACCCATCATTCCATCATACAACGAGGGACTCTCACCAGTGCATGAAGTTGATTAGCAACTACTGAACCGAGATGAACTACAACAACTTAAGACCAACCTTGCACACTCGGTTAATCGGATGAAACAATTAGCATATCAAAAGAGGAGATGTGTCGTTCGAAGTCGGTGGGTTAGTGCTTCTGAAGTTGCATCCTTATCACTAGTAAACAGTTTTCAAACGAGTCCACCAGAAATTGGCTAGCCGCTTCTATGGGCCCTACAAAATTTTGGAGAAAATCGGCTCGGTTGCATACAAGCTCCAATTACTAGAAGGGTCGCGCATTCACCTAGTATTTCACGTATCGCTACTCAAACGATACAACACTAACGGGGAGAATGGGGTGGCGCACAGCACGGAGTTGCCACCATTCACCGACGACGAGGTCGTAGTGGTGGAACCACAAGCTATTTTAGATCACCGCTGGATAAAACAACGAGCCCAGATGATCGAGGAGAGTTTGGTGCATTGGAAAAATTTGCCGGCCGAAAAAGTGACATGGGAATCCACCAAACAACTGTTGGAGATGTTCCCAGACGTGGACCTTGAGGACAAGGATCCACATAATAGGGGGGTATTGATAGGCCATGGCGGTTAGCAAGGCACCTTAAGCCAAATCCCAAATACCTGGGATGAAAGTTGGACGTGAAAAGCTCGTTGCATGCAGCAAGGTTGACGTGATTTTGGATGTACATAAAGAAACAAAAGACCGTTGCAGTAGAAGATGTTATGGGAACGTGAAGAACGCGAAGGTTACGCTGGGGGGACTGGGTCACTTGCAGTTGGGAGTTTTACGTCACATGGGTCACTTGCAGTTGAGAGTTTTACGTCACATGATGTGGTTTTTCTGTTGCATATTTAATTCCATTAGTTATGCTTTCTGTTTTTCCGTGTGTGTGCATTCTAGTTGTTAGCTACTAGTTTCTCTTTGATTTCAGGAATTTGTACGTGGCCTTGCTTATTTAAGCAGCCAAAAGTTATCAATGAAAGGCATCGAAAAATCATATCTATCCACACTGTGCAGTACTTTCTCACCCGAAGAGAAAACAAGTTACTTTAGCCTTTGTAATATCGGTGTTGGGACCTATCATGCTTACTATCTACAAGTGCGATCGTGCGCCTATGTAGGGGTGGCAATAGGCATGACCCACGTTGTCACGTGACGTATCGTGTTTAGCATGATTCAAATGGATAGTACTACAGATTTAATTTTTGAAGCTCACGGTACGACGGGAGGTGCAACTCATAATATTTAATAAAATTCAAAATTACATATAATTTGATGTCACTAGAATGATGTGCCAAAAAGAATTAGATGGTGATAAATTTGATATCTTATGATGGTGAAAGAAAAATGAACATTATTATCCTATTCTTAGCATAAAGGCACGTGATATACTAACTGTTCCAGTGTTTACAATAGCATCGAAACAAGCTTTTAATGTAGGTTTTAGAATTTTGGATGAATTACGATCAAGATTATTACCGAAAATGTTACAAATGTTAGTATGCACAAAGTATTGGTTAGATGCAAAATGTTGTACAAGTAATATATTAAAGAAAAATCAATATAGCGTAATGAAAAAAAGTTTGTAACTTATTCCCCGTCCAAGTATAAACGGTGAAAAGTTAAAAAATAATAATAATAATGTCTTTTTAATTTTTAAAATTTCTAAGTTGTTTTTTTTTTATTTTACTCATTTGTAAGTTATTTCATCTTCTTTGTTTATTTTATATGTTGTTTTTGTAAGTTATTTATTTGAAAGATATTTGGAACTTGTAATTTTTAAGTTATTTGTTTATGTTGTTTTTGTTCAATTTTCAAGTTATTTGTAATATTTAACTTTATCAGTAAAAGATTATTTTTCTATACAATTATAAATATTTAATTTAATATTTATAAATTTTTTTTACTATTTTCAACAAAAAAAATCAATATATATCTAAAGGTCCATAGAGTAGCATGACACAACAGGGTCCAATAACTAAGACTTTGGATTGCGTCGGACTTACATTTTAAAAAGAATTGGTAAAGTACGAAGAAAGGGAGGCACCAGAGAGTCCATTGTCACCCGTATGTATGCATTTTAAATCCAATATAACTAATTGCATTAGATTCCGTTTGGTTTGGGAACTATAAGTGAAGGGAAAAGTTTGTGCTTGTTTCTTAATTAGTTCTTTGAAGCATTTGTAACAATCTTTTGACTTCCCTTGTAACAAAATCAATTTTGATTCAAGAAAATACAATAAATCCGGACGAATTTATTTACAGTACATTTGATTGTACGGAATTAAAGTTTGAAATTGAAATTAAGATGGAATCGTCTTTTTTTCAATATTAAAATGATTAAAAAATTATAATTTTATTTCTATTTCAATTTCAATTTCAATTTCAAATAACCTTACAAAATGTTAATGTATAAATTCAGATTAACAATGTTCGACAATTAGTGAGAGCTTTTGAAGCTCAGACGTACCTCTTTCCTCATGTCCATTACTCCCTTCATTTATATACGTCTATTTCCAGATAAGTGGGAAACATGTGCCACGTGGCATTATATTGTTGGACGATGGGAAGAACAAACTTTCCTTTGACTAATTTTTGCATGGTGGCTAGCTATGACAGAGAGAATCCATTTCTGTTAAAACACTCTTGGTAAGAGCGCAGTGAGAAAATTGAATTGAGAGAGAGACTTAGGCCAGAAGCACTCGGTCAAGGGAGTAAAGTGGTTAAAATTAGTCTTATGGTCTATAGAAGAAGAAACAAAGTAGAAATGCTAAAAAAATCTACTGATAGTCTCAAGACGTAAGAAGGGGGGTCAATTATTGGTATACCTAGCAAAAAGAGCAAATCGGGAATGGTGAATTCGAGCGTTACATCAACGGCACAATTAAACAGGATTTATTTTTAATTGACATGGTAATCAAATTTAAGAGTGTAATTGAAGAAAATTTTAATTGTAAAGGATTCTTATCCGCTCGTATGTAGTTTTCTTTAAGCATTTTTTTTTTGGTGTGGGACAATAGTTATTTCGATAAATTTATAACTTTTCATTTGTTCATCTTTTATTTTTTAGATTTTATTCAAAAAACATATATATTTTACATACATACAAATGAAAAATAATAAAAGAGATAGTATGTATTCTTTCTATTCTATATTAAATAGTTTTGTTTTTCATTTTGAGATGTCCCAAAATAATTATCATCAATCAAAAATTAAAAAACTTTAAGTAAATTACATTATGCTATCTCTAAATTTATTGAAATGATATTAACGTACTCAAATATTTTAAAATTCACGATTCACTAAAATAAAATTAATTTTTATCATCAATCAATTTTAAAATGAATTTCTATGATAAATATAAATTTTAATTAAATATTATTTTTTATTTTATTATTAGATTAAAAAATGTTTTTTTAATCCAAAAGTGATATGAAGTGTTGTGCATATATGTACTGATATACAATATAAAATCCTGCGGAAAATGCATTTGCTGGTGGATAAATTTATAACTTTTCATTTGTTCATCTTTTCATTTTTTTTTTATTTCCAATTGATAAATTTTTGCCGACAAAAGGTTATTAAAGTCTAGTTAGTTAGTTTGTTTTGGGGTTGTATATAGCAGGACCTTTAATAACAATAAATAGAGAGAGAGAGAGAGAGAGAAACATCCATGAAAAAAAAGGGGGAGAGTCAAAGAAGGATTTATTAGGGGTGTTTATGTCAATTTACAAGGGATACTGGTTACACACGTACACCAAATTCAAGGGGCAAAATAGTAATTATCATCCAGAATAGCTTAGGCGGGATTATTCGAAATTTGAATGTCGCATAAGCGAGTTCTCCACACGTGCTAATTTTTGGGTTAACCAAACATTTTGTTTTATAAAACCGCCCAAATTTTCACTTTGAAAATTTTGCCAAATCGCGTCTCTCTTGCACAAAGCTCTCTCTTCTTCTCTACATTTTTTTTATAACAAGCAAAGATTCCCCTAGGGCACTATCAAGAACAAACCCACTGAAACCCTTTGCATACTCAAAGGTAAAAGAACAGTTCCCTTCTTGTTGTTCTCCATGATATTACTTGGTTTTTTTTCTCAGATTTGTCAGTTCTTTAACTTTCTCTACATTGTTTTATCTCAAATGGAGATCATCTAATTCATTTCTTTATTGTCCTCAGTTGGAGATCTCAATTATGCCGGAATCAAGAGACAGACTCGTAAGGCCCGTCGACATCGGCGCAGTCTTTACTCAAAGACGCCTTGAAGTTTTAGCAGGCGCTCAGGGATCCCCTGTGCAGACGACGGCATTTGCGACAGCGACTCGTGGACCAATGGGTTCTGGTTCTTTGAGGCGAGGCGGTGGTGGGCTCGGAAGGGGCAGTTTCGGTACTCCAGGAGCTGGAAATGGGCGTGGACGGAATCTGTATGGATCGCCGGTGGGAAGGGAGAACACGCCGGCAAGGAATGCTCGACGTGGAAGGGGACGTGTTAACAACAGTGGGTTACCTTCTTGGTACCCAAGAACCCCTCTCCGTGATATCACTTCTATTGTGAGGGTAATGATCACATTTCTTGATTTTTTTTTTCGAATTAAGCTATCTCTGTTTTCTGTCTGTTATAATGTTTTTTTTTTTATAAAAAAATTAATTGATATTTGGGTCTTTTCTATCTGTTGATCTTGGGTTTGATTAATTGATTAATTGGGCTTTCTTGGTAATTGATTATTATGTCTATGGTAAAATAAATGATTGATTAATTGATTTCTTAGGTAGTAAATTAATTGGGATTTCTTAGGTAGTAATAAATTATTCTTTTGACCCGTCAAATTCTGAACTTGAATGATTCTTTTTTTTTTTAAAAGAAAAAAAGTTTTTTTGTTTTCGATCTTGATATGAGAGTGTAGTTTCCTTGTTATCACTAAATTAGTTTGCGCCAGGTCAGTTGCTATTGGATATTATTTTAGGATCATTTATCAACAAACTATTATACAGCTTTGAAGTTTCAAAATCGTAATTCATTTTCCGGAATTGCTTTTCATTTCCTTTCTGTTGTTATATTATGATTTTCCATAACTTCGATATTTTCTTAAATGGCGATGGCTCTCATTTGATTTATTTTTTGGGTGTAATTTTTAGAATGATGTTTTATTTTTCTGGGTTAGCTTGTTATTAGAAAATGTTTGTTCATTTTTTAATCTCCTTGAAATTCTATTGCACCAATCTTATTTATTCATCCTTGACATCACCGTGTTTTTTTATTGAACATCCCCTTGTTTGGTTGTGCCTTCTTATTCATGCATTTTATTTGGTTTTCCTGTTTTGATATTCAATTTTTTCGCCCCGGTCTTTGTCCTTCAACCTAACAACTTTTTCTTGCCTTTTTTTTCTCTTCATGACTGTTGAAGTTGGTCCTTCGTAATAGTTGCCAATTGTTTGTTTGGACAACCGTAAATTTGAGATGTATTGATGGGATTTTTTTTTTATATTTTTTATTGTCTGATTGTTCTCTTTTTGCCAGTCATTGGGTTGTTATGTAGCATCTTTTTTATGTCAGCTAAACATATGGTTGATATATCCTTCTAAAAGAAATTGAGAACACTATTATGTGTTCAATCCGTGCACCCAAATCCATTGGCTTCACTACGGCCCTGCCAACTGCATTTTTCTTATGAACTGCCAAAAGTTCTCGTGTTGTTTCAGTTGTCAACTTCGCCGCCTTCAAAGTGATTCTTGTCAGTGAATGTAGCTCTTAATTAGCATAAAGAGGAACTAGTTCTGCTTCATTTTGTTCTTTTATATGAAGGCCTCCTCAGCCATTTGTTAACATGTTTTAACTCTGGGGATCTTAATCAGGCTATTGAGAGGAGAAGAGCTAGCTTGAGAGAAGTCGAGGGCCGCCAAATTGAGAGCCCAATAGCCCATGAGAGAAGGGTTCTTGATGATTCTGTAGCACGGTCAGGTGTTCAACTCGATCACAACAGCTCTATGGTCTCTCCAATCCAAAGTTTTGGAGTCAATCTTTCCACGCCGTCTGTTAGTAAAGTTGTTAGTAAAGTGCCTAAGATTCTGCTTGATGTCACCAAGCAGACAGCTGGAGAATCAGAGTTTCTCACACCCCAAAAGAAACTCCTGAACTCAATTGATGCAGTAGGGAAGGTTGTGATGGAGGAATTGCAGAACCTGAAGAGGACCCCAACTGCTAGGAAAGCAGAGAGAGAAAAAAGGATCCGCACTTTAATGTCAATGCGCTGATTGATCCATTTTGATTTTTTGGTAAATGGGACTGGGAGAACAAACTGGTGAGATCTGGAAGACTAGAACCTGCACAGTGAGAACATCATCTTCTGATGATATCATAGTAAGATTGATCATCTTCTGGTGATATTTTCATGGTTCCTTAAACTTGAATTCACACTATCTTCGTTGCTCATCATCTTCTGATGATATCACAGTGAGAATTGATCATCTTCTGATGATATCTTGAATCTTAAATTTCAATTTGCAGACAGTCTTCTTTTTGTTACACTTTGAAATCTAGTTGAAAGACTTCTTGTTAGCATCTTTTTGTACAAATTTTGGATAGGAGTATCATTTTGATGGAATGTACAAAATGGCCACATTTCACTCTCTTGTGTTTACTTCAGAAGGCCTTGCCTATGTATCGTGACATTGCAAGTACGATAAGGAACCGCCAGCATTATATATATATCGTGACATTGCAAGTATGATAAGGAACCGCCAGCATTATCATTCATATATATATATATAGTTACTTTTTACAAAGTTTGATAGTGCAATTGCTGTACTCTTGTTATAAGTTGTAAATAACAACCAAACATGATTTTAAAAGATTTTCGCATTTTAAATGTAAGTGATACCCAAGAGAAAATTTAATTTTGCAATGAAAGAAAAGTGAAACAAAAAATATCAAGCACAGAAATTAAAAATAAAAGTAAAAAATTCCAGAACACTGCCTCAAGGGCAAGTGAAATGACATATTACCCGAGTTCTGAACTAAAATTACGAACCCCCCCCCCCCCCCCCCCCCCCCCACCACCACACCACCAGTCTTCTAGTTCTCACATCTCCTCCGCTCAGCGATATAGAATTTAGAAAATTTTAATTGTCTGGTAAAAAAAACCCAAATAACTTTCCCTCGATTTCTCAAGAAAGAACATCCCACCAAAAACCTTTCCCTCACTTTCTCTGCAACCAAACGCAACAGATGGCCACAATCAGCCTCCGCAAGGGCAACACCCGTCTTCCACCTGAGGTGAACCGTGTCCTGTACGTTCGCAACCTTCCCTTCAATATCTCGAGCGAGGAGATGTACGATATCTTCGGCAAGTACGGTGCGATCCGACAGATCCGCATCGGCACCAACAAGGACACGCGTGGCACCGCCTTCGTGGTCTACGAGGACATCTACGACGCCAAGACCGCCGTGGACCACCTCTCCGGTTTCAACGTCGCTAATAGGTACCTCATCGTCCTCTATTACCAGCAGGCCAAGATGAGCAAGAAGTTTGACCAGAAGAAGAAGGAGGAAGAAATTGCCAAGATGCAAGAGAAGTACGGAGTCTCCACCAAAGATAAGTAATCAGTTTCGTCAACTCTTCTTCTAGGGTTTAAGGGGATTATCGAGTGTTTGCAGTTTGTTTGTATGCTTGAATTGGAGGGGGTTGTGATGCGTATTAATGTTAATGACTAGCGACCAGATGTTGTTATCTACCGAATTGCTTGTTGAGGAATTACTGTTTTTGTTCTTAATTTCTAGGTTTCTTTATGAGGTTCTGAAAAGTTAAGTAGGATTATTGTTGAATTTTTCGATTCCAAGAAATTATCTGCTATTTTATCCAGTTTTTTAGGTTCATTTGGCTTTCTGGGCTATGTACATATATGTACTTAATATACGCATTCCTAGCCCTTGAGGACGGTTAGATGTGTTGAGTCAGAGTTTAATTGGTTCAATTTGGAGGATTTAGAACTGCCAATATATTGTTGATAGTATCTGCTTTTCCATTAGATTGTGTTGAAGTGTTGAACATTAATTATTTTGTTTTATGATTTGTGTGTTTAATTTAATGCAATTACCACAGTGAAAAATAATTGATGAACTGGATTTGGTGATCTTCGAGTTTTAGGATTATCATGTTTCGTAGTTTTTGTTGGATATGTTTTTGCAAAGCATACATGAAAGAGTAGATATTTGAAAGACGTCCCAACTCCCAATCCTGGACCTCTTTTATTTTTCCTTTTTTTGGGGTAGGAACTATATTATGATAAAATTTGTCTCACTTTGGGTTGTATGGAGCATGAGGAGGAAGATCAAACGTCTTGTCTCCTACTAGCGCATGTAAGAAACAAATCTCAAGAAATCCCGAAGGGATGTATTGGGGATCAAACTATTTTATATATAGTTTGTATGGGTTAGTTAGTGATAGACTGGGTGTTTGCACACCTTCAACGGTTTAGATAGAACTATGGAATTCTTTTACTTGATGAGACTCTGGATAAGTGGATATGGGTTTCCATGTGGATGCCCAATTAGACACTATAAATGAATTAGATTGTCTCCTGTTTATTGTGTGAGCAGTAACTATGTTTTTTTTGGCATCTCCATCTTCAAGTATGAAAGCTTGGATATAATTGGTGAATGGATGAATTGTATATTGGTCTTTCTTTCACATTACGTTTCCATAGGCTACTTTCAACTTATATTTAGAGTTCATAGTGATATATCGCAAGTATTTGGTATGTACTATGTAGCATGTGTTCTTGACCTTGTATAACAGAAGTATGCATTCAGAGCAAAGAGTCATGATTAAAAGAGTTATTGCAGGAGTCGCAGCTGCTGATTTTGAGTTTTTGAGTTCCCTGTTTTCAATTAGTATACAATTGGGTGTTGTGACTTTGTAAGATTTGCGTGACATTGTTTCAGTGCATGAAAAGATGCAGCGTTCATAAAAGATGGTGCATCGAAAAGATGCAGTGTTCATCAAAGATTGGTGCACTTCGTTATTTTGAGAGAGAGAGAGAGAGAGAGGGAAGAAAAGACAGGAGAATGCTGAGGATCTGGAGCCTTACTGATTGCCTTTTATTCCATGATTTTGTTCGCAATTTGAGAGCTGCAAAGTCAATAATAAAAAATTAGTCCACACACTTCACAAGATGTACAAAATGTGTGGATACGGGTATGCATGCGTGTGTACCAGGGTAGTCAAGAGGCAAAGGCATTCTCAAGGTGCTAGGTCCCATGACACCTGAGGTGCTAGGTGCCAAAAAAGTAATGAAATATATTAGAAACCGAATGGATACTTTTATATATGAACTTATAATATCACACTTTTACACTTCACAAGGTCTTACTCTATATACTCTATCAATCCTACAGTAGTGTCAACATAAGTTTAATAATTTTTTTAATAAACTGGGATGGGATGGAAAATAAGAATAGTAGAACATGAGTACTTGGACTGAGACACATATATGCATGTTAAATATATGTATGTATGTATGTTAGTTTTATTATGTCTTTTGCGTATATGTATATATTTAATGTTATGTACTTATGTGGCATTTTTATGTTTAGGTTAAAAATTCAGAAGGATCACAAAAAAAGAAACATCGGATAATGTGCCTTTTGTTTTTATATATCAGTTGTACTACAATCTGTTGTGAGTACAGTATAGAAGCCATGTTAGGGTTAATTTAGTTTGATTTTATCGAGGGTTAGTTTACATTATGAGTCGTGATGGCCCAAACCCTTTATGAGATGGAAATGAAAATAGATTTTGTCAGAGGTTAGTTAGGGACCAATATCAGGAATGATTTAGAAAAAGGATGTCAGAAATGGGTTTAAGAAAATGGTTTGCACGAAGTAGGGAATCTAAGTTGGGGTTATGTTTGACGTTGCTTCACAAATTAGGAGATAGCTGGTGACAGCATTTTGTCCACTTGCACTCGTTATGGCATTTTTTGGTTACCTAAATTTGGGTGTTTGTGATGCGTTGTATATTGGTGAGTCTTTTAGATGATCTGAATATAGATGAGCTTGCTTGAGCTCATTTACTAGCATCAGCAAATATAATACAAAATTTTAGAATGATTACTGGCTTGTTGTGTATAGCCTCCCTCCAAGGCATATGCAGGTTATTCATTGGATGGATATCAACTTTTGATGAGTTTTAGAGTTTTGAAAGACAAGTTGGAGGGTGGGGCTTAATTGTCCTCGGGCCAATTTTGGACAACTGTTATGGAACATATAAGATTTTGTTCTCCGAGATGTCCGAATTTCATGATTTAATGTAGCTACTTGAAAAAAATTGTTGAATGGCAGAAGATGAGAAGTTTGACGAGCTGGATGGAATTTTCAGGGGTATCATGAGCATATGATGGTTACTCTATTGCAGGTTAGTTCCTTAGTTGTTAGGTTTCAACTGGGAACATGTCTCAGGCAGTAGTGGCTTTAGTCCAGTAAAGATCATGATTTACTCGACTATAGTGAGATCAAACAGTTGATGATTTATGTCGGTTGAGATCTTAGTAAAAGATTATAGTTAGCATCTAGTCTAGGAGGTTGTCTTGAAACACAACCCCGTTCCCTTGTTTTATTCTGATTTGCTGGTTGGTGATTGGTGATCTAGCGTCTTTATCTTGGTGTGGGTTTTTCCTTCAAATACCAGATAATCGATTAAAATGGCATGTGCTCATCTCTTGATGTTATACATTGTGGATCACTTCGGATGGGCATCATTCTGAAATCTGTTTGGGTTTGGGTCCATGTCACTATCAGTAGTCTACTAGAATGAATTATGTTTGAGAAGTATGAATTATGCAATTTTCACTTTCTTTAACATTTTTTTTTCTCAATATTTTGGACATTCTTAACATAATTTTGAGAATAACACTTCTCAATTTCAACATAGTATTAAAAAAAATTGGATTCTAATATTATATTGGAAATAAAAACATTATTTTTTAAATTATATTAAAAATATTTAAATTGTTAAAAAAATATTTTAAAATTTAAAATAATATATATTTTTTTCACGACTAAACAGATTTTAAGAGTTTTTTTTTTTAAAATAAAGATACAAGACAATCAAAGAGAGATCTTCATTTATAATTGGTCGCGACACGAAAAACCTTAAAACGTTAAAACTCGAAGGCATACTTGTGCTTGCAGTAAATGAGTATTATCTAAATTCTATTATTTAATTTATTTTTCTATTCCTATGTGACATCTTATAATGGCTTCTTTTAGTGGTACTAAATAGATTAGTATTAGTCGATAAACCAGGTCGACAGCATATCGTTAGCAGATCGACATTGTTAAAATATATGTTAATAATTGGATTTTCTATCTATTTAAACTTTTTATATAATTAGTGTAACCACAAAATATGATGTACGTTTACAAATCTGGATTTATGGAATTGTTAATGAACCAACCTATTACATTCACAAAATAATTTTCAAATTGAATGGAAGGAAAATATTGTGTTTAGACGTTAATATGAAATCAGAAGAAATTAGTATGTGAGAATATTAATGTGAAAGTAGAGCAATTAGTATAATAAAAAATATTATAAGAATTGTATTTCTGAAACAATTATTTTTTCTCTATATTATTATTTTTTTTATTTCCTCTCTTAATGCATGTATTTGAAAGAATACATACGTTAATTAAATGTATGAATTATTTTTTTATTATTTTTTTTTATTTCCTCTCTTAATGCATGTATTTCCTCTCTTTTCAAAGAGTGTTGATTGTGTCACTATGTTTCTTTTGTGTCATGTTGTGATAATAATTTTTCTCAGAGACAACAGTCAGAGAAATTACTAATTATAACATGATAATAAAAGAAGTATGGTGACATACATATTAACCATAACAATCCAAAAATCGCGAATCCAGAAAGTTGCATATGTTGTACGGTAAAGTATAAAAAAATAAATAAATAATAATATACATAAAACATGTGTGTGGTACGTTGGTAGTTGAAGTAGATTGGGATAAAAAAATGTTAAACGAAAAAAATGTATTTATGGTAAGTAGACGCATTGTAATTTTAAAAATTCTTATAAATATCTCAACAGTTTTTCATCTAAAAAAATATCAACACTCAGTAAGCAATTCATACATTAATAAAAGAAAATAAGACAAATGTTTGTGTTGTTCGGTTTATGAAGCTTACTCTACCAGAACAGCAGAAAAATACTTCACTAGAAAGATTGCAAGAATTGTGTGTTTGAAACAATCTCTCTATATTGCTCTGTATACTTATTTTCTCTCTTGAATATATAAATTGCTTACTAAGAGTTAATCACATAATAGTGTAGTATGTGATTAAGTGTTGGGTGAATTTCAATGCTTCATTTGAAAATAATAATGCATGTATGTTGTATATCATGTTACTTTGAAAAGTTTGGATGGAATCTTAGATTTATTAATTTTGTGATTTTAAAAAATCATCCAAACTTAAAAACTTGTCAATTTAAAATATTATCCTTTTAAAATGCATAATTATAAGTTTTGAAGATTTAATTAATCGATGAATGTGAATGTTATTATAAAAGCTCTAACCTTTAAATTGTATTTCAGTTTGTTTAACTAATTTGAAGTACAAATCTGTTCATTTCAAATAATTTCGAATACAACATTACTAATTCTATTATGTTTTGTTGCAAGACAAGGCATTATGTTTTTCTAATAAATTTCATGCTAAAACACACAAAATTCGTGGTAAAATCAATATCTTTGATGGTAAAATTATAATATTTTTATCATCATATGTATTAATTTTTACTATTAAATGTGACTTTTTATTTATATAATGTATTAAAAAAAATTTCAAAAAACAAACACGCGCGAAAAATTAAAAAGTAAATAATTACATAATCGAATGCAAGACCTACATTAAGCGAAACACTTTGCTCATTCGTCCTACCATTTGAACTAATATACCCTTTAATTTATATAAGAATGTGAGATGAGGAGGAGGGGAAAAAAAAGTTCAACAAGAACGCACACAGGAGATGCAACTTTCTTGGCAGGAAGTCAGTCAACAACAATTACAGTAATGCAAATTCCTATAAATTTCCAAAGAATACATACGTTAAGAAAACACCATTGACATCCTAAGCATTTTAGTAAGCAAAAACTCCTTCTGGACTGGTTTACAATATTTAAATGGGAGAGAATTTACTAACAAGCACCTATCAAACTTCACAACCCTCAAATCACATTTGATCATTTGTCTTCTTGAGCCATCTATCTCCTCACCCATCAATGTACTATGAGCATCTATTGAATTATCAAATTTAACAAAGTACATTAGCTTCTGCAGCCATCAGAAGTAATACAGACCGATGAGTTTTTTTTTTTCTCTCTTTTTCTCCGTTATCAAACAAATACATCACGTCGCTTCTTTGGATTCGGCTCAGGGTTACCTTTTCTCATCATAGCCACAAATTCTTCGTAGTTGATCCTACCATCCTGCAAACATTTTGAAGCAAATTTTAATTTCAAATGGAATAACTTGATTTCTAAAAAACTTATTTTCTTTTTATTATTTATTAATGACAATTTTAATGGTAAATTTCCTATAAAATTCACATGGGTGATTCTTACGTTATCGGCATCAACTTCAGAAATGATTTCCTTGATATCCCTTCCATCATGCATGCCATACTCGCGGAGAGCTTGCTCTAACTCGTCAGTAGTGATAAACCTGAGAATAATGCTAATTAGATACAGAAGTTCTGTTTCTTAATTATAGGAGAAAAATTAATTAACTGATTAAAATTAAGAAATTAAACTGATAATCTAGCAATTAGTAGTGAAATTACTGCTAATTTTTTAATTTATAATTGTTACCCGCTACTGTCTTTGTCAAAGTGTTGGAAAGCAGTGTATAGATGTTCTTCTCTATCCATTCTGTTCATATGCATTGTTGCTGCAATGAACTCATCGTAATCTATCGTTCCATTGCCATCTGCATCAGCCTATATATTGAAAATAAAATAAAAAAATAGTAAATTTCTAATCAATGGGATTCTTCATTCTTCAACACAGTAAATCACTTACAGCTTCCAATAATTGCTTGACTTCATATTCAGATAGCTTTGTCCCCTGCTTAGCAAGTCCAAGCTTCAGCTCTTCAAGTGTTATTGTTCCACTGTTGTCAGTGTCAATGCCCTTGAACATCTCCTTCAGTCCCATGATTTCTTCCTCGGATAGGCAGCCGGCAATGACCTATTCATTTAAGGAAATTTCCATCAAGTCATGTAACAAGAATTCTTCAATTTTCAGTATGAACTAGCGAGGTTACTGATATGATAAAATGCATGGGCATCTTCAGTTACAGAAAATTCTTCAGTTTTCAATTTTTTTTACTACTAAACATACCCTCTTGATTATTTGAACTAAATCATATTAACTTGTTTTTGAATAAGCATACCCGAAGCGCGACTTTCTTGAACTGGTTCATTGCTTTGAATTGTTTGAGCCTACTCAATACTGCATTGTCAAGAGGAGTATCAGGTGCTTCTCCATCCTCCTTGATCCATGGATGACCTGATAATAACCATATAAACACCTTATCAGAAACATGTGTAGTAGTTAGTTTTTTATTCTACTATGATTGGTAGGAGAAAAATGTGAAAGGAAAGATAAGAAATATTGATATTTTCATTATGTGTTTAGTAAAAAAGTTAGAAGAGTGAAACAAAATAAGAAAAAGAAAAAAAATTAAGCTTAATTTAGCTTTTATTTTGAGAGAATTATGATTTGTACATGCGAAAATAAAACATCAATCATCTCGCTTTTGTTCCTTACCAAACCATAGAAAAATATTTTACACTCCTTTTTCCTTTCCTCTCCCTTTTCCATCCTTAGTTTTTCCTCTTTACCAATCATAGCATGTCTTACTCTATTTGATTGACAAAATTTGTGTACATTGAAAACTACTTTTGATCTAATCAGCAATCATAATCCTTCAAATTTTTTTCCATTGATTGTATGCAAACCTAGTGTTTTTCTCCTCCTTTTCTTTTCCATTTCAACAATCATATATTCTGATACTTTATTCATATAACTGAAGATCATGGAATTAAAAGCAAACTTACCAAGAACTTGAACGGCTGTTATCCTCTGTTTGGGGTCTGAATTTAACATTTTCTTGACAAGATCCTTTACTTGAGGTGAGATTGAAGGCCAAGGTTCGCATGTAAAGTCAACGTGACCGCGTAAAATGGAATTGAAAATCCCATTTTCGGATTCTGTTATGAAATTTTCTCTTAGATTAATTTTCGAACATTACGTAATTAACCAAAATTCAATCTTTTTCTCTTTATAATTTAGATTACAGCAAAAAAGAAAGAAAAAGGGTTAATGATTTACCTGCCCAGAAGGGTGGAACACCACACAAAAGAATAAATAACATGACCCCAATACTCCAAATATCAGCCTCTGGTCCATATTTCCTCTTCAAGACTTCTGGCGCAATGTAATATGCACTACCAACAATATCTTTGAATGTTTCTCCTGTTAATTAGAAGAATAAATATAATCAAATAATTTCTCAGTTACTAATGAAAATATAATTAGTCTAGATAATAAATATACAGGATGCCTTCAGTAGTAGAAAATTCAGTTTTTTTTAAAAGAAAATGTTGCATTTCGAAGGTATTTTTCGAGAAAAATTCTTCCATAAAATTTTCTTGGACTAAAGATACTTTCTACGTTAAAGAAAGGTTTGAGAAATTTTTCTTCACTTTTGGTCCTAAAAAAATCTTATGGACCAGGTCTAAATAAAAAGCTCTAATTTTTCGGAGATTTCTTTTCTTTTGAAAAACTGAAAATTTTCTACAATTGAACATGCCCTGTAGTTTCCTGAAGTTCCATGAGAAGATCAAACCTGGCTTGTAAAAGACTGATAGACCAAAATCTGTCGCCTTAAGAGGGGAATTCTCATCCTTACTCAGCAAAAGGAAATTCTCAGGCTTAAGATCCCTATGAATAACTCCCATTGAATGACACGTGTGGACGATCTGAACAATCGTCCTCAACAACGAAGCAGCAGCGCGCTCTGTGTAATGCCCTTTAGCGATAATCCTATCAAAAAGCTCTCCTCCGGCACACAATTCCATTACCAAATGAACTGAATGTTTGTCCTCATAAGCTCCCTTGAGTTCCACAATATTAGGCTGACCTGTTAAATGATGCATAATCTGTACCTCCCTCCTAACATCCTCGATATCCTCCTTGTTAACAAGTTTCCTTTTGGCTATCGTCTTGCACGCGAATTGTTCTCCCGTAGCCTTATTGGTGCACAAATGGGTGACCCCAAATTGTCCCCTACCGAGTTCTTTTCCAATGCTGTAGGTTGATTTTATTTCTTCCATCGGACGTCCTAAAACAGTTCCAATGGCAGCAGGTTTGCCTTGTTTTGAAGGAGGGGGAGAAGGAGGCGCGTGCTTAGGCGGGGTTGTGGAGTTGTCGGGGACGGAATGGGAATTGGTGCCATTTTCGTGTGTGGTTTCTCCCTTTTGTGTGTTGAGGGCATCCGCGTTGTTGCCTGGAGAGCAACAATTGCCCATTGTGGAAGGGAGAGACACAAGAGAGGGAGAGAGAGATAGGACGTGTTGTTGGCCTTAAGGGAAAGAGAGAGAGTTTTTGAAATTTTGATGAGGTTGAAGAAGGTGGCGTTGAGAGAGAGAAAGACATGTATGCAGGAGAGAAAAGAAAGGGGGGGAGAGAGAAATGGAAGGGAAAAAAGAATAATTTTCACAGGTTGGAATTTGGTGTAAGAAATTGGAGGGGATTGATAGTGAGGGATTTTAGGATTAAAGGTTGAAACAGTCATTGGTTTTGTTAATTTGAACTTTGTTTGAAATTAAGCCAAAGAATTCTTCTTCTTTTTTGAGACAAAAGTTGAGAGGATTTCCCGGGAAAATTGAAAAAAGGGTTTTTAATGGTTTGTTTGTATGTGTGAGTATGATATACAGCTACTTGATACTTGCGCTCCATTGTTGATGAGGTTTGACAACTTATCTAAGCTGTCAAACTTACATAGGAAACAAACTCTATCCAAAATTCAAGTGAAGTCTTTAGATAACTTTTCTTTGACCACAATTTGGACTGTCATTTACTAATCAAGTACCAGAAAAGAAGGAATATTGCTGTCAATTTTTTTTTTCTTTTTTTCACGACCACCATCTCTAGCTTTTGAAAATCACCATCTCCATATTAATAGGAATTGTAAAGCTAATTGATAAGAGTGATCGTCTGACAAAACTGGTTCTGTGGTAATTATCATTGATTCGATGAGATTCAATAGTAACTGCGTGGAGATAAAGTAGTAATTACATGAAAAAAATTATAAGAAACCTCAATTCCTATGCAAATGCTAAAATACTTTGAATAAATATTTACAAATTTAACTTAAGTTATTAGAGGAACATTTAGAGGTTTTTAACTTAAGATTTGACCGAGAAACTCATGTTTGACTAACAGGATTACTAGAAAAAGTAGGTTACTGTAATGTAAATCACAAACTTGAAGTGGACTAGAATAATTTTTTATAGCACAGATAAGTTTCTGTAATTATCCTATAAACTCAAGTATGTTTTTATAATTTATCCTTTTATTTATCAGGAATCATAAAGAATGTATACAATAGGCTACATGCATTTTAAATATAGTTTCAAAATGCAAATGGTTCACTTCCCACAACCCCCTTCCGGGGGACCTACCAAAAAAATAAAAAGGACAGTATCTTTCTTTTAAAAAGAAAAAAAAAAAAAAGCTCATTAATGGAAAATAAAGAATCTATCAGTAAGTAGGGATTGATGGGTCAGCCTTGACAGCATACTCATGTATTCCCCCGGCCACGTTAAACACTCTCTTAAAACCCTGAACAATCAGAACCAAACCATCCAAGAAAGAACAATCAGTACTAGTCAACAAGGCGTAAAGAGCACAAAAACAAATTATACATATATAATAATCAACAGAAGTTGATATTGCATTTTTGAGAATACAATTTATATATATATATATAAAATACAATGCAAATATAAAATTAAAATGTAAGAGCTGAAAAGAAAACAGAGTAAATAAGGGGGGCAAAGAAGGTAAAACAAAGAGAGCTGCACATTGTCTCAATGGACAACTTGAAGAAAGAATTTAGCTTCACGATTATATCAAGGAAACAGCAATAAAGTTTTACAAACTGAGACAACTAAGGTGAACACGTTTGTACAATTAAAGTTGGACATGATCCCCATTAGTTTATGTTCCTTTCTTCATCTAGTGAGTATGATTATTAATTTACTTCTATAAATATGTTTATGCTGATTATATGACGGTTCTTTTTTGTTTCTTTTTTCTTCTTTCATTCTCCTGCAATTGCTGAGAAAAACAACTTAAATATCTAAATTTGAATATCAAGTTATGACATTTTCCATAGAAAGTAATGGAAAACCAAAAATAGGAAGGAGAGTCAGCCTGCAGGGTGGCCTTCCTATTTTTGGTTCTCCTTGCTAGGTTTGGCAGGTATTTTGATGATTACATAGCATGCCAATCACACTTCTCCACTTCATCAATCCTTCTCTAATTCTACGGTTAACATCCTTCTAATGTCCCCTCCTGTATGATCGAACCTAGATACTGAAAATGGTCACTATCAGAGTATCTTTTGTCCATCCATTCTAGCCGTACTCCCTTCTCTATACCTAGCATTGATAAAATTGTATTTTATATATTTGGTCTTGGTTCTGCTTTTAACTGAAACCTTTTAGACTCTAGGGTACTCCACAATTCTAACTTTTGATTTACCCCAACCCCAATTTCATCTATCAGCACTGTATCTTTTGCAAATAGCATGCACTAAAAGTCTAAAACATTATCATCCTGCCAATAGACAACTTATCCATGAACAAAGTAAAAAGATAAGAACTTAAAGCAGATCCTTGATATGTACCAATTGTTATAAGAAAATCATCAGTGTCCCCTTCGAAAGCCCATGCACTCTATCATACACCTTCTCTAAGTTGATAAAGACCATACTAAGATTTTTTCTCTTCTCTCTGTAATTTTCCCTTGATCTCCTTAGTAAAAAGAATAGCTTCCATAGATGATCTCCCTAGCATAAAACCAAATTGGTTTGTTGATACTCTGGTATCACACCTCAATCCGTGCTCAGTCACCCTTTCTTGGAGCTTCATGGCATGACTCATAAGTGATGCCCTGATAGTTTATGCAACCCTGGATATCACCCTTATTAGAACTAAGGTGCTCCATTTATTCATCAAACATTTTCTTAGGCTTAAATATCTTATTAAATAATTTAATCAGCCATCTGTCAGGTCCAACTGCTTTTCCAATGTCATCTTCTTCATAGCCTCTTACCTCAAACTCTAATTCCACATGTACAGTTGTCACTCCTCTCTTCGGTCAGTACGTTTAGATCGTTAAGGTTCTCCAGATGATTGCCATTAAATATCTTGTCAAAGTAACCTCTCTACCTTTGCTTAATCTCATCATCCTTTACCAATTTACATGTCAAAAATGAAAGTTCTCCCTTACAAAACCTTGAGGTCCTCATCTGTGAATGTAGCCAGTATGGTTTAACTCTCGTTTTGAATGACTTGCATTTGTACTAGTATGACATTGATATGCACTTAAAATTAGAAAATAATAGAAAGAATACCTCGGAAATGATGAGACTTATGAGGTCATTTGACAAAGTAACTTTTGCAAGACTAGTAGCATGTAACCATGTGTCTGAGAACGCTTCTAGAAGTTCTTTATAATCATACGAAAACTATAGGATAATCAATGCTTGTTGTGCAAGATATAGTCTACCTTATTCAGCAGATGATCTCCAACATAACACCATTCTTTTGTTAGATGACACTTCTATATTTATTTGGGAGTATAAAATTACTTTTATGTAAGTCACAGTTTAAGGAACCAATTTTGTTTTTCTTTTGCCAACAATTAATAAAAGCCCAAAAGCACCCAAGGGTTGCATCTGATTTTTACAATACATTTCTAATATTACCCTCTAAATTACTATTAATTTTGACAATGAGAACACTCAGATATGGGATTAACCTACAAACTCTAAAATCTAAACACACTTGGAGAGACAAGAATCTTACACTTCTTTTTTTCAATAATTGGGGGTGGGGGTATTTGAACTTGGGATCTCCTCTTTAGAGGAGAAGTGCAGTTACCAATTGGACTATGCCAGGAAAATCTTACACATTGTTTTACTAAAAACTTCTCTAAGATCTCATCAAAAGAAAAAATTAACCTCTGATACCAACCAACAAGACTTGTATCGCTTTGTCAGTGGACAGAATTTGTGAATATTAAATACTATTGTTTCTGCAAAAGGACTTCAATAAAGAAAATCCAAGGACCACACGAATGAGTTCTACTGACCTTGTAGACAGTGATGATTTAAAGGTAAAGAAGGTGAAAGGAGTTAAAACAGAGCAACTTCCTTTGTTCCCTCCACCTCCAGAAATCTCTAGCATGGTCCTGCCCAGAAGGCAGGAGCTACATTCTTTATTAGGAATCACTTCCATGCTAAAAATTACTTATCTGTTAAACATTACAATTATCGGTGTATAAGTCCAGATGATAGTTTGGAAAGAAATTACTCTTTCACAAACTTGTCCAAGATATATCATTACAAACAATTACAGTTACCAACCATGACAGGCACCAAGAGAAATTTATACACTTTACTATCATCGCAGGAGCAGAAATTTATACACCTAAGCACCAAGAGAAATTTAAGCAAATCATTCACTAAAGAAAGTTTTTTAATAGAATGGAACCACCCATAATTACTCTTTTAATAGAACTAAAAGAGCGCTGTTGGACCTCGCTAGAGTCCTAAAAAAATCGTTTTAGATAGCATTTCAACTGAGTTAATTTGTTACTTCACAATATCTGAGATTAGCTTCTTCCATTGAATTATTAATTTCGTAATGCACACTAGTTCTCTTTCCTGGTAATAATACTAATATTAAGTGTCCCATTCCAACCCTCCACCTCCCACCCCTTCTTCCTTTCCCAAAATAAGTTAATAAACATATATAGAAAAATCGAAGATATTTTTCATGCAAGTTTGTATACCTGTAAGCAAATTATTTAGTTAAATACATGAAGGAAAAACAAATAAAGAAGCCTATACAGATTACAGAGAAAGAGCTTTACCTGAGTCTGCAGCCACTTGGACACCTGTAATGATCGCACACCATGGTGACACTGTATAACAAATCATAGTACTTTAGAAAAAGAATACTGTAATATAAAGAAAGAAACAAAGACAAAATCTAAAAGCAAATTCTAAAATACAAGCACTACAGACAATATGTGAAGAACATGTACAGTTAAGCCTCTTCTTTAGACCAGTCCAACAAAGAGATCAGCAAGAACAAAGAAGAACTATCTCTCTAAAGGAAGAAGATTGACTTTAATCAAGAACACTCTCTCTAGCCTCTCCATTAATTTAATGTCTCTTTTTCCTTTGCCAAGTTCGATTGCAATGAGGTTGCAAACAACTCAACAAAATTTCATTTGGGGTCACATGGGGGATGAATACAAAAACCATTTGGTTAAATGTGGAGTTGTTAAGCAACCTTTTTGAAATGGGGGGTTAGGTATTAAATCTCTCGTTTTATTTATCAAAGCTATTCTTGGTAAATGGTTATGGAGGTTTAGGCAAGAAATGGGCCAAATTTGGAGGGATGTCATATGTGCTAAGTTCGGCTGTTGAACTCCAAGGAAGGAAGGGTGCTTATGGTGTGGGGTGGATTCAGAAAGGGTGGTTGTGCTTTCACATTTGTCTTTTTTAGGGGGCAATGGGCGTTCTATTCGTTTTTGGCATGATGTGTGGTATAGGAAGTTTTCTTTGAGGGTGCTATTCCCGGATATTTTTGTTCTTGATCATGAGAAGATGCATTGATTAGTTCTTGTGTTTCTTTGGCTAATGGTGAAGTCACTTGGAATATTCCTTTTATCCAGAGTCTTCATGATTGGGAGGTTGATAGTGTGGGAAAATTTTTTGGATATCTTTATAAGGCTAAGGTTGATTAGAATCAAGATGATCAAGTTTCTTGGAACTTCAAAGAGGAGAAGGGTTTTGAAGTCAAGACTTTTTATAAGGCTCTTTGTGAGTGAGGTACCTTTTGAAAGTAGGCCTAATTTTCCTGAAAGCTATTTGGTTGTCTAAAGCTCCTAAGAAGGTGTGTTTTTTGTGTGGGATATTAGAAAAGGATTTTAACTATCAACAATCTCCAAAAGAGATGGAAAGTGCTAGTTAACCGGTGTTACCTTTGCAAAGATAAACCCGAGTCCATTTACAATCTTCTTTTGGCTTGCTCCTTCACTAAGTATCTTTGGGACATGACTTTTTGTGCTATGGGAATCAATTGGGTTGTGGTCGGCTCTATTATTGACGAGTTATGGGCATGGAGCGGTATTCAAGCTAAAGAGATGAAGAATACCTATGATTTATCCTTCTGTCAATCTTTTGGTTGATTTGGAAAGAACGCAATAGGAAGGATTCTGATGGAGTTGAGACACCGCTTGAGTCCATTAAAAATGGATGGTTTAACACTCTGTCTTTGCTTAAAGGAAATTTTTGCTAATGAGGATGAGTTCTGATAAAAAATCATTCTGGACTTCTGAGAAGCATTTTAATCTACACTGGTTTGGCTAATGACAAGTGAATATACTGTTACTTATAGATGCAAAGGTATATAAAAACAAAAGATTAATACAAAATCAAGGCTGTCAAGCCAACACATACTCGTTTCCCTAGGCTAGACCATGAAGAAAAATAAACACTCAAAGAATGACATAGGTGGAGTTAGGGGATCAGAGAGAGAGAGAGAGAGAGAGATCTTACCCTTAGTATATGAAACATTTTTCAAATCACTGAAGCGTCCTAAAACAATACTTTATTCCATAAACAAAAGGAGAAATAAGTACTCCACAAACAAGAGTAGACATTGATTCCATTCGGGATGTGCATGATTGGGAACTTGAGGGTGTTGGGGGTTTCTTTAAATCCATTTGTCATGTGACGTTTGATTTGCATCGCAAGGATAAGCCTAGATGGGTATTGAATAAGGGGAGAGATTTTGATGTCAAGTCTTTTTACAAAGCCCTCCTTGGAAAGCAAGTGCTTCTAAGAAAGTTTGTTTCTTTCCTTGGGAGGCTTCTTGGTTATGGATTTTGACCATTGACAATTTGCAAAGGAGAGGTAAAGTGATTGTTAACATGTTCTATCTTTGTAAGGAAGAAGCCGAGGATGTTAGTCACCTTTCGTTGGGATGTTCCTTCTCTAAGAAACTTTGGGAGACGGCGTTGTGTTTGTTGGGGTTAACACAGCCCGCTCCATTCAAAGTGAGATTTGGGCTTGGACTGGTCTTGAAGCTTCTAAGGAGATAAGGTTTTTTCTATGGTTCCTCTCTCTATCGTGTGGTTAGTGTGGAAAGAGAGAAATGGTAGGGCTTTTGAAGGGGTAGAGAGTTCAATAGATACCATTAAAAGTAAATGGTTAAATACTCTTTGCTTTTGGTTTACGGGGAATTTTTTTGTAAATGAGGAAGAGTGTCTTGATTTCATAGACTTGCTATCTTATAGATAGTCCTTTTGTAAATGGGTTGCTTCCCCTTGGTGCTTTCTTAAAACTTTACTTATCAAACAAACAAAAAAAAGAGTAATCCCAACACAATCCCCACTTTCATCAGGGTAACTGCATCGAGTGGATTGTCGGAAATCATTTGCAGTAAAAAACATAGGACAGAAATGACCGCACTTCTTTTTAACTTCAAGACAGAAGATAGCCTAATTTATCATTATGGTCATTTAAGATAGAGGATACTCCAGCTCATCACCAGAAAGCTTACTCTTTGATTCCTTTCTCTATTTTTTGGATAGTGTGGAATTAGAGGAATCGTAGAACTTTTGAGGGCATTGAAAGAAATTTTGATATAATTAGAGATAGTTGGTTCAATTCCCTTAATTTTTGGTTTAAGAGAAATTTTTGGGTGAATGATATAGGTCTTGTAGAGCTTGTAGAGTTTCTATCCTATAAAAATTCGTTGAAAATGAGTTGCACCCTCTTGGTGCGTTTCTTAATATACTTTTACTTAAAAAAAACAGCAGAAAAAAGGATTGATCAAATTCTATGGAATCCTACCTATAGGATCGTTTATCAAAGGATGACTTTGGCTATCAAATGATTGAGCAACCGGGAACAATTTATATACGATACTTAGTTGACATTATAACAGTAAAAGGGAGGGGGAGGAGGGCAAACCATTTGCACCAATTGAAAAAATATTGTACTTACCATAACATATGTATCCTTCTGAGGATCAAACTTTGTAGTTATTTCGGTTGCCCAGCTTCCAAATTGGCGGAGGGGAAGCACTTGAAAACCTGGCAAAGAAGCTTTGGCTCTGGCATACAAAAAACACGTGCATTGAGAAAAACTCCCCACATACATCACTATCAAGGGAGGGGGAAACTGGTTAAGTCAGCAGCTCCACAAGAAAAATTATGTATAAAAAGATTAGATAAACCTCTGCAAAACCCATTTGCAGATTGCAGCACACCTAAGAACCAGCATGTTGTGAATTGTGTTGTTTCCAGTGACAACTTTTTTTTTTAAAAAAAAATCTCTTTATGTATAGTCACAAATAAATTTTTAAAGTACCCCTATTTTATCCCCAGTTCTCCATTTATCTACAACTTGAAGATTTGACATGATTAATTAAGATTCACACTTAACTTAAAAGAATCATGAATTTTGCTCATAGTTCTGGAAAATGTTTTAATTTTTTTTTTAAATATAACAGCATTTTTTTTTAAAGTGAAAAAGTCTATTAAAAGAGAGTGCACTAAGGGGGTGCAACCCATGTACAAGGTTATCTAAAAGAGAAAGCTTCCACAAAGGCTACTATATCTAAATCCTTTACAAAAGAATTTCCAATGACCCCAAAAAGGAGGGCATTGAACCACCAATCCCTAATTACAAAAAGAGGTCTCTCAACTCCATCAAAAACTCTACGATTCCTCTCAATCCAAACTAACCAAAAGATAGAGAGGGGAATCATAGAGTAAGCTTTCTTAAGACTCTTCGAAGTCCGAAACCCACTACAAGCCCAAATTTCGTCCTTCACGGGGCCGGCGAAAACCCAAGACACCCAAAACCTTATAAACCATCTCCCAAAGAGCTCTAGCCAAAGAACATTCCAACAAAAGAAGAAACACGGTTTCTCCATATCTTTTGCAAATGAAACAACGATTAACCAACACCCTCCCTCCTTTTTGAATGTTGTCTAAAGTAAGAATCTTCTCCCAAGCAGCTTCCCACCCAAAAAAACACTTTTTCTTCGGAGCACCGGAACACCAAATTGCTTTCCACGGAAAGTTAGAAGAGCCATCTGAGGATCTCCCTCCAAAAGAATCTTATAGAAATATTTCACCTCAGAGCATTTATCCTGACTACCCCTCCATCTAACCACATCCTCCTTAGACAGATCCATCTTGTAGGTATACAGAGTTTCCAAAAAACTTTCCACCCTCTCCACCTCCCAATCTTGAACATTACGGATCAAAGGAACGTCCCATGAAATAAAGCCATTGGACACCAAGATACATGACGAAATAAGACCTTCTTTGTCCCTCATAATTGCGAAAATTTCTGAAAATCGATCTTTGAGAGGCGTGTTCCCACGCCAGGAATCACGCCAGAGCCTAGTTTTCCTCCCATTGCCCACGAGACAAGGGCGCAAGTCTTCCCAACCCCTTCTTATGTAATTCCAAACCCTTACACCATAAGCACTCTCCCCTTTTTTTGTCATCCATACGCAGGAATCCATCCCAAACTTCGCTTCCATCACCTTTCTCCAAAAGGGATCCAAGAAATCTCCATAGCCATTCCCCCAAGAGGGCTTTATTGAACAAGGAGAAAGATTTCAAACCAAGACCCCCTCTTTCCAATGGCTACTTAACCACTCCTCATCTCACCAAATGATATTTATATCGATCATCAGCCAACATGAATCTTAAATGTTTCCTGAGTTATTCCCATTTTTTTCATGTGGACTGTTATTGTCACCAAATGCTTTCTAGCTTTTTCACTATACCTTCAATTAATTCATCAGTTCCAAATTTTGATGTCTTAAACAGTTTCCGATTTTTGAACATTTCACAATGAAGTAACTCTAAAAGCTTTATACCTACACACGAACAAACATTTTGATGCTTCTGAATCATTTTGGTGATCTTTGTAACTTTAAAAGCATAAAATTCAGATAACAGTTTCTCCACAATTAAAAAAATAAACATGTGCAGAAAGATACAATGAGAGCATACATTTCTTCAGGTTCTCGAACATCAATTAATTGAGCCTCTTCAAGGAATCTGGGATCTTGCATTTTCACATGAAGCTCATCCGGCAGAATCTCTCCAAGCACTTCCCTGGTAGCATAAATTGCAGATGCACAAATATAAAGCACAAACGTAGAGGAAGTTAGCGTTTCCATCAAGCACAACACTCAATTGCACATATGTTTCTCAGGCATACCTCTCAGATAGAACTTGCAACAAATGCCAACCAAATTTAGTTTTACACCTTACAACTTTGTTTAGAGGGGCACTAAATGCAGCCTCCTCAAACTCTGGTACCTGAGATATGTTCACAATAAAAGATCTGTCAACCATATTGTCTAGTAAACATTTGAGATTATATTTGTGAGGGGGTGTGACCATGTAAGTAAACGCATTTCTTTTTGATAAGGTAAGTAAACACATTTTAAATACTTGGAATAATACTTACATAGGCACATTTAAAACAGTAGCAATTTTTTTCCTATTCCTTTGAATGTATATAAACGTCTCAAATTTTTCAATTATTGTTCCCTGGAACCTTCATATGTTCATCGCATTTGTCTATGCATTCACTTACACATGCTAGCACATACTGGTATCTATGAACACCGCTAATTGCTTTATTGGTTGCATATCCATTTGGAGGTCCGATCCTTCTATCATTTTTTTAGGGTCAATTCTGAAGGGACAAACCATAAGGGACAATCCAAAGAGACATAGCGTCAACTTAAAGGATTATCCAAGGTTAATTTCAAGGGGCACATCAATGACACAAAGTCATCAACGGAAAATTCATGAGGAGTCGCCACTTGGTTTTAGGGGCAAATGGCGATCAATAAGCGTGACTCCGAAAAGCGACCAATCATGGCCTCAAATAGCGATCAATAATCCTTGCAAAATCATTTTCCATTATTCGAATGAGTCTTCATATCCAATCAAGTTATGAGCAACAATTTCCAAAATCTCAACAAACATTCAATCATACATTCAAACTTTTCAATCAAGCATCTAATCAATCAATCAAGCATTCTATTCAATCATTTCGCCATACCCCTTGTTCCAAGAAATGCCCCTAATTAAAAATTTATGAATGCGTAAATGCAATCCTATACTTAGCCCATGTGAAAATGCATGCCCCTAACAATTAGTGATCTTATTCTCCATGATCTTAAAAGATACTTGTCTATTCTTTCCATGTTCAATGATCTTTCAAATTTGAGATTTTATCCAAAAGTTGGTGTTCTACAATCTCGAAATTCATCAATACTTCTTTAGAGAAAACATTTTTCAACAAGGAAAATCTCATTGGGTGCTAAGAAGTAGCTTAAAAAACAACTTTGGATTTTAAACTTTTGGCATGACTAGACCAAACAATTCAAGGCGAACAAGAAGAAATGAAACATTTAGACGCTAAGGAAGATATGATTGAAGAAGTACAAACAAAAAGACTCAATTGCCATTTGCAAATGAGAGAGATCTTTTCTTTTTCTAAAGAAACAAGACCTATTCTTATGAAACCAATGATACTAATCTCATGCTAAAAATCATTCCTCAAAGTGCCTTATTTATTCATTCTCATATTTCCTCAGACACGATATACTCTGATGAAAAATCTTTGAATCTATTTGTACTTTGTGTCAACATGGGTCTTTCCTCGTGTGATTAAGAGAGACATTGATCTCTTACTTGTGGTGCCTTCAAGTTGTTTGCTACTCATGCTCCATGCTTGTGTGTATCAAGACTTTCATTGTTTCACTGACATGACTGTACCAAGTTGGTTGCCTACGTATCGAATAGGGAATCAAGTCATTCGTAGTTCATTTTATCTAACTTCAATTGATTGACATTTCAATAAACATTTTTCTTTGGCTCTAACTTTTGCCAAGACTGCCCTTTCGAGTTTTCGATCTAGTGAACATTTCTTTTTCTTTCATTTCCTTTTCTTTTCATAAATCAATTGATTTACAATTATTGGGAAGAAATTGGAGAACTTCACATCATTCAAAAGAAGTGCTTTGTTGGACTAAGTAATGTTCATTGATCTAAGAGGACTTTGTTCTAGGTTATAATGAGACCAAGGCTTCTAAGGTTTAAGAAAGAAATGGGATTCCAAGGCTAAAATCACTTTAACTCAAGAATTATCCTTAGTACAAAATCAATATTGATAGCTTCAAGTGAATTAGGTCATGTCATTAATTTTTCATCAACCAAACACAGGTGACAATCTTTAACATATGCATAATTCATGTGATATAGTGACTAGTGACTGACTCACATTTTTTATTCCTTTTAATGGACAGAAAAAAACTAATGCATTTAATCTTTTTTTTCCTTAACTAAAAGAACTAATTCATAAGTTCAGCATTGAAAAGAGCCGTCAGGAAATACACAAGCAGTCATAAACATTCTTAATTCCAATAAATAAATAAAATTAGAAAAAGAATTTGCAGAGTAAATCTTGAAGCTATCAGCGTACCATTTGGCCCTCGCTCACCCATCCAAGAATTCCTCCCTCTTGTTTGGATGGACAAATTGAGTATTCAGCAGCAAGGTCACTCATATCCTCTCCTTCGAAAAAAAACAAACAACAATGATAAATCAACGCACCCTTACGATTACTAAAATTTCATAAAAAAAATAATCACCAAATAACTTTTTTTAATCTCACAGTTATAGCCCTAACTCCCATTTTATTCATCACCCTCAAATTTTATTTTTTTTCAAATTTACAAAGTACAGAAACCTCCATATCAATATATATCGCAAAACAAAATTCACTCGGCTACGAAAGAGAAAGAATAAAAAAAGAAAAAAGAAAAAACTAACTTACCATTTGAAATTCTCTGCTGAAGCTCTACCAAAAGCTTAAGATCATCTTCCTTAACGAGCAAGTGCTGCACCAATATTTCTTTGCCACTACCTGAGCTACTCCCACTACTAAATGAAGCTGAAAAAAAAACAAAAAATTGAAAACTCTTTGAGAAAGTGATAATGAAATTCTTTTTTATGATGAAAATACAATAGAGGGTTCTGATAGAATGACGCACCCGCTGCTTTGGAGCCAGGACGGCCCAAGAAAGGTGAGAGCCGCTTCATACCCAAGGAGAGAACATGAGGTGAATTGGGTGCGAGGGTTTTGGGGAGGAATCTGTGAAACGAAGGAATGAATGTAGAGAGTCTGTGGAGCTGTGAAGGCGAAGTGAAGTTGAGAGTGTGAATCAGAGACAGCCTGAGAGAACAAAGAGTTGGTGATGCTATCGGTGAAAGATGAGTAGCCCTTAACATTGGTCTTTTCTTGGTTTTCTTAACTCAACGAATCAACAAGAGATTCTAAAGGCGTACACTATCTAAGGAGTTTGGCCGTGTTTCACTGTTAGTTTTTAGGGATAAATAAGGAAAATAATGAATCAGCACCGATTAAAATTTTGATCTTAGATGAAACGTTTTATTCAATTAAAATTTTAATTTTAAAAAAAAATTATTTAAAATAATAAATAATATTTTAAAATAAATCGTGATTTTTAAAATTTTTAATATATTAAAATCATTTCAATAAATTTTAAAATGGTACAACTTAATTTCCCTTAATTAATAATAAAAAAACATTATTGCCACAATAAGAATTGTTTTTAGTTTTTTTAAGAAAACAAGAATTATTAATGACTGAACCAAAACTTTTGAGATGATCAAATTACTCAAACACTACCACTCGACTTTCTTCTTTTCCATTAGAGGGGTGATATTGGTTAACGTTAGGGCAATATTACTTAAAATTAAAAAATTACTTTAGATTAACTTTCTCCTTTTCATTTTTCATTTTTCATTTTTTGTTACAATTTTGAGTTCCACTTAAGAGTGTTCATAGAAATGACTTTCATTTTTCCTATTTCTCATACCTATCTTTGTACCAACGATAACGTCTTCCCCCAAAACTCACAACCAGGAACCCTGAATGGCTACCAAGCAGCAGCCATCTTATATTGGAACAGAAATTACATTTACATTTTCCTGTTCTCTTTATTTGTATCACTTGAAAAACCAGTCTGCATCACTCCATGCACATAGAATTGGCAATGATGATGAAGACATGATCAAATTCCAGCTGAGAGGACAGCAATAGTGATGATGATTAGCATATTCTAGTTGGGAGTCGACGAGGAGGCGCTGGCAGGACCGATTGATGGTGTCCAAGCATATATAAGCAAACCCATAACAAGGATAATTGCTCCTGCAACAAAGCCCTTTGGAAGGGACGATGCGACACCAAGGTATGGTAGAGGAAGCGTGAACGCTAACACAGATATCGGCACTGCCATGTAGATTTAATATAAAAATAAGATATCAATTGAATTAATTCGTTAAATAGAAATCAACAAAAGAAAGAATTCTTGATTCTCTGTGCACTCTTAATGTATAATACTTCTGTGCCAACTGCCAAGTGCTTTTTATGATGAAAACTCTGTACCCATTTTGAGCCAAAAAAATGTCACTATTTATGCAAGACCCTAATCGGGATGATACAATTTCTATAGCTTTTTTTAATTCTTGAAATGATTTTTAATATATCAAAATAAATTTCATATCATTAATAAAGAAAATTCTTTTTTGAATATAGCTAATCATTTATCCCTTTAGAAAAAAGGAAATGGATAGTGTAGACCTGTACTTGGGCAATAGCAGTAAAACATTTTTTAGTAGTAGAAAAAATATGAGATTGGGTTGGTGATTAGCCGGCAGCGACTTTGGTCTACTCTATATTCTTTTTCCTCTTTAGGCCTGTATTCAACATGGTCCAAACGGTTTAATCATTTCTTGGGTTGATGTTCTAAAGCCACAAACGCAACCTGATCTAAATGGCATTTTTTGATGCACCACCATGCTTGTTGAGCATCAGCAGCTTCATTTGTAGGTTTCTTAACCTATACATCTTAGTTAATAGTATGATCAGAGAAACTCATACCTGAAAACGTGGACGCCAGTGAAGATACCACAGCAGAAGAGATTTTGATGAGATGCAGCAACGATATGTTATAACCCATGTTCACAACAACAAACAACAAAGGAAGAAGTGGTGCACCATCACATCCTGTGGCAAGCCAAATTCCAGAGTAAATAAAATCAAGAACTTGATCCGGTTGAAAGGCAATGTCATGAAAGCAGCAAGGTTATTAGAGCAAAACAGAAAAGATAATCTGGAAGCAAAACTAGCCCTGCAAGTAACAAGTAAAATTTCTAATGTTCTTTTCTTATATTAAAATAATTCTAACCTGTTTTCCACATTTTTGGTTTTCTACAGGCCTTACTTCAGACCTTAGTCAACTAAAATTGACTATGATTGCTAATATCAATTCAAATTTAATTGGAAAATCCCTATCATTCTCAGAACTTATATATCTTCATATGTACCATTTCTATTATATATTTCCCCCTGTCCCTTTTACTGAAATTCAATGTAAAGGTTAAATTATTTAGTATATGATATCAATAAATGTATACTCAACTTATACTACAATTGTTGTTCAATTCTATAAAGCCTTTTAAAAAATTTCCATCTATGCCCACTTTTCACCCATGTCTTTTTAGATGTGTTGAACGTGCAGATAGTTGGGATCCCAACTCAGTGCAAAGTGAGATTTGCATGATGCCAATATCTCCTATACTGCTCAGAATGAAATATGATATACAAGTTTACTAGAATCAGATGCCATGAAGGTGCTTGTGTGCATCACCCTTGCAATACTGAACAAACAACTTATAGCTTACCCCTTGATAAACCACCAATGTTCAGGAAGCAAGCTGCACCATCTTTAAGATAGCTTGGAAGTTGAAGGAATGGAACGCCCCATAATTTTGACAGAAAAGGTAGAAGCAGGCAAATAAACATGGCCTGCACTAGACAAAGATACAAGCACATTAGCCTTCAATTCAGATTCAACATTAAAATGAAAAACGAAAAAGGTGAAATACAAGTTTAGATAACCATAAAATCTCATATCAAAACTCACTGCAGGGCACTTACTTGGAAAGCAGATCCATAGGAATTTACAACAAAAAGGTCGATTGAACCACCCTAAAACAATGGCAATAGGATCATCTTAACAAAGCACCCAAATTTTAACAACAGCAGCAACAATAACGCCAACAATAATAAGCAGAAGAAGAAAGATTAAGAAAAAGTAGAACAATGCAGTTCTGCAAGTGTTGTACGTTCCAACTTGACCAGTATGCAAAAAAGAAATGTGGTTAGGCAACTTTTGAATCCTAAATGACAATGATACAAATACATACAGGTACACATTTTCTTTTTTTTAGTCCCATAATGAAAAAATCTTGACTTAACACCTTCCTTCCCCCCTAAGGTAATGGTCATGGATCCATCTCTGCATACATACGTACGTATACGTACATGTACACACACACACACGCACACACACACACACACATATATATATATATATATATATATATATATATAACGAGTAACATGAAATGTGACTGTCCCATCTGGTCTCAAGCATGTAAGAATCTGTGAACATGTTGTAAAGGAATTTTTTTTCATGTTGTTTTGGGGAGGGTTTTAATTGTTTTAGCAAATTCCTCTGTTCCCAGACAACTCTAACTTAAAGAATGGAAAGGCTGGAAATGCAATATATGTTTGATTAATTTAATTCCACAGAGTCTCCAAATATCACCAAAACGTGATCTTTCGGAACAAAAATACATTGTCGACCTACTACACAATACATACCTTTAATCGCTGAGCAGCATCCAAAAAGATTGTTTCCTGCAAATTAAAATGTTTCTTGTTACACAAGCAATAAAAGAAAAAAAATTGGGAAGTTTATAACCTTAATTGGAAATGCCAACAACCTTCAGCACTGTATCGGCTGCTTGGAATAGAAAAGAAACTATCATTAAAAGACTCCAAAATATACCGGCTTCCTTCAATGAATGACCAGTACTAGATCCACTGCAAAATTATAAAATAGGTTAGTAATCCAAATATTAATATCATAAAGGAAGATTCCAACAGGCAAATGGATTTTAGTTGGTAATCTAGTTTATAAAGACATTATTGATTTGTATCCAACTAGTAAACGAAAGACATGGCACATAATGGGATACACACGTGTAATGGTTACCCATGAAGGGCAACAATAATATAATCAATGAGTCCAATGACAACTAGAGATCTGAGCTTCTAATGCGTTATCCATAAAGGGTAACCATGTCACTGTTGAGCTAATGTGCAGCCACTGGATAAGTTTTCAGGTCACAGTATGCCCAACCACCCCAACCCAGACCCCCATCCCCCAAAAGAAAGGGACAAAGAAATAAAAGAGCTTACAGTAAACAGATTGTTTAGAGTAAAGCTCACAAAACCTGAATCGATAAATTTAGAAATGAAAAATATAACTTACCTTGCTACAGTTATGATTACACCAATGGCTACAAGAGAACACCCAAGTAGTTGATTTAATTTGTATCTCCTACCAAGAAAAACAGTGGACAGAAGAATTTGCCACACAAGAAAAGTCTGCAAAAGAAGTAAAAGGCAGAATCAACTAGTCAAATTTGATGTTAACTGTCAAACGGTTACAAGATCGGACAAGCTTGAGGACATGTCACCAAATTGCAATTTACACGAGAAGAATTTCAGCTGATGACAAACCAGAATAAACTATTGGGCTAAGTCCATACTAAGTTTGGTTCAGTTCGTATAGGATCAAAACAAATTCCTTATTCTAAAATTTTATGGTTTTATCCAATACAGTTCTAATAAAGGTTCTGAATTATATCATGCTCAAGACCCTATCAAATTCTCAAGAAGTGATTGAAAACCCAGAATGACCTAGTTGGTCGACGTGAACAAGAAAAAACCAATACAGCAAGTTCACTGTTTGTTTACACACAAAACCTGGTTGTATGATCTCTTGTAAAATATTTATTGTATGTATCTCAACTTGATTGCATATAAGTGCAGTTGTTACAGCTAATGTTCATCTTTCTTAGAGATCTTTCAGCCTTTTTTTCTCTTTCTTTTCCTTTTGAAATATGGATCCCTTAACAGTGTCAGCTCTTCAAAGCAAAAAACATAGCCCAAGAAATTGAAGGTACAAGTTACATTATCAAACAAAGAAAGTCACAGAACGTTAATAGAACAAAGTTCCAAATGTGAAAACAATAAATTATTCTAACCTGAGACAAAATTGGAATCGATGCCCCAGAAAGAATTGCTGATCCAGGGAAGAGGGCAGCAAACAAAATAAGCGATAATTCAATGTAACAAATACAGAATACATACTAAATATTAATACAGTACTAGAACCATATAATATCAGTAGACGTCCCAAGAAAAGATGCTTGCAGTTGAAGATAAATTTCTAATGCATGAAAAACTGAAAACCAGCAAAACATGAAATGAAAATAAAACCTTCTCAAAAGGCATCACAAGTCCACATAGAAAAGGCCTGGTGTTCAGTAAGTACTTTTTGTAGCAAACGTTTGATAAATGAAGAGAAAAAAAATTCAATTTTCAGATGAGATGTGCACAATGATTGATATAAAAGAGTCACTCTAAGAAAACGAAGAGAAGAAATAAACTAACTGAAGCATTCACTAAAAACTTATGACTTAGGAGAAACAGATATCATATACAGAAAAAATATATAATTATGCATGTCGACAAATAGATTCTTGTGAAATTTTATATAATTAGTTACTTTGGACTAGGTTTATCAAATACATATACAACACGGTTCAGTAAACTAGTCAAAGATTGTACAGAGATATGATTTAACAGTTAACAACTTAGCACCTAAAGTTGTCTAAAAATCTAAGCATATGAAGCAGATCAATCAGAAAAGAATTCATAAGGTATTGAGAAATATGTTACTTGCAGCGGCCATTCCAGTAGCAGCAGCAAGAGCCTCCAAAAGGCCAACAGCCAGAAATGGCGCTTTTGGCACCGAAAGCATCTCATCAGTAACAATTCCAGCGTTGTATCGAAGATATAAGATAGAAAAATACACGAGTACATAGCTGTAAAGAAAAAGAAATTAGTCAGACCTATAGTTGCTAATGCATATGGTCATGACATAAAGTAATTCCATCAATTGCAAATGCTACTCCAAAAATTTCATTCAGTAAATCAATAGCTGGAAATGAAAATGACAAAACAGATTAGAGGAAAAAAATGGGGAGAGATAACTTATTACAAGACATTGCTACAAACAGTCACGATTGAGGCAACTTTTCAATGCTGACCGTGTGTGCATTGCACACAGATTTCATGTGCGGTGTACAAACACACGTGCCATGCACTTACAGTCAAAATTGAACAGCTGCGTTACTTATGACTTTTTTTGGGGTACATATAAGAAAGTTAGACGCATGATACACAAAATGAACCTGAAACATCACCCAAAACCACGCCCACTACTGCCAGGCCAAAGCCTTGGTGGCATCAGTAGACTTCACCATACAAACAATAGTGTTGCATCCATAAACTTAATTTGAGTTATATACAAATTGTAAGCCATATGGGTTTAAGTTTGATTTTCAAAACTATATGCGATGACTCTTTATAGACACTATACAGTTTGTTACTAAATCACAATCAATTTTTAATTTGTATTGCATGCATGAATTTTAACAAAAAGAATCAAATGATAATCATGTTAAAGATAGTGAAGTTGCTACATGCTCCATTATTAGTTGGTACCATCATCCTCAAGCTACACACATAATTACACTTTCAGCCACCTTGCAACTTGCATTGTTCAGGGCCCAATGGCTCATTGTAAATGAAGTAGAAGGATGTAATGTAAGTATCAGTTATTGTCACTGCGGGCCCAAAAAATAAGTCCCAGCTCCCCAAATCCCATAGGGTTATGGTCTCACTTCAAAACTTTATGGTGGGCACAATTCAAAGTGAAATCCTTGAGAAGTGACTAAATCTTATTTTAAGAAAATTAAGGGGGTATATCTGCAAATTGTACAAAACTGAATTTATGTTATGCAGTACCAAAGGAGTAAGCTTGTCTCCGGAGTCCGGACCACGAACTCAAAAAAAAGGCGAAAAGACAGAAGGTACACTCGAGAGACACGTGCCTCACATAGTGGTGCAAATACCCACTTGGCCCCACAAAAAGGACACAACAGTTACCGCAAGTGCTCATATCACCTTTTCTTCTTCTCTCTTTCATAGAAGATGGAAAATCTACGTGGCACTGAAACCCCGGACCAACCCAAAATTTTTGTTGGAACCTCACTGGCAGCGTCGTTTGCCGCAAGCATGTGAGCATAAAGGAGTATTCTAAATCCTTTGAACATTTATATCTATGGATTTTATTCATCTTGGGCCCACTGTTAAGGTCCACATTTTCCCGATATTATTACTCAATTATTAGTGCACAACTTTCGCTATCCAATTGCCATAGGCTCATACTCTACCATTCGTGCCATTAAAACAGTCAGATTTTATACGAATTGATTTGCCTAATGGTAATTTTACACGAGTCTGTCCATCTAATGGTATTTTTAATTTTTTATATGAAAAGATCGAGTTTTATCTTTTTTTTATGTAAAAAAAATAATATTAAAAATATGTTTTAAATAAATGAATTTTAAAATTTTATGAAATTTATTTATAATTTTATATTTATTATATTTGAAACCATAAAAAAAAATATAATTCATTTTGAAATGAATTCACTGTAAAATTGAATTAATTTATTATAAATTATATCAAAATTAATATAATTTATAAATAAATTACACAAAATAAAGAGTAAAAAGTTATACTGACCAAATAATCTCTCTCGGTGACTCTCTCACCTTTTTTTTTAAATTTTTTATTTATTTTAAATATTTTAAACATAAAAATTAAATTAAATTCTACAAATTAATATAAGAAAGCCAAACCATAGTTTTCAGGATCCTTATACTCTACTTAGAACAGCGATCCGGATCCTATATTCCGATTCATGGTGCATTCGTACACCGAATCCTTAAAATTAAGGATCCAAATTTCTCTTAAAACATTTAACTAAAAAGTTGGGAAAAAAAATCTAGACACAGGAAAGAAGATAAGAGAATGCTCGTACTTTGTTTTTAAAATTTATGTTTGCTAATATTATGTGGTGCATACTAATATACAACCACGCCTTATTAAAAAATGAGGCATTCATGACTCGCTACTATATTTTCAGGTAAAACAATATATTTTATAGTAAAAAAATCTCACATTTGATGGTGAAACTTGTACATTCTATAGTATTTATTTTACCATCAAGTGTCAATAATTTTTACCATAAAATTTATACCATATTATGTTTATTCGTTTTACTATTTTGTCAAAAACTTATTTTATCTTTTAAATTATTATTATACACACAATTTTATCTTAATTATACTTATAGATATATTTAATTTTTTTAATTATATATATATACACACTTATGCATAACATAAATTATTTAAATTTACTCAAAAATAAATAACATATTACGTTTTCGTACCAATAATACAAACTAAAACGTACCACTTTTAAATAAATTATATTTTTAATTTATTTTAAAATAAAATAAATTTGATCTTTTCGCTCACGAATTCTAAATTATACTGACGGATCAGATATGATAATCACATCAAACAAAATCCAATGATTGACGCAGTCGTGATTTTCAATTAACTTCCTCTTAATCATAACAATGCTCACTGCTTAATGCTTTTCACTGACTAATATTTCTGTTTTTTTTTTGTTGGAATAATATTTCTAAAGCTCAATAATCGTTACTTCAACATAATATTCTGATTTAAACCTTTTTTTCTATTTGAATATTCTGATTTAGCTTAAGCATGCATAAAGTGATGTTACACTGATTTAAATACAAAATTTAGAATTTTGTAGTTAACAAAATTTAGAACTCTATTCCTTTCTTAATTAAAGGGTGCTCATGGGCATTTATTAATAAGCAATAATTGACTGAATAAATATATTAAAATTCTAAAAGTACTTATTATAAAACTTATTTTCAAATTTATTTTTAAATTTTTAGTGTATATATGAATCATGTATTAAAAATATGCTTATAAATTCAAATTAAACTTTGCATTTAATTATGCTGTAACTATTATATTTAATATTTTTTAACAAATACCCATTAACCAAACTTTAACATTAAGATTAAATAAGTAAATAATTAAATGAATTGTTTAGCTAACGAAAGAACTTTATTGATGTAGCTGCTACAACTCATTTTTACGAGAAATTATTAGGTGTTCTTTACCTTATTAAGTGTTACCATTCACTCATTGATAATACAAAAAACTCGAGTGATAACACAATATATTGATATCACTAAAGTTACTTGAAATTACCACTGAAATTCATCAGATTGCTAATAAGCAAATGATAGCACTGCATAAAATTAAAAATAACTCATAAATTCTTTTAATTTTACACAGGTTTATGTTCAGTATAAATTATTGGGAAATTATGAAATAGTATCCATTTAAACTATAAATTCTCAATAAAGCCAATTTATAACTGTAAATATAACTAGGTTTTCGGTTTAGTAATCAACTGAATCCTCCAAATAAAAGACTCGAGATTAATCTCTCTCCCGATAACGTACTTAAAAAAAAATCATTCCCCCTCCTTCCCAAACACAAAACAACGAGAAGAAAAGCTATAAAATGCACATTACAATTTTATTTTTTTTCTAAATAAAAGTGACAAAACTGAAATACACCAAAACATGCAAGCCATTTGACAATGAAAGAAAAAGTAGTTGGTGGAGGCTGCAAACTTTTGGCACGATAGCCACCGGTAAAAGGACAATTTAGACATGTGTGCAACATTATTTTAATATTTTTGGCCACTTGTTAGGTAGACAAAGCCAAATTTGGATCTAAGAGGAATTTTGTATTCACCTGAAATTGTTCATGCTTACTTACCAGCACTCTTAATTTGACTAGATTTCCCTATTAACAAATTGTTTCAACAAAAATCTTTTTTTATTGCCTCGCAAATTTCCATCAAAAACAGAAAACTGGGAAAGTTATTTACTAGTAACATGTCAAAATAAAATGATCCACCGAATACAAAAATTATTATAAGCAGACAAATTTAACAAAATTTACTTAGATATGATGAAATGATATAATGTTTTCAAAAACACTTTTAAAAAACAACTAAGTCAAACATTAGCTAAAACCTCCTATTCTTCTTTCAACAAAATTCTAATTTTTGCATTGAATATAAAAGTGATGGGTGAGATCCGTTTCCACAAACTGAAGAATTACATCCAAAATGGAGTAGTAAAATCGAAATATGTAAGTTTTACATTTTTAATAAAATTTAGTAAAACGTTTTCACTTGGCGTGGAAGTAGTAAAACACAGCCGTGGCAACGGTAACACTGAAAAGGGCACGGTGCACACAAAATAAAAAAATGAGAGAGAGAGAGAGAGAGAGAGAGAGGAAGGCAGTTAAGTACCCGAAAGTGGCGAGCTGAGCGAGGAAGAAAGGGTAGTGGTTGAGGGGAACAAGGGCCAGCTTATACAGCACCCGATTCCCTACACCCAAAACCACCGTAACCGCCGCTGCGACCATCACTTCCACCTTCCGATCAACGGTCCTCCTCGCAATCCCTACCGTCCGATCAGCACCGCTCTCGCTCTTCTCCACTAAATCCCCAAGTTCCTTACCCCCCACCGCGTACGAGCACGGCCCCACCTTCTCCGTCGCATCTCCGCCGTCCGATCTCTCCCACGCTCCCCCTGACGCCACCGCCTCCACTAAATATAATTTTGACTGTTTTGAAGATCGTAGAACGATACCTGGCCGATGATTTCTTTGATTTAGAGGGAGCAGAGGTATCTCGACCGGTGGTCTTAGTTTTCGGGATGGAACCGGACCGTTCAGTGCTGTGGCACCGGCGGTTAACCGGTGGTAAAATGACGCCATATTAGATTTTGTAGAATGTAGTGGAGTACTAACAAATGTAGAATTGTAAACTTAGTATTATATAAGAAAGAGAGAGAGAGAGAGAGAGAGAGAGAGAGATGTCCTTAGAGAAAGAGGGAAATGTTATTAATGAGTATTTATATCGTTAAGTTCTCTTTTTTCACATTTCAGCGAAATTTATAATAAAAATTTCCACATAATAATACGTTAAAAAAAAGTTTTGTTGGTAAATTATTAGTCGAACTTCATTTTTGCTTTGACTTCCCTTATGAATCCAATCATAATTTGCCACATCATCAAAGAAATGCTCTTGAGTCTATTTCACCACTGTTGAGAGCCGCCAGACCATTTTGATGTACTTTAAAAATGTTTTAGATTTATCAATTAAGAGTATAAATTTTTAAGTGTATTTAGTACATTTTGCTTTTAAAAATGTTAATGAAGGTAAGGAAAAGAGTTTTAATGTTCCTTAATCA
This sequence comes from Bretschneidera sinensis, assembly GCA_023935145.1. Lineage (NCBI taxonomy): Eukaryota > Viridiplantae > Streptophyta > Magnoliopsida > Brassicales > Akaniaceae > Bretschneidera > Bretschneidera sinensis. The sequence continues at coordinate 4,781,045 of CM043698.1, forward strand.
TTACTTTTATGACAATGGTTATTGGTTAATAAGACCCATTTGTTAGAATACTGACTAATTTTTTTTTAAAAGAAAATACTGACTAATTAATAATGAACTAATAATATGTTTCCTTGGATTATTTGGAATGTGGGTTAAATTTTTAAGCCAACATCTCTCATAAATCGTTAAATAGCAAAGTCAAGTATTAAAGCGTTGACCATAAAAAAGCAAATAAAGTAGTTCAGGACCTCTTATTTAAGTTCAGTCTCTATTTATACTATATTTCTTAACAGGCATTACAATGTAGCAACAAAACCCTTGGCAAAATTCACTAAAATCGCTAATTATAGTGATTGTATGTAACTAATAAGCATTGATGATCAATGAGGAATGTTAACCTCAGTCTAATCGGATTTCGGAACCCTCGAATAATGATGTCGAAATAATCATTTGATGATTAACTTTTGCATGGTTATGGTCCAGCAAATGTGATAATTACAATTTCTGACCTTCCTCTGGTAAATAGTAAACACATTTTTTTTATATAAAAAGTGCACATACCTATTAGACTATGCCAAAGCCACTAAACAAATAGATTTTTATTTGATAGGATGGAATTGTAGTTTAAAATTGAAATGGAAGTAAAATCATATTTTTTTTTTCAACAGTAAAATTCTTGAAAAAAACCATAATTCAACCTCAATTTCAATTCTAACCCTCAATTCATGTATATCTTTAATTTTGATTCCAGCAGATAGACTAAAATCTAGTCACTGCGAGACGCGAGTCCGACACTCTCCCTTGCATGACTTGATGGGTGAGTATCAAAACTTCAAAGAGAGTAGCATCAGCAGCATCAAGAAGCAGACCTACCATAAAACAAGTCGCCAACAAATGCTCTCCCAGCCTTCCAAAGGCAGATACTAATCCTTGAAGACCTTGGAAATCGCTAGTACTCACAGAAAGGACTCGTCTCCAATAGAACAAATGACGGGTGCATGAACATACCCTCTAATCATTTTCGCTCTCTGATCTCAAATCTTGATCTTCAAACAAGTCCTCAGGAGGATCGTAGACCATCATGTCCGGGAAAAGCTCCAAAAAGTCGTCTTTCACCTTCTCTCTTAGTTCTGGGTACGGAATGAGTCCTTTCAAGATCACTCGAAATGGCAAAGATATTGGGGGATCAAGGGACCGTCTCATTTCTTCATATATATCCATTGCCTCTGAGGGAAGTCCACTATCTAAAAAGGCTCTGACGATGTCTCCAAAGGTATGCTGATCAAATGAAACTTCCTCTCTCCTTAGATCTTCCCAAACCTTTTTTGCTTCATCCACCTCTCTGTTTCTAGCAAGCATCATAAGCATGTCCCTGTAAAAGAACATGTCTGGCCGGTACCATATTTCTTTACGTACAATACTGTACAACTGAAGAATAAAAGCACATATTAGATATAGAAGCTATTACAAAGTAATTCACCACCTGTGGGTGGTTTTGTTTGCACAAATTAGTTTAGCTACTAAGCAGTTTCATTCCAATCTTACATGATAAACCAGGCAAGAGTGTAGTTTGACAAATTCAGAAATTAATTTTAGCATAAGAGCTGAAGTTCGCTCTTTTACATTTTTCATCAGACAGGTGCATATAACAACATAGTACATACTACATAGTACGGTCAGGCTGAAATGAATTCCGATCCTTTCATGATATGTGCTAATCCGCACAATTCTCACAATCTTTGAGATTAAGATTGCCTTATTACTTTCTCTATATATAAGTAAGCATAGAAAAACATAGGGAAACAGCAGAAACATTGCAAATTACAAGACATCAGCAACACAAGAATAAAATGTCTTTAATTAAAAAAAATATTGAACTCACATAGTGCTCTTTCTGGTGGCAATTACAGGAAAATTGACAATAGAAGTTTCAAGCTCTGAGACCCAAGAAGACAAAAAATTTCTAACAGAGCCAAGTTAATCGACCACTTAGCTTAACAGAGGGGCATTTCCTCTTTTTCCAAACCCTAAAGGAACAACAAGAGTCAAAGGATTTAAAATATAGTTTTTTTCTTTTCAGAATGTTCCCAGAGACTAGACAGAAGGGCTAGAAAACAGTTTCTCTTTTCACAAGTTAATACCATCTATTATTTGTCTGTCCCTGCTCTCATAGGGTAGCAAAATTGCATATGTGCATGTCCAACAGATTTGTGATTATCACAACAACTGTTGACACCCACAGAGTATTGAATTTGAATAAAACAACAATCCAACTTTTGCAACCAGGTGAAATCACAAAAATCATGCACACTCTACCATCTACTTCAATAATGGCTAATTAGCTTTTCCTCAATCTAGTTTTATAGCCACATAAAACAACATTTTAACAGTTAGAACGATGACAATCTACTTAACTAGAAAAACAGCCATCAATTAATAAAAAATAGCACACACCAAAGCAATGACAATAGCAATTCCAAACACAATTGTAAAAGTTCATCCTCCATAGCAACTACCAATGAGGAGCTCATCACTAGATTTAAAGGTTGAGATTCAAAATGTTTAATCATTTCTTCCTTCCCTACATTACTCATAAACCACACCAAGGTTTGACCATTCCAACAATACAAATCACATGTTGATTTCGTGACAAAGGGACCATTGAGTATCTCTCCGAACGCTCACTTGTTTACTTTCTGAGAAAGTAAAAAATGAATATACTAAGGGTCATAGAACAAGTTTTTGACCTCTACTGAATTGTTAATCTTTGTAATTCTAAACGATTTTTTAGCACTATGCCACTACCCAAATTTTAACCTTCATGCCAATGAAACCAATAGAGCAGTTGCAACGGAAGAACACTTGAAATGACAAATTAACATAAAAGGAACAATGAACAGCACATTCGAAAATATAGCAATATAGGGGCAATCCCAAAATATATTCATCTTTTGTTCCTCTTAAGTACATATCAAATATTCTAAAGTAAACAATATAGGGGAACAATAATTTTGAATCTAGTTTTACCCCTCAAATATTCTAAAGTAAGCCGAATATTCATAAATGTTTCACTTAATTAAGTTTTGTATCTTAGATTTCTCCTAAATTATTTTTTAAAAAATTATTTATGTGCAATTCAGCAAGCAAAACTAATTGCTAATAAATCACTACCCAGTATTCATTATTCCCAGCAACCAAAAAGAGAAGGAAAAAAAGAAGAAACACATAGTAAACAATAAATAGAAAATTGCAAAACAAAAAGCCTACCTTCATACAGAGGAAAACCTGGTCTTGCCTCTGGAACTCGGCGAGGACAGCGAGAAGATCTGACTTGAGCAAGCGAGACACGTGGGACCGGATGAATCGGTCAAGGCGGACAGGGTCGGACCGAAGTCGCTTGAGCTCTTTGGCGACAATCAGCCCCTCTTTGCCCATCTCCTTCTTCCGCCTCCATATTGACAAGGTAGGGCTCGAAGCTGAACCGGAAATGTAACGAACCAAATTAAACCATTCCAAATTTTTCTTTTCGCGTTTTGTCAAAGTGTTTTGTGGAAACAAGTGGTTTGGGAGATGAAAGGATTTGGAGGTTTTTGGTGAAGCTTTCCGTAGAAGATTGGGAGCAAACCGCAACATAGAACATCCACAGTGGGTTTTGAGGAATCGAAGTGATGACTGCAGCTCTAATCATGGATTTTGAGTTTTAACTGCAGCATGTACAGACTCCTGGCGCATGGGATTTCAATGGGATTTCATAAAAATATGAAAACCCCTAAGTAATTGTAACGGGAAAGGACTTATGGTTTAGTTTCACTTTTGCCAATAATTTGGGCATGTTTGATTTATATTAAAAAATAAAATGAAAAAGAAATAAAATAATTTAAAATTAACTTTTTTTTTTTAAATTAACTTTTTTTTTATAAAAAAAAAATGATGTGTTTGTATTTTTATTGATAAAATGATGAAGCAAGTTAAAGAAATGAGACCATCAAATTTGAAATGATACATTAAGACGATATACCTTATCATTTTATTCACGGTTAAGAAATAAAATCCTATTTTGTTCAATGTGTAAAGCAGCAGATAAGATTATAATGATTGTGCACTATTCGAATATCTTATCTAAAATTTTTGATTCGAAGAAATTTAGATTCGAATATAATCCAAATGATCCGGATATTCGATCATTTGATTATTTGACAGTTTGGTTATCCGGTCTGATTATCCCAGAAGAACTGTTTTATTCACCTTATTCACTTTTCGAGAAAAAAAACACCCATTTTTTCACTTTGCAGTTTTCAATGACAAGTCTTTGACCAACAACGAAACAATTTTGGAAACACTCTTCAAATACAGTTTTCAATTTTCAAAAACTAAAATCAGTTTTCAAAAACTCAAAACCATTTTTGGAAGTCCATTTTCAGAAATAATTTTCAAAAACTCCTTTTTGAAAAACTCCTAGTGTTTTCTGATATAATTTTCAAAAAACAGCTCAAAAATCACTGTTATCTATTTTTGAAAACAATTTTCGAGTTACAATTATCTAAACATGTTTCTTCATAAAATATCAGAAAACTTTTTCAGTTTTTATTTTCGAAAACTGAAAACATGAAACTGTTACCCAAACATGTTGTCTATTTTTTTTAAATCATCAAAGATTAAAAAAAAAAACCCTATAAGACAACAAGTAATTTTACAACAAAAAAATACCATATAATTCTAAAAATGGGCAACCATAGCACATCAGTGCATCTCGTTCTTTGATCAGTTAGATAGCCCAAATTATTCGAAAAAATAACAACTGAAATGCATATTCGTATCACTTTCATCTCTCAATCAACGAAAAATACATTTACAGAAGATAAAGAAATGGTTTGATTTGGAAGGCGAGAAACAAACTCAAAACAAAAAAAAAAATCTGGTAAGGGCCTACCTTGCGGCCGAAAACCAAAAGGATATAATAGTCCAATCTGTAGTTGATGATAAGCGAAAAAACGACGAACTAAGGCCAAGTTTTGAACCAGAAAGTAAGTATGCTGAGGATGCCTGATAGGATGGGGTCGATAAGGCTGTGTGTGTAAACTGCGTCGAATCTGTGAGAACTAAGAAAGCTCAGTTCAGTCAATTTAGGACAGAAGACGAGAAACAGTTTTCTGTTTCTATTTTCGAACAAAGAGCAGAGCAAATTCTGGTTCCTTGAAATTTCTTGGGGTACACATTTTTTTTTCTTTTTTCCTTTACATAGATTACTCAAAATTTTAAAAGCATTTTCTATCAAAAAATAAATTCAAAAGCATTATTTTTGCAAGTGGCTACCTAAAAACAAGATATTACAATTGAGCCCCCATAGGATATTTGAATAGAGGCAGGCTGTAGAAGAATACATATACTGCAACCTGTAGGTAATATACAACTTAAATGCAAGATATCGGAGAATTAGCACACGAAAAGGTAGTCCTCAAAACAAATTGTGACTTGACAGCATTCAAAATTCTTTTCGCAAGTCAACAGAGTGTAGTCAGTGAACAGACTTTTCTTCTTGATAAAGTAATTTGCATACAACTAGGGGCAGAAACCATAGATGGAGGGATAAGAAGACTGCGATATAAGGTTCAGCCAAATGAACTCAGATAAGCTAAGCAAATTTTTTCATCTCATGAAAATAGACCATTTCATTATTGCCAGATTAGAAATATAGATTTTATATATTCCTGATTAATTTCTATCTCAAAAACAGTCCTGACTGGAGAAACAAAATGGTTTTTAAAGAGTGCAGCCATGCTCGCAAAAAGGAAAATATAAGTAACAAATAAAAAAAAACACTTACCACTAAAAGCACTGCACACGATAACACTGTAGCATCAGCAACTCTCTCTTGGGATTTATATATATCATGCAGCGTGCTATTGGCCTTCTGGGTGAGAATCTTTTAGTTATATCAATAACTCATGGCATTAGATGATTGTCCCTGCTCATGTTGCTTGGGAAAAATTTGGTAAAAGCTTCACAACATCAAGATCCACAGAGCTATCGCAGAGAAATGTAAAGATGGAAGAAGTTACTACTGAGTCAAGAACAACACCTTTATCTGCCATTTCATGGAGCAGTTTTATGATTTCTTCTGTTTCACCTTCCGAAATATAACCTTTTAGCAAAGAATCATAAACATAAGCATCAGGTGTATAGCCGCTAGCAATCATTCTCTCAAAAGCACTTTTAGCCTCATCCAATTGTCCAAGTTTTGAAAACCTATTTATTAAAATGGAATAGGTCAAGGCATCAGGAGCCAAACCCATTTGAAGCATGTCCTTGAATAACACTTCGGCAGACTGAAAATCCCCTGATTTAAGAGTTCCATCAATCATGGTATTAAAAGATATGAGATCTGGTTTACAATTTTCATACCTCATTTCTTGAAATAACCTCCTTGCTTGCTCCAAACTACTCTCCTTGCACAAGGATGCCATTAACACATTATAGTCATACAAGGTAGTGCTAAGTCCACAACTTCTCATCTTACAAAACAGTCCTTTTGCTATATTAAGCATGCGCATCCTGCAAAACCCATTAATCATGATACTATAAGTATTTGAATTTGGCACAAATCCCAACTCAAGTACACGTTTCCATAGTTCCATGGCCTTCTCAACTGTTCCTGCCTTTAGATATTCACCAATCAAGATATTATAAGTTACCAAACTACCATACCTCCCCTTCCTCACCATCATATCATAGACCTCAACAGCATCATCCAAACGCTCTTCCTTGCACAGCACCTGGATTAACATGTTAAATGTCATAACATCAGGCTCAACATAGTTCTCATCATTCAACATCAAATTGAAAAGCTTCATTGCCTCATCAACCTCCCCTTTGTCACGAAATCCCATCAGCAAGGTATTGTAAGTAACTACATCAGGTTTCTTTCTCTTCTCCATCATCAATTCAAGAACCTTAAAAGCATCACTCAGGAGGCCTCCCTTGCACAGTCCATTGATTAGAACATTATATGTCACAACACTCGGATCTTCACCCTTCTCTAGCATCAAATGCAATAGATCCATGGCTTTACTAGTCCTCCCATCTTTGCAAAGCCCTTTGATTAGGCCCGTATAAGTAAAAACATCAGGGCGAATCCCATGTTCTGCCATAGCATCCAACATCACAGTGACTTCTTTCCACTCCCCCATCTTACAAAGGTTATGAATTAAACAACTATAAGTAACTACATTGGGAGAAATTCCATTTTCCAACATCTCATCAAAGAGTGTCTTCCCTCTATCAAAATTTCCTTTATTACAAAAACCAATAATAAGTGTAGTATACATGACAACATCCGCCTCTAAACCCTTCCTTTTCATCCCCTCTAACAACCCCATTGCCTCGTCCACCCTACCACCTTTACAAAGACCATCCACCAAAGTGGTGAAAGTAACTCGATCCGGGCAACAATTCACCGCCTCCATCTCAACTAACAAATTTACTGCTTTTCCCAAATTTTTCGCCTTGCAAAGACCATTTATAATGGTATTGTAACTAAAATTATCCGGCAAGACACAATTTCTTCTCATTTCACTCAATAACTCGATAGCCTTATCGACCTCACTATTTATGCACAAACCCTTCAACATAAGATTCATAATATACACACTAACACTAAAACCACGCTTCAACATCAACCCCACGACCCCGAACGTGAATTCAGACTTATGTGTATGCACAAAACATTCAACTAAACCACTCAATGATATGAAGCTGGGCAAAATATTAACACGGGTCATCTTACTGTAAACAGAAAAAGCCAATTTGTAGTTTTTAGACTTTACCAGTGCTTCCATGAGAGAATTGCAGGCTGGCCCAGAAGGCAATATGCTCGAATCCACGGCACGGTAGAAGAGAGAAACCGCGCCAGCAAACTGGGAATTGGGTTGTTCACATATAAATCTCAATTGGGTTTCTATATCTGTGAGTGAATTGAGAGATGATGTTGAAGAGAAGAGCTTGAAGTAGACATAGAGGATGGGAGAGGAAAAATTATACTTTGGACAAGAATTGAAGAGCGCTTTTGTGACCATTGCAGCTATCGTGTTGAAGCTTGATACCAGGCTCCTTTTGGACAACCTGAGACTAATAGTTTAATACTAGTATAGGGGGCGGTGACGGTCCAACTCTAAAAAAGAAATTCAAATGAGAAAGACAGAAAAATTTGGAAGGGAAATTTGCGCAAGAACAAAGTTAGGGTTCGTCTCCAGCTCTAGCGACTCGTCACAATTTTTTTTAACCAAACAAACAGTGTTTGGACTTTGTCAAGTTTTTAACAATGTTTTTGAAAATATTTTTATCAATTTTAAATCAGTTAAATATTGGTAAAAATTAACATTAATCGATGCCTTTGTAAAAATAAGCAGGCAAATTAAGAGATCCAAGTGAAAATATAAGAAAAAGAAAAACGTGAATTAATATACCGACGAAAAATATATTTTAACCAAATTTTTAACTTCGCTTAATTCAAACTCAAGACAGTTTGGTTTGAGGGATTAATATGAAATTGGTTAATTTAATTCCACATAAACAATTATTTTTATGTTTGGTTTGAAAGATTAATTTTTTTATATAAGATTAAGTTGGAATGAAATTAATCTCAATCATTGAAAATTTTTCATAGTTTATCGAGATAAAATCAATCAAAAGTCGGTAAGATAGATTTTTTTATTCAAAACCCATTCTACCAGTTCCTTTTTATGATAACCACCTGTCACGCCTCCCCTCTCCTCTTCCTTTCTCTCATTTCTCCTCCTTTTTCTCCAAGTAGATCCTGCGACCTTCTTTCTCTTTCTCATTCTTGCCCAGATTGTGTCTCGGGTCGCGCGTCGCCTCTACCCCCTCCTCTTCTTCCTCTCCATTCTTCACCAGATCGCGGCCTCCCTCCTCCCCATTCCTCTCTCATTCCCTTCCCCATTCCTCCCTCATTCCCTTCACCTTCCTCCTCGTTCCTCCTCCCTTTCTCATTTCTCTTTGTTTTACAATACAACTAAAAAGGAAAGAAAATGAGCATGCTTTTCTCTCGGTAATGGTTTATATATATATATATATAAAATAAAAATATTTATAATAAAATTAAAATAATATTTTAGTTTTTTGATTTGTTAATCCATTTTAATTATAATCTAACAGTTTTATGAATCAAATATAAAATTAAAATAATTTTATTTAATTTATTTAATTTTATTTTATTATAATTTTAATATTAATATCATTATAATTCTGTCAATGTACCGAACGAACTTTAAAAAAAAAAAATACTTTTGGGTTTAGTCCACCTGAGCTGGTATCGGCTGAGATCTTGTCCGTTAGACTCCGTTTTAGATGACCCTTCATATTTTGGGCGTAACCATTATCCTAAGGTTTGCCCAAGCACTGGGATTTGGGCCCATGCCAACTTCACAGGAACTGGACCACTGTTGACAGTGCTTCGACTGTTGTTGCCGGTAGCGAAACCCCACCAAACGACTAGGTGTCAAACTACTTTACCCGTGTTTTAACCGAAATAGACAAAAATACAGAACATCACTTCACCTGTTACCGCTTATTTCGGTTAACATCATTGAGGTATACACACTAGCAGTACCTCACGCTCTTATTTGCACGTGAGTATAAGTGATCGAATATGGTTCCCAGGGGAACCGTTGCCTACCTCACTCCTCAATTTGAAGCGTGATTGATGCGCGTGGTTGTGGAGTTTAACCGGCAAGTAATTTTTCTCTGTTTTCTCTTGTAAGTTTGGTCATTTTTTAGAACTGCAGTAAAACAACTCCCTCCTGTTTCTGTTGTGTTCCTGTGTGGTAAACCTAGCTCAAAGCATAGTCAAGCAATCAATTAACCTATGACAAGTCATCATTTTAAATAGCCACAAGATTTATTTTATTTTTTATTGAGAAAAATATTTATTTTATTGCTGATCCCTAAGTAAATTATAAATATATTTTTTTAGGAAGAAAACAAATCTATTTACGAGATTTTACAATTTGGTTAATTTGGTGTTAAGTTTTGAGTTTGTTAATTTATTTATAAATTTTATTTTTTAAATTAATTGGATTAATTAGACTCTTGAGAGGCATGTGAAAAATGTATTAAGTTATTTTTTAAAGTCAATTTGTTTATAAATTTTATTTTTCAAATCAATTTATCATTGTTTAGAATATTACACATGTCTTTTACGTGTTTTTTAACTTTCAAATTAGACAGAATATTTAATTGATGTGAAAAACAAAATTCAAATATAAATTAATATTTTATTAAAATTTGAAATCAAATTAACTTAATCGATAAATTTTTCTAAATAGATTTTTTTATTGAGTAGATCATAAAATTAAATTTTCAGTATTTTTTTATCAGGGCACTCGTATAAGTAATTCCGAAGAGACCAAAACAGATCTTTATTAGACACAGAATTTTTTTTCCCAACGGAAGAAATATATTTGCCAATGCCGTGGCATGTTTTCACTGGGCAACGACAAAGAATTGACTAGACCTTACTTTACATATGACCTCTCCCTTTTCCTTCAGTAACGTCTCATCTGTCTATACAGCAAGAGGAGTAGGTTAAACTTAAAGACTCTCTTTCTCTCTCTGTTCATCACATTACTAGGACAACCACTATTGCTCTCTAACTAATCCAATGACAAAGAAAACGCAAATTAAAGAGAAAAGAAATTTATGGAGCTAGTACTCAGAAAGAGTAAGAAAATGAGAGAAAATTAGTGAGAAAGTGAGAGAGAGTGGTAGCTCGGTTGGTAATTATTCTTTATTGTCTCTATCGAATGAAAGGGAAAACCCTAATGCTTTTCCCGGAATCAGTCAGTGTCAACTTGTAGATCTTACCGATTTCATTTGTTTGAGTTAACTCGCCGATCTGCCTCGTCTCCGCCTGGATGACTCAATGTGGAACTCGGGGCGATTCACTTTGTTGAAATGTTGAGCGAGAATCAAGTGATTTTTCTTTTGTCGAGGTTCAATGTTAAATAATCTCCGAAAATGTCGGCTTCTTTAGCGGCTTTTGAGCGGCCACGACTCGGAGCTTCGAATACGGTACGGGTGACTTTTCCACTTTCTGTTTGTTTGCTGAGAAAATGGAATGGGATTGGAAGGAAAATGTTGGATCTTATGTTTTGAGGCGTTCAGTTTTAAGTAGGAAGCTATTAAATTATTAGGCTTATTAGATTAGAGTGTGCTTTTTTTTTGTTAGTTCTTTAGAAATACCAGATAGTGAAAAATATGAAATTTGAAAATTTTGATAACAGTATTGCTATTTTTTGTATAAGTGGAATTTGAAGATTTAAATTAAAGTTTGGATATCTTTCCTGTTCTTTTTCTTCGAGGTTTTCTCTGTTAGTTAACCGATATTATGAAATGAACATTACTCACTTCAACTCAGGGCTTTGTTGTTTCACGGGTCTCAAATTTTGAGAATTATGAAAAGTTAATGGTCTGATTGATCTTCACTTTCATACATTTCCAACGGAGCTTAGTATTTGTTTTCATTAATTAATTTGATGTCTTCTCTGTGAGTATTTGGTATTATTTTGTTCAGCTGAAGAATTATGTGGAGTAAATCTTAGAATTAAATAGGCATCTAGATATACAGGGTATTCAATATTGGAAGAAATGTAGTTATTATGATAGAATAACTCATGGTTTTAAATTAATTTGTTGTAAAGAGAATGCTCACATCTATTTGGCTGCAAATACGCAAACATTACCTCATAAGAGAGTCTAAAGTTTTGGATACTCGCACTTTCTAAGATTTGGTTACTGGAATTTTGTTCACAATTATTTGCTTCAATGCATTTTTTTCTCTTTTTTCTACATGGTGCCTAGTCTATAAAATTATGAATTAGTTTCACTCAGCTCTAGATGGTAACTCATGGCTTCAGATAATTTTGACAGGTTTTTAAGAGCGGCCCACTTTTCATATCCTCAAAAGGTTGGTAAAACTTCTGTTTTTTCCTGCTAGCCTTTTCTCAATTGCTTGGGGTTCTCCAGCTTTCCCATTTTCTTTTAAGATTTTCCTTTGCCTTGATGATTGTTGTACATGCTTATAATGTGGCTTATATATCAATGCATTGCTTTATTTTTGTTTTTATGTATCAATGCAATGTTTATTTTTTATTTGTTTAGTTTGATAAGTAGATGAGTGATTTTACCCTTGTGCAACTGTCTTTGGCAATGAAATAATAAGATGATTCATTTGTTTGTTTTGAATGTCTGTGCCACTTTCTTGAGTCTATCAGATGTGAGATTCATTTCCTTGTGAAATGATGGTAGCTCAAGTACAAAATTCCTGATACAACTAGGTCTTTTATGCCTACTAATTAGAATGCTGATTCTGGAAATGATGGTGTTTGGTGAAGCGCCAAAAGAAGTCAAAAAGGCTTATTCTTTGATTCCGCATTCAATTTTTTGGCTAGTGTGGAATGAAAGAAATCGTAGAGCCTTCAATGGTCATGAGAGAAGTTTTGTTACTAGTAGAGATAGATGGCTAAATACTCTTAATTTTTGAATTAAAGGAATTTTTTTTGCAAATAATCTTGAACTTTTGGATTTTGTGGATTTCCTCTCTTGTAATTAGCCTTTGGCTTTGAGTTGCACTTTCTTGGTGCTACGTTTTTCTTGATAATATTTCTTTACTAATAAAAAAAATCGCGTTATTAATTCAGTGGAAGTGAAAATTCATTGGGAACGGGGAAAAGCTAAAGAGTACAGCAAAAATGATGAAAAATCCTTGAAAATATCAGGATGGAAAGGAACGAACTAGATCACCTACATAGTTAAAGATTGAAGGAGTAATATAATTGTTGAGGTTTTTTTTACGAAAAAGAATGAACTTTGATTTTTCATTCTGTATTTTCACATGGGCAGTGTTGAACGGAAGAATCAAGTATTTCTCTGATGAGGTGGAATCAATCAAATGAGATGATGGATCTTAGAGTGGGAACTGTTTACGGGTTTGGGCCACAATATTTTTTAACTAGACTTTCACTCAAAAATTTTCTTTTATTGAGATGTGAGCGCAAAATTTTCATGTAACATCCCTCCAAATTCTCTTTTTGGCTACTTGAATTGAAGCATTTAATTCTCATCAAGCTTTCTCAGAGCATTTCCTTTTCTTTCTTCATATTATTTTCTTCCATAATAAAAGAGAAGAGAAATAAGTAGTGCATAATTTCTTCAACTGGTGTTGAGATTAATTTTTTGTATTTGTAGCCATAAACTAACACCTTTGTTCCTTCATTGACTGATGTTCGCATTGAGAGTTTTTTGCCAAGGCTTCAAATTCTTATTACAAGATATTTTATTATGTCATGTTCCATTGATTTGATCATGATATCATTAAAGCTTATTTGAAAAGGTTTTTCTATGCTATACTCATGTGCGATTATGTTGAATTTTTGCAGGAATAGGTTGGAAGTCTTGGAAGAAGCGATGGTTCATCCTCACACGCACTTCATTGGTTTTCTTTAAGAATGATCCTGTTAGTATTAGTCATCTTTTCCTCTGTTTTGTTTTATTATAAAATGTTCTACTTTTTTTTAGATTTATATTTCACTTCTTTTGCATTGTTATTTTTTGTTTAAGAAATGCTAAAGAAGTAGCTTATCGAAATAAATTACTATAGAAGCAATCTGTTGTATGATTCTTCAAATTAATAACGGTTGGCTTGCTGGTTGTTCCCAAAATGATAATACTGGTTTTATCGGCCATTTAAGAGGGGGATTTGAGTGCTATGGTTATAACTGTTATTTTCAAAACAACAATCTGTCAAAAGTTTATGGATATGCAAGTCATTAGTTATTAAGCTGTTCTTTTCTCATTATTTCTATATCAATACCTCAATAAATTTTTCAGCTTTATTTGTTGGTACTTTTGTATTGCTTCAAAATTTTCATTGCTAGGAAAGAAAATAATGATTGTACAGAGGATAATACAGATTTGTACATTATGTGTGTAAACCATTTTGGCTGAGGTCCATGTTCTGCTGATATGGTGAGTGTCCTTTAGAAGCTTATTCATGTTATGATAGAGTACATAATGAAGATTAGAATTAGGGATTTTAATCTAAGAATTGGAGATATTTTAATTATGGGGATAATTATGTAATTGAAAAATATTATGAGTATTTAGAGTTTAGGAAATTATTATATATTTAAGTTTAGTTAGTTTCCTTATCAGTCTAACTCTAGGACCACGGTTTCTAAGATCTCTATATAAGAGACGCCCCTATGTAGTTTTTACGGAGCTAATGAATGAATGAAAAAAAAACTTACTGAAATCAAACAACTTTGAGATTGAGTTTGTTCATTGCACCCTGTCATTAGGTTGCGGCTCCCATATGATTTGGGAAAATCCATGTGATTTGGTTGGTTATCTTTATTTTCTTGTTTACTGTATTTTAGTCTCCTACTGGTCTACATAATGTTGTCAGCTGGACATAGCAAAACTCGTTAGAGGGGATCCCTAGACATCAAACGATGCCTGCTTAGGAATTTTGCCTGTCATGCAGAAGACAGCATTTTAAAAAGAAAAAAAATTCAGTTAATAGAATTTAGATATAGAAGATCAATGTTCTTTTCAATAGGTGATGCAGAATAGGAAAGAAAATATCTATTATTTTCGGATTTTGGGATTATCTTGTAATTACAATATTCTTGGAGGTCAAGTAGTAGTATTTTCAGAAACTTAGATTTAGACAATTAGATATTTATTAGGATTTTATTTACTTTCTTATTTAAACTCTGTTTGGTTCCTATGTAAGAGCACTATACTAAGGTTTTAGATTCAGACTATAATTATGGAATTTTGAGACTTAACATATCTCTTTGTTTCTCTACTCGCTCTGTTTCTTCTCCCTTTGTTCTCTCTTTTCTACCTAGTCTATTTTATGTGTGTTCTCTCTCTGCTGCTTCTCAGTTAATCTTCTTTACTTCTTCTCAGTCTTATCTCCCTAATTCTTTACTGTTTCTCTCCTTTCTCAATCTATTACTCCAATTTAAACTATCTGTCCTACGTCAATAGGCTTCGGATTTACATTGCAGCCATGTAGCAAACTTTGGTCTTGCAAATTGCTCTAACATGCTTGAATATATATAAATTAGTTGTCCAAATTTTTCTGTAACTACTTGTTAAAGATGTACTTATTGGATCAACTGAGCATCTAGACTTTTTGTAAAAACATATGGTGTTCTATTTTCTGAAGTGACATTAACCTCATTGTCAGTTCCTTGCCAAAAATGGGTTTCTCTCTACTTTTAAAATTTTTACCTCGAAACACCTCAATCCGCTGATTTCCTCCTTTCATATAGTCAATAAACTTAATTTGCCTGAAAAGTTGGCTGTGTAATTGCATTGAGAAGAGTGGATAGGCAATTGCTCTATTAGTTCACTTTCAAATATCTCCAAAACTGGAAAGGTTTTGAAAATAAATAAATATATAAAACTGACTATTGTGGTCTTTTTTCTAAACTTTCCAAATATATCCTTCAAATTTATAGATAGCAGTGAACATAGAAATTTCATTGATTTAAAATTGCCTCTCTTTTCCTCTTATTACTTCTCTTCAATTTAAACAAGTAAAGACATTAAATTTCACTTCTTATCACATCTCTTATATTTTTTCTCACTTCTCTTGTAACTTAAATTGCCAGTAGACTATAATGACAGTGTTGCTTCACATATGGGTCATATTGGAAGCATAATTTGAATATATTAGAAGCGATTAGAGATAGATGTTCAATGTCAAAATTTTTTTGTTTCGGGGTAAAGTTTTGTAAATGAGAAGTTTACTATCTTGTAGATAGTTTTTTTTTTTCTTTTTGGGTTGCATCCCCTTGGTGTTTTTTTTATACAATCTTTTACTTATAAAAATAATTGAAATTATTAATGCATGGCATACCATTGTCGCTTCATATATATGTCATACTGGAAGCAGGAAGCATAAGTTGAATTTAGTCAAGGCATTGCACATGTATAATGGTTATAGAACCTGTGGGCATTCTGGGTGGATGCTGTAAAGCATTAGCAAACCAATTTTCAACTTAATATAATTCTTCCTTTAGTTTTGCCTTTTGGTATTGTTTTGTTATGGTGGCATTGCTTATGCCTTGTAAAGGGATTTCCCATTTTTATGCACAAAAAAAAATTAGCTAGTCAGTTACTTTTGGTGTCTCGGTCTGTGATTAGCTGACCCAACTCAATATCCAATCATACATAAAATTCTGGATAATAGTAATTGGTTGAAATGAATGCTTTTTTTTAATGTTCATGCAGAGTGCACTACCGCAAAAAGGTGGTGAAGTTAATCTGACTTTGGGGGGCATTGACTTGAATAATTCTGGGAGGTATGCATTGTCATTGGATGTTGGTTACAACAATATTCTAATAATCTGGGTTATAATTGATCTATTTATCTTGCAGTGTTGTTGTTAGAGAAGATAAAAAGTTGTTGACTGTATTATTTCCTGATGGACGTGATGGACGAGCTTTCACCCTTAAGGTGCTTCATTTGCTACTTGAAGATTGTTTTCTTTTTGGTGTGATTTTTAATGTTTTCTAGGTTGTCTGGAGCAGGCTACAACTAGCAATTTATCTCTTCTCCTGATAATACTGTACAAAATAACTCTATTTAAGGCCTTTGTATTTCCCTTTGTTTTTTTTTATTTGGGTCCACCAGGCTGAGACATCAGATGATTTATATGAGTGGAAGACAGCCCTTGAACATGCCCTTGCACAAGCACCTAGTGCTGCTCTTGTTATGGGGCATAATGGGATTTTTCGGAATGACACAAATGATGCAATTGAAGGGTCTTTCCACCAATGTTTGTTCCTGTCCATCTTTACCACTTCAATGTTTATTTGATGATCTTTATTCAACCGCTGTTTATTCATACTTAATAATCACAAGAATTTTTAATCACTTAGGGAGGGATAAGTGTCCTGTTAAATCTTTGGTTGTTGGAAGACCAATTTTGCTTGCCCTTGAAGATATTGATGGAGGTCCATCATTCCTTGAAAAAGCACTTCGGTTTCTTGAGAAGTTTGGTAAGTTTTTAGCTGCTCTAGCTCTTGTATATACACATACATACACGCACATAAATCTATTTCTGTCTTCTTTTGGTGGAAAGTATAGCCTCTTTTGCGTATTTTTTTTTGTATATATGTATTGTTATGTTTTCCTTTGGCACTTAAAATGCATCTCTTACTTATCAAAAGGAAAAAAATGATTTTAGTAATAGGAGAAACACCCCTTATTTCATTCAGTGCCAGTATCATTTTGCTTCATTGCATGTGATATTTGGATGTATTATTTTAAATGGATGTTATATGTTTAGTGTTTTTGAAAACAAAGAAATCATCTGCCTATTTTTCAGGTTATTCTAAAATGGGCATTGGACTGAGTGGCTTAAGGCCTCCAGTATATTATATTTGTTGGTGATCTTTTCAGGATGCCAACGGCATGAATATTTGGGCACTTGCTCAGTTCAAATCTTTTTATCACGTGTTAGGAATTTTTTATCAGTTTACTGATAAAGAAAAATGATTTTTTTTTTTATCAATTTTGAGTTGGATCTAGAGTCTTAATTGTTCCTCACTAATGTCTTGTATGTGTATATGTTTTGACAGTGTACTGAACTTGAACATTTAGAAAACTCATTTAGTCACTTAAAGTGCTTCCCTTATTCCACTTGGATGTAGTTTGGACTACTGAGCTCCTCATACTTACATTGGGTTGAGCTGTACCTAGCTTATCTTGCTGCCATTATCAAGGGCATTGTACCTTCTGATGACACATGATAAAATATACTCTTAGCATGAAGAATTTGAAAACCAAATAACATAGTTGAAACATAACTCTATAGTAGGGGTTGGTTGAGGAACTTTCTGGTTGTAGTAGTCAGGTTTGATAGCTTTCTTGCTGTTTCACTAAGTCAAATCTTCGCTGAGTTCATGTGTTTGTGCATGCCTCTTCATGATTTGGGTAAGATTGTTATAGGAAATTGATTGATAGCTGGAACTATTTGTAATTTATTGTAGCTTTCTTAAATCACATCAATTGATAATAAAACAATATCGAATTTAATATCAACTGGATGTTATTGGAAGGCTAAACTACAGTTTACTCCACACTAAGTTATTATGGCTAAGGAATTGCCTTTATGATATTCTATTGATTTGGCATGAGTTAGGTTTTAATTTTTTGATCATCAGTTCAAATTGATAAATCCGATTTGGAAGAAACTATTTTGGAAAAGAAAATATGGAAATAACTGATTATACGAAAGATACAAAGCAAAATGCGAGGGAAAAACCCTCTCTCCATTATTTTTTATTTTGTGTTTCTTTTGGCTTATTGTATGAAAATTTTCTGACAGGAACAAAGGTCGAAGGAATTTTAAGACAGGCTGCAGATGTTGAGGAGGTAGAGCGCAGAGTTCAAGAATATGAACAAGGTATAGAAATTGGATAGTTCTTTATGAATGTCCTTTCTGTACTCTGAAAATTAAGACATATCTTTGTGCCTTAATTGGATATTTCATCTGTCTTTAGATTTCCATGATTGAGTTTATATCACTGCACCTGAACTGTAGCTTACTTATTTTTCCCCGTATCCTATCTAGGCAAGACTGAATTCGGTTCTGATGAGGATGCTCATGTTGTTGGTGACTGTGTTAAGGTATTTGTGTCAGTAACTGCTGTCATTTATAACCTTTAATTCAATGCATTAGTTCAATTTTCAGCCATTATGTTTGATCTGCAGCATGTACTAAGGGAGCTGCCCTCGTCTCCAGTTCCGGCATCCTGCTGCACTGCTTTGTTGGAGGCTTATAGTAAGTTTAAGCTATATCTGTCTATTTTCTCTCAAATAAACTTTTCCTCAATGATTGTAATTTCTCTTTATTAAGATATTAATAGATTTTAAAAACAAAATAAAAAAGTAAAATTTTCTGCTGCAATTTTTTGGGAGATTAATATGGTTAGTCTTTTTTGGATATAAGTTTGTCAGGGTATTTAGTCCAAAGTCTAAGTGAAACAAGCTATTTGTGGAGGTTTATCTTTTCTAGCATTTCATAACTGCAAATTTGTTCTATAACAGAGGTATACCACTTGTTCACCTCACTTAGTGATGCTCGTGTGTATGTGTGTGAATTCGCTCACTTGCATGTGCACATTCGTATGTGTATGAAATTGAAAGAGTGCTTCTCATCTATTCCCATTTTGCCTTTTAAGACATGGAACTCCTGGTGTAGACAGAAGGATATCGGATGGACAAATTAACTTGTACCTAACCCATTTTGATATTTAATGTTGTTTCTTAGAATAATTTCTTCAAAACCTTGTGGTGTTGTGCAATTTGATTGATATCTTAGAGCTTATATTTTAGTTACAGTTTGCTCAAATGCTAAAAGGCCATTTACTTTATGAATGAATTAGCATCTTCTGGAATCTTTTTTATTTTCTGTGAGGCAAGGTTGAATATAAATGTTATCACGTTTAAGAAGTGATTGGGCGTAATGAGAGTTCAAGTAGTGTGCATGAGCACATGCACTAAGTTGTAGAAAATTACCAGACAAAAAAAAAAAAATTCTCCTAATGTGGGTAACTCATGGATCCCAAGAATGAAATTTTGTTTCAGATCAAGGTAATCTAATAATGTGACAGAAGAAGCAGATAATTGCTATGTTGATATTGTATGAAGACACATGCAAAATTGCAAATGTCCTGGTTATTATGTAAAAAGATATAGCAACCATAAGATAAATCAATCTTGTAAAATAGAAAAACTATAGCTTATGGGAAACATTTAGTTTGGTCGAAGGTTGCACTATTGTGTTATTTTGTTGGTCATTGAACAAACATAAGTGGAACTCTGTATAACTAGGATATACCTTTAAGAAGCATGGGCTTAGTGTTACATATGTTCTGGCCAAGCAATTGGGTTATACCCTCTTCCTTTGTGGTTTTTGGTGAAAACCTTCTTACTAACAGAAAATGAAAAAATAACAAAGATGCACCCATTCTGTCCATTTTTGTTTTGCTGGATACACCTTCATGTATTTATGTTGGGATACTGCCGTGGGCTTTAACATCTGTGTCATAGTGTTAATGTGTTTAGATTCCTTTGTTGGAGCCCCTGAATATCCTCACCGTTGTCCTTTTCCATTGTCTCTTTGAAAATAACCTAAGATGGATACACTGTCAAGTTCTGTGCAGACATTAACCTCACACAAATAAATAAAGAAGCATCTTGGGCCAATGAATTTTATTGTTTTTGTTGTTGATTCAAGTCACAGATTAATTTTCATGGTTTATGCAGTAGTATTTTCAGAGGAATTTTCTTCTGTATGCGGAAAAAGTTGAACTTCAAGTTCTATGTCCAATTAGCAGTGTGTTGATTATGCAAAATTTTTCTGTTAGAACATGTCTCTCATCAGATTTTTTTTTATTTCAATGTCTAGATTTATTGCCATCGTGTTTAAGTGGATTAAATGTTATGCATGACCAAAGGTTGATATTGTTGCTTTGCTATTTTATTGTATAAGGAATCGATCGGAAGGAAGCTCGAATAAATGCAATGCGCTCTGCTATATTAGAAACATTTCCTGAACCAAACCGGCGTCTATTACAGAGGTAATTTATCCATGCTTCTCTTACATTATATGTGAACTAGGTCTCCTGCTTATCAGTAATGATTGGATATGTTACAATGGAAAGATGATAAATTTGGCAGATGCGATTTACTCGGCCCAATACAGAGAGAAATGAAATTAAATATAGATCATTGCTAAACCGGTGTATAAATCATCTGGCTGTTATGTTGTTTATATGTTCTTTCTGTCGGGCCATTGAAATGGTTGAATTATCGTAAGTGTTCACTGGAAATGAGTGCTCTGATTACAGAAAGTAAACGGGAAAGGAGTTTGTTATATATTACCCATGGACATTATAATTAGAACGCTTTAAATTGTATGACACTTCTGTACTTGGTAACAGTTGTCTTTGTTTATGTAACAATTTAAGTACGCTGCAAGTCTGCCTATTCTATGAGTGAATATGCTTAAAGATCCTTTAGTGAGCTGGCTGGCTCCAGATCCTTTACATACTTGTGACTTGGTTTAGTATTCTGCAGAATTCTGAAGATGATGCACACTATCTCATCTCATGCTCACGAGAATCGAATGACTCCATCTGCTGTAGCTGCTTGCATGGCACCCTTGCTTTTACGCCCTCTATTAGCTGGTGAATGCGAATTGGAAGATGACTTTGATATTAATGGAGACAATTCTGCGCAGCTTCTTGCTGCGGCAAATGCAGCTAATAATGCTCAAGCCATTATTACAACTCTTTTGGAGGAGTATGAGAATATTTTTGATGTAAGATTCATTCAGTTTAATCATTTGTACAGGATAATGCTTTTCATGGTTTCCGTGCATTTGCTATGCTATATAGCAAACAATGGTTTTCGATCTTATTACTTAGTACTCAACTCTTGGATTTTTATTGCATGATGTTGTTCTGAAAATTGCATAAGTTTATAGTGGTCTGGATCTAGGTTTCTAATTTATGTCATTAATAATGGAATTTTTCACATAATATTCTTCTAGTTTTCTAATTACTATGACTGATATTTTTTTTTATAAGACTATGACTGATATTTTTTTTTATAAGACTATGACTGATATTATTTATCGAAAAAGTTTATAGTTTCAAATTGAGGAGTTAGCATACTGAGTTGATGTGTGATGATGACCAAGAAGTACATGCAAAGAAGCTTTTCAGGGGCTGCATATGAATCTGGCTTTGCTGAGGGAGGATTGTTAAAGATAATATAGGATGGTCCCCACCATACGCTGTCTTCTTCATGCACTGGAACAAATTCTTGAAACAGCCGTTTCTCCTTTAATCTCCAAAACAATTTTGTCTAAAATCAACTATTCTTCTAAACTTCACCTTTTAGCTTGATGAGCTCATTTCTGACCCTTTTAGTTCACAGGTTAAACCTACTATTTTGGCTTGTGTACCCTTTAGTGAGATTGCCCTATTTTGTTTACAGAAACAGATGAAAACATGTGCTTTGATCAAATTGGTTTTCTTTATGCCTTCTGATAATCTCAGATTCATTCATCTGGTACAATAAGTGTGGACTTATTGTTCAAGGTAGCCGTAATTTTATACATATAGCCAAATTACTCATATGATCGATTCTTTCTTTCTTCTCTTATACATTTGTTGTATGGTTTTCAAAATCTTGGTTCCAAATTTAAAATGTGCAAAATTTCAGCCGAGTGTTTACGGTTACACTTGTCTTTATAAAGAAATATTTGAGGTATATGAAGCTGATATGCTTGTTTATATTTCAGTCCCTAAAATAGATGCTAAGGTAGCGTTCTATAACATAATATGTCCATTTCACTTTGGACCTTTTGTTGTACAGTTTTAAATGAACCTCATTTTGCTCAGTGTAATTGTTGTTCAGATTTGAGTTGCCTAAATCTACTTGCATGTAGCATTTGGGGTGGAAGGTTTTTTTACCACAAATATGCTTTATTGAACACTTCCTTGAAGACATTTAATAATAATGATGGTGATACTTATCCAAAGGGAAAAAAAGGGAAAATAGTAATGATGGTGATTGAGGAAATCTTTATTCACTCTCATATGAAATATTTTCGTACAAGAAATTTATATTCCTTAATAACTTTACTTTGTCATTGTGATATAAGCTTTGTTTTTGGTTAGTTTTCCCATGGATTGATTTCTCTTTTTGCTTGATGTCTCACATAATATAATCTTTTACTTAAAAAAAAAGAAGGATATCTCACATAATATTTTTCAAACCTGGAGATTCTTCGTTTCTTAGCAACCTTTCAAATATTTTTCTTTTTTCTTTTTAACTTGAGTTTGATTTCTGAGATTGGCTGGTAACTTGGTCGGTCTAATTATCTAGCAAGGTTAAACTAGATTTGAATTATATACATGGCTTAACTTTCACTTTTGGATCTTGTTTAAGATGTTAATATTTTAGTCTCAAGCAAGTGCTCTTTTGACTTACCATAGTTTTAGTCTTGGTTCTAAGCTGCTGTGTTCTTTCAGGATGAAAATCTACACAGATGCTCTATATCAGCTGATTCTCGCATTGAAAACAGTGGGAGTGAAGATTCAACTGACGATGAAAATCTGGATGTGAAAGAAAACGGTTACCATGATGCAGAAAACGAAGTGGATCCAGAATCGGATGATGATCCTGAACGTGTACTGAGTGGAAAATTGAGTGAAAGTAGTGGTTATGCTGGCAGTGATCTATATGACTATAAGGTTCTTCTGTCCTCCTTTCCCACCCCTTCCTTCTTTGCATCCATCTATACATTTATATACATGTTACACGAAAATGTGCTTGCATATAAGGTTTGATATTTACTCTTCCTGTATAGTTGCATGATAAATTGATGACAGAATGATTTCTTATAATCATTCGTCGTTAGTTTTATTTTGTCTAGAACCCATCTCTTTTAATGGAATGGAACTAGTAACATGTTCAGAGAGCTATTGGTCTGATGTGCGGCTGGGAGGGTATATGCAGATCTTATAATTCTTTATTAGGTTCCTATTTTTCAAAAAAAAAAAATATCATTACTA
This sequence comes from Bretschneidera sinensis, assembly GCA_023935145.1. NCBI lineage: Eukaryota > Viridiplantae > Streptophyta > Magnoliopsida > Brassicales > Akaniaceae > Bretschneidera > Bretschneidera sinensis. Next base: position 4,804,712 of record CM043698.1, read on the forward strand.
GGTTCCTAATCATTTCAATAATGTGATTAGGACGTTCAGTAACACGGGGTGACTTGTCTCATATTTTCTGTATTATATGAATCTAAAGTTGTCATTAAATAAATTAATGTTTTAAATTTCTTAAATTTTATACTGAATCCTTTTTTAACTTCAATATGTTTTTCCTGTTCAACTTCTCAAGTTTGAGTAGTAAAAGTTTTATCTGATATGTACATTTGTTTGCTCCACATACAGGCATTTGGTGGTGATGATTCAGATGTTGGATCCCCTAGAGACAATCATGCTCCAGCTGAGAGTCGAAGCTTGCCTGCCAATCATCTACATGTCAGAGATCCTAATTTTCAGATGATGGAGCAACATGGTAAACAGAAGAAAGGAAATGAAAATTCAATTAATGACATAGAAGTTTCAAGTGTCTTACCTGCTGGTGAATCTTATCAATCAATGGGGGAGATTCTGTCATCAATGAATCCTGGGAATCCTCTACCTGCATCTGGACTTGAATCATCCGCTGAGAAGTCAGTGAGTAAAGTTTCAGGCTCCACTCTCAATGCAAAACGATCAGCGTTCTGGGGAAGAAGCAATGTGAGTTATCAGTTTTTGATGCATTCTTTATCTTAAATTAACCGTGGAGAATTCTCATATTACATACAACCAAGCAGCTTTAGCTCAGTTGTTTTATCTCCAAGTCTAAAATACTTGGGTGTGTTGAAGTCCTAAGATCAAATCTCCTGGCCAGCAACCCAAGAGGAGGGTTGCTGTAATAGGTTAGATTATATCGTTAGGAAAAAAAGGAACTCTCATTTTACGTATAGCAGACGATATGATGCAGCAATTTGAGGAATGTGTTTTGAGGTGTATCTGTTTCTTAATGGACTCCATTCATGAAGCAGTGAAAATAATTTTAAAACGTTTGTTTTCTGATCATTCAGTTTAAAGCTCTATTTTTGCTTTGTTTTACTTGCTATGAATCTTACCGGTGATGCTACAGATTTTGCTATGACTATTATTACTTCTGATTTAATATTTGTTTCTAGAACATGTGGAAGTCTATCCATGTTCTTTTTGATTTTCCTTTGACCTCCTTGAACTTGAGCTCGTATTATTCAGTTCTTATTCAAAATATTTCTGGTTTCTTTGCATGAATGAATTTTCTTATCTTTTATTGCTGACAAATTTGTTCTTTCCAACTTTATGTGATCTATATAGATTAAGTCTGGAGGGCTCTTTGGTCTGGGTGCTGTTTTTCACGTACTTCTATTATGACAAGCTGTCTATTGAAAAATATGGTAGTGGACTACTAAAACTGTAGATCAATCTAGAATAATAGCCAGAATAATAAATAAGTCGATCTAGATTGAAACAGTACAATTTTTTTAGTAAACTGCATTTTGCACAGCCACAAAAGGCTTTGATAATATAAATAAATGTAATAGTACTGGTTAAACCATTATAAGGTACAGGCATACTGAACGTATATGGTAGGCATGAATTGTTGAAAAGGAAAAATTGCAAGTATAGTTCAATAATCTGTGTGCATGGGTACCCCACTGTTTTCTGTACTGTTACTAGACTGATATAAAAGCGTCCTTATGCCTTAAATTTTACTGCTTATTGAGTGGTTGAAATATATTTTCTTCTGCTCTTATGGCATGAAGCAAACATGAGATGTTCTAGTTCAGTTCCTGATATCATACTTATTACAGTGACAACCTAACCACTTGATAATCTTTATTGTTTTCTATACAGGCCAGAAAGACGCCCTCAATTGAATCAGTTGATTCTTCTGGAGAAGAAGAGTAAGATACTCATTATATGCATTAGCTTTTAGCTTTACAATATTCTTTTATAACATTTATGCGTGTTGGCTGTGCATGTTTGGCTTGGAAAGTCTCAAAAATCATGTTCGCACTTTGTGCTTATTTCACTTATATTGGCTTACTACTTTTAGCACTGTCTTGGAATCAAAAAGAGTCTTATGTTGTTCATTTGATAAATTTATAAGCAGTTTATATCTGAAACAGTGTGTACTTTATTTTTAGAATTGCATTTTCAGAAGTAGATCATCGGTATAGTTACAGTATTGATATTGATTGCCCTTGATGGAATAAATCTCCTTCATTTCAATACTGCTTTTTTCCCTTTTTCAGTTTTTGTTGAAAACTCAAGGGATACTGAATTTTGACTTAGATTTGAAATTAAATATTTTATGTCATGAAGTTGCATCTAAGCACAGGTAAATTTACTAGTCTCTTCACATTTATTTGATAATGGCAGAAATTTAATCCTTTTTGCTGTAATTTGAAACAGGTTGAGCCTATCTTTTCAAACTCTTCTAGTGGTTTATATAATAAGAAAGAGATTATAAAAAAGAATCTTCTAGTGATGAGCTTGTTCGCTCAAGTCTCTCAATGAACAAACAATTCACTCTAGATATGTTGACAAGTATTTGTGTTTTTCTTTTTCATGAAGAAAGAATCAGGAATTTTGAATTACCACCTCTTCAAACATGCTGCTGTTTGACGCAATTTATTAACACCATGAAAACCAAATTGCTGCCGAAATCCGATGGGCTTCTATGACTTTCATAGTTTCATGCCCTGAAATTTCCTTGAAAACTTTCTTTAGCCATTAATCCCAATATTTGTGCTCCGATGTTACTAGTGTCAGGTGTCAGTATGTGTTCGAGTGACAAATCCATCTAGTTTCATAGATTTTCTATGAAATTTTGGTGTCTGGTGGTTATACCTTACCAATATCATGTCATGTCATGTCAACATGAGTACTTCACTTGAAGAGTATAAATAACATAAGGCTACTAGAAATGAGCGGAAGATTCAGAAACTGTTCTAGTAAGGCATTTGTTTGAAGGCTTAAAAAGTTGGAAGCACTTAATGCATGGTAGCCTTGCCAGTTGTTAATTGTTAATCCTACTGCATATAATCTTTTAATGTATGAAATTGTAGATCAAATTGTTCTGTTTCTCTCTAAGATAAATTCTCAGTTTCCTTTTATATTGTTGTGGCTACAGGCTGAAAGGCTCAGGAAACTGTTAATAAACTTCTGTTTAGTTCAGAATTAATTTCTTGAACAGTTTCCTTGCATGAAATTGTTTGATTTTGTTTGAACCATTAGCAACTTTCAATAGGGTTGCTCTATTTTAGTAATCTTATCTAGATTTACAAATCACTTCATTGAATTGCTTCTAGGCTTGCTATACAGAGGCTTGAGATCACAAAAAATGACTTGCGACACCGAATTGCAAAGGAGGTAACACTACTTTTACTGACCATTCTATGCTCAGTTCATCAATTTGGTGTTGTTACTGACATGGACCATAATCTGTTGTAGGCTAGAGGAAATGCAATTTTACAAGCTAGCTTGGAGAGAAGGAAGCAAGCATTGCATGAACGTCGCTTGGCACTTGAACAAGATGTATCTACTTCTTCCTTACTAGATACTCTGCCTCTTTATTCGCTAGTTTTACCTCCTTTCTGCTGCTTGCTATTTTCCACTTTAAATATTTAACATATAGTTTTTTTTTTATTGAAGCCATGCTATACAAGTACAATTATACAGTAATTGGATCAATATAAGCCCATAGTACAATCACATAACCCACATATGAAACCACAATTCCACAACATGACCCACCTAAAGTGGGAGAAATAACCAATAAATGGTACAAATAACCCACACATAGGTGGGAGTTGAACCTGGGACCACACTTGGTCCTTTTACCACTAAGCCAAGATCTCATTGGCTATTTAACCAATAGTTTAAACGTTAGGCATTCTTACTTTTAATTTGTTCATACTCCCTTGGTGGGCATGCCTCTCTCTAAGGCATTTTTCTTTAAGCGTATAGATTATGCTTTAGGCATGCTTTAAATTCCTTCCCATTCTCATGGTAGACACCTCTCTCTCTCTGTCGCGTATTAGTTAAGAATAAACAGAAGGTACAAATGGTCTACTTTTAGTGTCTTATTCAAGTTTCTAATATCACTATAATCAGCTTTGAAACCTCTTCTTTAGCTGCTGTCACAAATTCTGAATCTAGTTCCTCAATTTCCAGTCACCAATTTTGTGGTTTTCTTTCTCTTCCCATCCATATTGGAAAAATGAACCCTTAATTACCCTCCCACCTAGCAAAGCCCTAAAATTTACATGTTCTTTTGTGCCTTAGCCCAGACTGTAACCTTCTTTAGGAGTTTTCACCAATTGGTGACTGTGTACATGTCAAATCTTGCAAGTGGATCAAATATAATACTGAATTTCTTTAATGCTTCTAGTTTTACTTGTAAATGACTATAGGTATCGAGATTGCAAGAGCAGCTTCAAGCTGAAAGAGATCTTAGAGCCGCACTGGAAGTTGGTTTAAGCATGTCTTCGGGACAGTTTTCCAGTTCACATGGCATGGATTCTAAAGTTTGTGTAGATTTTAAGAGATTTTCATTTTCTTCTTTTCTTTTGAAATCTTGAGTTAAACCCATTCTTATGGCTTAAACTAATGTGAAGACAAGGGCTGAGCTCGAGGAGATTGCTCTTGCTGAAGCGGATGTGGCCAGGTTAAAGCAGAAAGTTGCAGAACTCCACCATCAGCTTAATCAGCAACGACAGCATCACTATGGTTCCCTCTCAGATGCATGTGACCGATATCAACACGGCCAAAATCATAATTCTCAACAGTGAGTATGCAAAATCATATTATCAAATTGAATTCTGACTTACAGTGCCAACAGAGTTGCATGCCACTTTTTCTTGAGGCCACAGAGATTGTTCTCAAGAGCTATAATGAAGACAACTCATTTTCTTTCCTATTTTTCTTTTCTAATTGCTTTTTCACCTAATCTCTTGCTATGTTTATTTTTTGAGAAGACTAACTCAAGTTAATTTTATGTTGGTGTACAAATCATCAAGCTTCATTACTAGATTATGAAAACTTCGACAACGTTGTATTAGTCATTTATGTATTGAAAGTTATACCAACAGATGCCCTTGGTATGATTAACATATTCAGTTAGTCTATGGTAGATTTAGACAAATTTCTTCTCGGAGCCCAAGTGATTGAATTTCTTTATCAGGTCTGATTCTTACAAGATATGATGAAGTTTGAGGTCTCTTTTTCAATATATTAGTAAAACACACACATGTCAATCCAAGCTGATAGTCCAAACTCTAAAGAGAGTTATGGGTAAACCAATGGTTACACGGTTTGTAGTAGTTAAGAAACATTTGATATTTAAAAACCTCAGTAATAATATGGTTTAGACCACTTGAGTTGGACTGTTGGAGAAACACGATCCATGTAACTGATCTTATTTCCTTCCCTTTCTTTCTATGTTATGAACTTGCCAATCAAAACATATCTATATAGCTATATGCGTGCTTATGTATTTGTTTATAGAGCCTATATACTTATGTTTTTGTGCATGACTTTGGTCATTATATAGACAATAATTTTTGTTTATAATGTCGTACAAAATTAATATTTGAAATATATGACTTTTGCAACAGGCTAAAAAATCAATATTACGCTCCTTTTAAAGCAAGAGTTGAATGGAATTTTTAATCTCAAATACCCTGATGCAATGTCTATCTATTAATTTGAAAATAATTTTGATTAATTTTTCTATGCTCCTTGTCTTTTCTTTTTTGGCTAATGTATTATATGTCTGCAGGAAGTTTCTTCAGCAAGACTTTGATACGACTCTTGCCTTTTGTAATCATGAAAGGAAACAAAGAACTGAGGTATGTATAAAAATTTGTTTGGTCATCTGTCCATCTCAGTCCTTGAAACATACTTCTGAATTTCAGAAAGAAGAGATGCTAGTTATAGCTTGGTCATCATTCTAATCTTTTCATCCCCGTACTTCATTATTGCTTTATTAACCATTTTTCATATGTGCCCTTCTTCCTTCTTCTTCCCCATCCTTTATTGTTTGCTTCTGATGCCTCTCCTTCATTGTTGGTAGAAGGATGGCCTGAGCCAATGTATGCTAAATTGTACAGGAATTCTTACGGGAACCCTATCATTTGTAGAAGACTTCAACTATCTGAACATCAATATGGTCTTAGACATAGTATGACATAGAGTAAATAAATAAATAAAAGGTGCTGAATTTAACGATTAAATAATTTTAAAAATAGTGAGGAATTGTTTTTTTTTTCTTTTTTCTGAGAAGATTTATAGCATGAGATGGGATTTTCATGTGGAAGAGCAAGTGAAGTGGGTGCTTAAGAAGAAGGGTGTCTTTGATGTCAAGTCCTACTTCAAAGCCCAGTTGGAGAAACTATCTATAGAAAGGAATTCCTTACCTTCCTTGAAGTGCTTTATGGAAAATATATGCTCAACAAAGGTTGCTATCTTTCCTTGGGAGGCAACTTAGGGAAAATGGGCATTTGTTAACCTTAAAAAACGAGGCAAAGTTCAAGTAAACCGGTGTTATCTTTGCAAGGAGGAGACAGAGTCCATTCACTCATCTTTAATTTTAATGTTTGCAGACTAGGCATTTATGAGAAATGGCTTTATCGATGCTTGCTATCTTTTGGATCGGAGCCAATTCAAAACTTTGATTCCCCACCTTTTTATTGGGTGTTTGGAATGAAAGAAATAAGAGAGCCTTTGATTTTTGAGGAAAAAGTCTAGACATAAAAGATAAATGGCTTCACACCCTCATTTCTTTGGTTTGATGGGTCTTTTGTGTCAATGAGGAGGATCTCAAAGAGTTTGTTGTTTTTTTTCGTGTAGATAATAGCCTTTGTACATGGGTTGAAACTAGGCTTGTGCATTATTTGGTAGAAAACGAATTGTGATGACCCACATCCCTACATCAGTAGTGCAATGGAGAAGATCCACGATCCCCAAAAGCAACTTGACCTAGCACTTTTGGGTGATGGGCAAGTGATGTTACAAATGGTATTTGACCCGACCCATGGATGTGGAGTATTTGGGGCTCTCAACGAGTCGGAACCGTTGGTCTATGTGTGATTTGGGCTCCCTCTCGTGGGGATTCAAGAGTTTATTGGGGAAGTTTGTGATGACCCACATCTCACATTGGTAGCAAAAGATCCTACTATATACGTAAAGCCCCATGATCCCAAAGCAACTTGAGCTAGCACTTTTGGGTGATGGGCCTGTGGTGTTACACGAATTAATTAACCAAACTAAGCCAACAAAGTCGGTTAAGTTATTTCGATATTTGGTTTATAGTTTTTAATATTGGGACTTCGGTTTCGGTACCGGTTTTTAGTTTTTAATTTTTGGTACTACCAAATTACCGGAATTTTGACCATCCTCTAGATAGTGGATGTTAAAGTAATTTAGTGTCATTTAATTCGGTAACCAAAATACTGAATTTAATTTGCTGACCAAAATTTTCGGTAATTATGGTATTCCGGTTTGGTTTCGATACCAAAGATTAGGTAACCCAACATTTCAGTTCAGTTACCAGCCAATTTGTACCTTTTAATATACATCTTTACTTATAAAAAAATAAAAAGAATTGTGAAACAAACGGCTTTCTCCTCCCTATATATTATAGCATCCTAGGCTGCTCCACTTAGATATTGTGGAACCAGCAAGGAGAACAATTGATGGTTTCTGTGGTCTTACCATGTCCAGCAGTTTAGTTTAGAAACATTGCCTGTAATTGGGGCTCGCAGCATGGCTGGGACTTGGTTTTCTATGATTATATTCCGCGAAACCAATGTTCAAGTTCCAAATTTTCTATTGGCCACTTGCCTACTTGTCAGCTCGGGTTTTGGAGGCCGGTTTGCTACTTGAAATGGCAAGGACATCATTTTATTGGAAGCTCTGTAAGAGCTGTTTTTAACTCAAGCTATTTTATAGATTTTCTATGGTAGCGTGGCAGGATCATTTCCCTCGAGAATCATTGGGCAGATCAAAGTTCTGACCTTTTTGGTGGCTGAAAACTAAGTGAGAGAAAGAATTTTGTTTTCAGCTGGTGCTACATGTGGGAAAGAGATGGGAACCTGTGAATAATCTGCTTTTTCAGTGTTTGTTAGTTCGGGAGTCATGGTGTTTTATTTCTTCTCTATTTGGGTTATCTTGCATGATGCCTCTCTCAGTTCTTGGTCTTTTGGCTGGGGTAGAATTAGTGGGAGGGGTAGAAGTGGAGTAGCTTGGGAAGCAGATCTTTTTTGGTTAATTTTGTCTATTTGGATGATTTGTGACGTAAAGGAAGTACTTTTGATAGGGAAGGGCATAGGGAAGGAGCCTTTAGCCAAGCTTAAAATGGCGATTATTCACATGGCTTTAGTGCTTCCTAGTTTTTCCTTGATTTCATTAACGCTTCGAGTTTTAGTTTAGGTCTCAGTTTATTTAGTTGCTTCTTTGTCTGCTTCTTGTGCACATGGAGTTGTGCACCCTGCTCTGGTGCTCTTCTTTGTTAGTTCAAAATATTACTTATCTACATAATTAGCATAGATAATTGATATGTTAATGTTGCATTTGATAAATACTAGAAGTTGTCCTCAATTTAAGGTCTGCTAAATTCAAGTGCAAGCTCTATATCCTATCTGAGGGCACTAAGATTCTGTTTACTAGATTGAACTTCATTATAGAATGTGTGGCAGTAGCCACCCAAAAAAAAGACACTTAGTGGAGCTGCATTGTTTTCTGAACATGCCTTGCACTGCTTGTTTGCCATCTTTCTTTGAAGTAGCTCTTAAAGTGAGCCTGATCCACAAGGTAGTTCGACAGCATTTTATAAGATTCCAGACTCGCAAGCTTAAGGCTTGCACGTGAAGTTCCGACACCTTTTTTTTTTCTTTCTTTAAATCGTTTCTTGGTTTTGATCTTTTGTAGAAGCTCTTAGGTAGGATGACACTCTGATACTTTGAGTGGCAATTTCTAGGATGATTTAGAGCTGCTCATTCCCAAATCCCAGCAAAGAAAAATCTGATACTGATTTGCTCCAGGCTTCCCTTGTAGTGGCCAGTAACATCTATATGCATTCCTCCTTGCCCTGTATACTAGTTCTCTTTTAATGAGAAGCCTGTTCCATGTCCTTTTTTATTAAAAATATTACTTCTCCCAGATCAGAACCAAGTTAGTCTTCTTAAAAGGGAGTTTATTATCTGTTTTTTCTCTAATTAGATGGTGGATGTTGTAAGTTTCGTTAGAAGCAGCTCACTGACCTCCTGGCTAAGAACAGTCCAGTTACATATTGGAGTACTTGAGTACTCTCTACCTCAAGAAAAATGTTTTTTCTGCTATATTTCATCCATGGATTGCCCTTCATAGGTTGCCAATAAATTCAATTTCTTGGGACTCAGGTTTTATCCAATTTAAATAAAATGTCAATCTGTTATGCTGCAGGAGAGTGTGCTGGGGACAGATTGGAGGAATATTAGAGGGCAAGGATTGGCAGCTGGCAGCAGTAGCAGGCAACCATCACGGAAGCAATTAATGGACTCAACAAGTTTGAGTGACTCTAAAAGTACTGAGACATCTGTAAATATGTGTATGGATGATCTTTGTGCTGTTGATTCTGCTTCTGTTCCATCCACCTCAAGAGTGGTGGAGGTAAGACTCTTCTTTAGTTGTGCCTTTTTATCTATCATTGGAGTAAATTCCAATTTTTTTCTTTGCGGTTTGTCCTATTTGTCCTTAAGATTTGATTTGTCTCAATTGGGTACCTAAAGTTTCTAAATGTTCCAATTTACTTCCTTAGTCTCAAAATCCCCCACTCAACTCCTATGTGGTGTCCAAGGTGGCTAAATAAATGGGAAATTCCCACCCGACAACGTCACGTGACCATTAGCAACTGTAAATTGAGAATTAAACTCTTTTACAGACCTCTTTATCCCCAAATGGCTTTTAGGGTTTCAATCAACCTTTCAATTACCCAGAAATTTTGTACACCACATTCCATTCTGTGACAGATCAAATTTGCCACCCAAATTGGCTAGGTCAGATCAGACTTGGCTTTACACGTAGGAGTTGAGTGGGGAATTTTGAAGCTAAGGACATAAATTGGAACATTTAAAAACTTCTTGTTCGCAATCGAGACAAATCAACCTAAACGTTGTAAATGAGACAAACTGCAAACTTGATGGACAAAAATTGGAATTTTTCTTTTTAATTGTCAATACAATTCTGCAATGAACAAAAACAAAAGAACATATAGTTTATCAACTCACAGACATTTTGGAAGATGAAGCTATGCATGTAGATTTGTGTACCCTGGAACCTGAATTTCACATGTAGAATCTTGTAATTTGCATAGTACCCAACTTTCTTGCTGTCTTTTTTCCTGCATTTAAAGTAATAGACGGTGGCATCATCATTATGGTTGCAGATGATGGATTATCCAAGACATCAGTCAGCAGCATCTTCTGCTTTGGTAGAGTTAACAACTCGTCTTGATTTCTTTAAGGAAAGACGTTCTCAGCTAATGGAACAGCTCCACAACCTTGATTTGAACTACGGCACAACATCTTCACAAGATTTCATCTATAAACCATCATCTCCACCATGGAACTAATCAAAGATGATGCTCATCACGAGTCGAGAAGAAGAATGTCTGTCTTGTTGTACATCCTTATATTGCATATAGTTGTATCTCTTGTAGATCTGTTCACTCTTTAATATTTTTCTCATTTCGTTGAAAATTTCTGGCCTTTTTTTCTAGTGAGAATGTGATTGGATTTGCAATGATAATGTGTCCTTCCACCCTGTTCTCATTTTTGTCACGGAAGCTGTAAACGAGTGTTATTGTTGTGCCTATAGTAGTTGGAGGTATGTGTTGTACAACCATGTTTGAAGAGACATTACCCCATTCTTTTGAGAAATCTATGTTGTAAGTAAAATGTGTTTAATGGAGTTCAGATGATACATGGTTTCAAGATTTTATGGCTTCTTACTAAGGTCCCATTTGTCTTAGCTATACAGCTTCAGCTTTTTCGAGTCAAAAGGGGTTTTAGAAACAGTTTTTGGTATAACAGTTGTGGAGGTAAAAGTTGTTCACTATTGATAAAGTGGAGACACAAATTCAGTTTGAGAATTTATTTTTTAACTTTTGGTTCTTCATAGATTTTTTTTTTTCATGTTTGGCCCAACTTTTGTTTCTTAGAAGTTAAATCGTTTTTTAAACAAGCTAATTCATACATGATTAATGTATGTTGTTTTCGACATTGAACCCCATCATCTAGTTTTCTATCAGTGTTTTGTTGGAATTTCATAAAAGCGATTACATACTTGGCTTATTTGATTACTAATGTAAACTCATTCCCAACTTTTTTGGTGTTCTTATTTCTTAATGGATGATTTGCCCATATTCGAGGTGAGAAGAGTAGGAAGGAAGGACATTGGGCTTCTTCTACCCTGAAACAGGTGAATTATGGTACATTTGTAATAAATGAATTTCATAAATTTTATAAAATTTACTTACAATTTCATCATTATGGAATTGAGTTAACTTGTTGTAAATTGTATCTGATAAAATTTACAAATGAATTTTACAAAATAAAAGGTAAAAAATTATATTGACCAAAATGTTTTTTCTCCTTTCCTTTCTCTTTTTGATTTTTTCATTTATTTTAAACATTAAACACGAGAATTCAATTTTATTTTACAATTTATAAATAAAATAAAAAAGTTAAACGTAAATCACTTCAATTCATTTTCATTTAATTTCAAATGGAGTGAGATTTTTAGGGTGCATTTAGTATAAGAAAAAATAGAGGAAAAAAAATTGTGCGGAACGAATTTTTCTCTTGTTTTAGTATGAGAGATAAGTGAAAGAAAAGAAAAGTAAGATAATTGGTGTTTTTCTCAAACAAGTGTAAATCATAATCTTCCAAAATTAAAAGAATTGAAAAGTAGAAAATAAGAGAAAAGATATGAGATATGAAATTATCAATTTATTAATTAATCTTCATATAATCTCTCATATTAATATCTATTAATATTATAAATGATAGAATGATAAAAATAATACAATTATATTTTTTTTTCTCACACTTTTTCACTTTATTAAACAAAGGTAAAAAAAAAAAAAAAAAATCGTTCTTCTTAGACTTTCATCATTTCTTATGAACAAAAAAAATATATATATTCATCTTTTTCTGTTGGAATTTTAGATGCAAGCAATTAAGAATTATCTAAGGCCGAGGAAACCGAAAATCTAGTGGCACGTTGATTTGGTACACTCTATAGCATGGCTAGCTGGTTTGAATAGACTCTCTACTAAGAAGAGATAACACAAGTGGGGTGGGGATCACAATTTAACACTCTTTGTGATCAAGGTTTGGAGTCTAGAGATCATCTGTTCTTTGAATGTAGCTTCTCCAAAAGTATTTTGGCAGGAGGTTTTGGCCAAAGCAATGGTTAGCAAAAATACTGTTGGATCTTGGTAAGATGAACTATCTTGGGCTGTCAAGTATCTAAAAGGCAAATCCTTTCTAGTGCTACCATTAAAGCTTGCTTGGAATGCACACATATACCACATGTGGAGGGAAAGGATCCTTAGAATTCATCCATCACTTTATCATATTCACAATATAGATTGCCAGTCACTTTTTATCCAAAAAAAAAATATTGATCGAAGCATATTCATTTTATTATTACTCTTATTTTTTATGATAAATTATATTATATTACATTCAAGTTTGTTGAAATGAACTCTTTTTAAAATTCAGAATTCATTCTAAAGTATCAATTTCTTCTATCAAGCAGTCCTAAAATGATTTTTTTTAAAGAATCAAAATTTTAACTGGATATTATTTTTTATGATGATCAAAGTATCCTTAGGTATCGTAAATATTACTTTTTAAAAAAAATATAAGTATTAAAGATGAAACATATTTAATAAAGAAATTTTAAAGGTTTTTTTTTTTAAAAAGAAAATTATCATTGTTCTTTTTCAAAAATTGTTAAAAGTATAATTTAAATAGATTTATATTCTATTATATGATATAAAACAAACTTTACTTCATATATTTTATATTTTAAAAAAAATATTATGATATCATTGACTTTCGCATCCTCAAATAAATGAAAATATAAAGACTATCATAAAATAAAATTAAATATTTTAAATGAAAAGTTTGTTGATACGTTTTTTTATAAAATTAAATAGCTTAGCATATCAAATAAATGAATATTAAAGATTATCGTAAAAGAAAAATGAAAGACAATTTTTTTATATTTTAAAAATTAAAATGTTAACTGCATGTTTTTATTTTTTTAGAAAAATATGAATTCAAATAACCTAAAAATTTGTGTTATAATTTTTTTGAGATAAATAATCGATAAACAGAATTATTAAACTTATCATAATCACTTGGTAATTATTTTTTATTTGAGGTATATAAACTCATCATGAGTCTTAATCTATCATTCTTTTTTACTAACAACTTAAGAGTAATTTGATCATCACGAAAAGTAATATCTAATTAAAATTTTGTTTTTTTTTTAAAATTCATTTTAAGACTGTTCGGTGAAAATTAATGTTTTAAAATAAATCATGAGTTTTAAGAAGATTAGATATATTACTGTTATTTCATCAAACTTGAATGAAATAACAAACTTGAATATGTAATTTGTTCAATTTTTTTTTTATTACAGAAGGCCTTTACAAAAAACGAAACAGAAAAAAAAAATATATATATATATATATATATAAAAGTATATATATGTATATATATATATGATCCATTAAAATGACGCCAGATCATGGTACTTAAGTGGTCCCACGCTGACACTGTGTATTGGTAGGACCAGCATAATCCGCAAAATCTCTCTCATAATCCGCAAAATCTACAAAGAGAGAGAAAGTCCACACAAATTTTCTCAAGAACTTCTCTTTCTGAGAAATTTTCTCGAGAATTTTCTTCTAGTATCAATCATTTAGGCTGTAACTGTTATGATCATTGCCTCTCCCCTCTCATAATCCATAAATAAGCTCAAGTAAGTTTTTCCCGTTTCAGCGAGTTTCTTTATATGTTAATTTATATGATTCGCGTTATTACGCGTATTAACGATTCTGTTTTTGCGCTATGTCTACATAGCTCTGTTTGGTTGCTAAGAAAAACGACGTGATATTTTTAGTTTCTTTACTTAATAATTGGCGCCGCCGTAAAACAAATCAAGGTGAAAAGAAAGAATATAACATATTACTTTAAGTAGTGGGAACTTTTTGTTGCCATTTCTCAGCAACCAAACAATGTCTTAAGTGATTTCTTATGTTCACAAGTGATCTTGTAACTTTTCGCACTTTGTTATATAGCGTTGCCAACTTCCCGAATTCTGTTTAATTTTTCTTAATTTTTTTTGTGTGCGTGTGTGATAATGATGCTGCGCCTAGGGTTTAATTGTCGAGAGTTCAAAGGAAATAAAAGAACGAGTTACATTAATTTTCTATGTATTCGTGAAGTGAAAACTTTAATTTTTGGAATCTTGATAGTTTTTCCCCTTTTCCTTCGTTGCTTTCTGTACTTGGGTAGCTACTTGCAAGAAGATACTTACAATTGATAATATTCTAAGCAGAAATTGTATTTTTGTTAATTGATGTTTTATGGAGAAACAAAGTGGAGAGCCCGTATATCATCTTTTCTTGCATGTCTCAATGGCTTGGGAGTTACACAGGCTTTTGTTTTTACCTTGTTTGGAGTTATATGGGTGCTGCTTGGCTCGGTCAGTGCTGATCTATCAATCTGACATTGTACATTTAGGAGGTTGAGCGGCAAAACTTATTCGGCTATGGCACTTCTGTGCTTGTTATGGTGTGTGTTGTTAGATCAAAATTACAAAATTTCCTATTTTGAGGAGTGCACAATTGTGGCACTTACACACCATTTTTTGAAAATCTTTCTTTTTGAATGGTGGAGTTTTTATCGCATAATCCTTCTTCTTTGTTCTAGTTTGCTGATTTCTTATGTTTTTTATGTCCTCTTTTCATTGTTTTTCCCTCTTTGTTTTGCCTTCTTCCTTTCCTTTGACGTTCACTAGTCACTACTGTACTTGTTGTGTACTTGAGTATGCCTTTTGGCATTTCAATAAATTTATATTTGCTTATCAAAAAAAAAAAAAAAAACTCTTTGGAATTGCATCTACTTTTCTTAGTAAGGCTATCTTATATTGATGACAGGTTTGACAAACAAGTGATCCTTTGGTGGCTTAACTCTTAATATAGGGACATCTTGTGTTGCTTAACAATGAACTTTCTTAGTATTCCATGGTTTGGTAAGAATTCTAGCAGGGATTTGGCAATAGGAGCAACGCTTAAATCCACCAGTGCTCTTGTGGAGCAACCAAAAGAACAGAAAGGTGGTTTCGATATCAAGCTATGGACTTGGTCCCTCCTTTCGCTTGTTCCTTGGGCTATCAGCGCTGGAGATAAAATTCGAACACCGACCACCATAAACAAAGAGTTGAAAAGGCATGCCCAGCCTCATGGAATAGAGTCTGGTGGTGGAGGTAGCCCATTGCGCTTTAGACCATATGTGTCAAAGGTCCCATGGCATACTGGCCCAAGAGCTCTCCTGTCTCAGCTGTTTCCACGATATGGGCACTATTGTGGACCCAATTGGTCGAGTGGGAAAGATGGTGGATCCCTTCTTTGGGACAGGAGGCCAATTGATTGGTTGGATTTTTGCTGCTATTGCCATGATATTGGTTATGACACGCATGATCAGGCTGAGCTGCTGAAAGTTGACTTAGCATTTCTTGAGTGCTTGGAGAGGCCGCATATGAGTACGAAAGGTGATGTTCACGATGCTCATCTTTATAAGACAATGTGCATAACAGGTATGCTTACAGTTACACTGTTAGTTACCATTGTGTAGATTCAAAGTTATGAAAGGATAAAAATGAAGAAAAAAAAAGAAAAAGAAAAAGAAGCTAATTCTTTTATCTTCTTTTTTGACCCGGGGAAAAGGGGGTAGTTGTTTGTGAATTTGAGGCTTTGTTGTTGATGGTGATTTCTTGTATGTCTTTGTTTTGTCGTCGTTGCCTCCATGAACAACAGGTCTCAGAAATATATTAATACCATATAGAAGGCACCTTGTGCAGCTACAATCTGGGCAAGCTATAATTGATTTTGAGTGGCTGAGCTATGCGAAAAGGAGAAGTTTGAATTTTCAGAAAACTTGAAAAATAGATGGAGTTCTGAAAAGTGCAAGCGACAATGTTTTGTTTCTCATGTTACCTATTGTGGAATTGCAGCAGATTGGTTTTGAAGGAGTGTTATTCTTGCGCTTTCTGTTGAAGTTCTCCTGTCACAGCCTCAGAGCTGCTTGGGATCACGGTCAGTGTTGGTGATACGAGATATATGAAAAATGCCATCCGACCTCTCTCCAAAATTTCATGTGATGTAAATTGTTCATATTTGCTTGTTACTGCCACGTTACCAGTGTTCAGTATTGCATTCGTTATTGTGTATCTGACGAGTCTATCAATTGTTTTGTGTTAGAGAATCTGGATGGTTTAGTTGCAAATTCTTGCTTGAGAAGATGGATGAATATTTTTTGGTAAATTAGCGGGAAAAAGAATCGAATCCAAGTCTCATGTATGAAGGATAAGAGGTGATCACTTGGTCAAGAATCTGGTATTTTTGTTATTCCATAATAGAATCTGGTAATTTTGTTATTTAAAGTTAAAAACTTGGAACAGTCTGCCATTTGGAATATGAATGAATACTTGAAAAATGCTACTGCTACATTCTTTCAGAATTGCCTTAACCCTAACAAAGTCAACTTCACCATCAAACTCTGGGTAGAAATTACAATATCTTTGTACTTTCAAAACCAATAATCGATCCTAGATTGACTAGGTTAATTTGGGCCAAATCTTTGCCCATGATGTTTCGTTGGACCAAGAGACCGGATTGGGCTAATCCACTTAGCAAACTAATCTGGACAAACAATGCCACCTAAAAAGGTTGGGTGACAACCTTATTAAATTAAAATAAATGGAAAAAAAAGGAAGGAAAAGAAAAGAGCTAGAAAACGATCATGAATCATGATGGAGGTGATGATCGCAACAATTTTTTAACCATAAATCTTTGACCGTCAAAATGAAAAATTGTACTTTTTTTGACGATGGTGATCACTCCATGACTTACCCTCCTTTTGAACTTGATCGGTTAAGCCCACATGTAATGTCATAAAGACCAAGCGCGAGAGTGTTGTAAAATAGTTGAGTAGTCTCTACGGTATTACCGAAGCGTGTCTTAATCAATGCATGGACCCACTCATTTCCTTTTAGTCTCCCCGCTTCGCTTGCTAGTAGTACCACTTCTTTTCAGACGCGTGTAATCCAAATTATAAATCCTAAAATTGAAATATTTTGATATAAAATAATTAAATAGTAAAATAGAAAATATATCTTTTTTTCTTAACACATTTCTTAAAAATTTATTTATTTATTTCTTTATTTGTAGTAATTTAAATATTTAACTATTCATAGCTCCGTATGGGACAAGTTACAAACACTAAAATAGGATTGATTAATAAAAAGTTTTTTAATATGATTAATAAAAAAATAAGTTACATAAATATTTATCATAAAGCATATTCACTTATTTGAGTGATTATAATAATAGGTGAAGTGTTGTTACGTGACATGCTTAGTAAACGATGAGCTAATTTTTGGAGCTTTGTATGTTTAATTTGATAAATTAAAGATTAAATTTTATTTTAAATTTAAAATAAATTTATTAAGAAATGTAATAAACATATTTTTTATTTAGTCAAATGATATGATAAAAAAATTATAATATAAAAAATATATGTTTAATATTGATTGAAAATCTCATATTATATATTTTATTTCACTACACTGTTGTCATTAATTATATTTAAAAAGTTAAAAAAAATAAATTATAAAATTTCTTTTAAGTTTAGAGTTAAGTAATCATTTGTCCTTTGAGTTTTCAAGAAGGATAATTTAACCGTTAACTTTATCAATTTGAAGCAATTCAATATGTTATTGGTATGATTCCGACCAAATTCCGCTCAAAAGATTACCGAAAAACTTAATATTTTCTTTTAATCTTAACTATCTAACATGACAAGTTATTAAATATATTAAATTTTCAGATAATTTTTATCTGAAATTTGAATTGTTACTTAACCCTAAACTTAAAAGGATTTTACAATTAAATTTTTTAAAAAATAATTTTTATTATATGAGATAACTTCAAGAGAGAAATTGTGATAAAAAAGTAAGGAATTTTTTTTCCGTACTAAAGAAGAGCATATTTATTTAACTTGTTCTTGCTTTTGCCCCAATTATTCTTGGGTTGGAAATTGGAATGTAAATAGAAAAATTCTTGGGCTGAGGAAATGGAAATTAGAAGATTCTAGAATTCACAATTCAGGGATTTATATGCCCATAACTGGAGTGTGAAACCTACCTTTCGCCGAAGCGCGTGAACCCAATTCAACAAAATTTTAAAAAATTTACGAATTAGTAACTAAAAAATTACTTCAGAAAATAGGGATAAGAGGATGGGTCACAAAACGGTGCCGCTTCCATCAGCAATCGCCGTCTGAAAACATAGACTAAAAGCAAAGAAAGAAAGAAAGAGAAAAGAAAACACATTGAATTTCTCTTAACCTCATCGGCTCATCCCAAATTGCACCAAAACAAAACCATATACCAAAACAAGCATCTCCTCCTCTCCCTCTCTCCACCAAAACAAACCCTAATTTTCTTTCTCTTTATATCTCTCTCTAATGCTTTGATCCTGCAAATATTTGTAGATCTGGTTAGACAGGTGAGTTTTCTCTATTTTCTTCTTTTTTATTATTATTCTAAAAGTTCCGCGGTTTCGTTTGTTCCTTCTTTTGTTTTTTTATTTTATTTTTTGTTTTAGGGGGGATATTTGGAGCTGATCGATCTAGTTCTTGTACCTTTGTGTGGCTGATTTTGTTACCCTTGCGGCTTCTTTTTTCTTGAATTTGTTTTTTGGAACCAATCTTTTGTTATTCAGTTATCCGTAGTCTTTTTTTTAAAAAAAAATAAAAATTAACTTGCATATCCTTTGTTTTGTTTCTGAGGAAGAATATTGGTGAAATCTGAAAAGATTATTATGCTGGTTTTATCAGATTAGGGCTATTGGCTTCTTGGTTTCAAATGAAAAGAAAAGATATCAAAGGATCGGTTCTTTTTTTTATGTGTAGTTTTGTTTCTCCCTTTTTTTTTGCAATCTAACATAAAGGTTTGTGTAAAATAGCAAGAGTTCCATTTTATTTTATGATTTTGGAAGCTCAGATTTGCCGGGTAGAGTAATTTGGCTTTCTTTGAGAGATTAATGATATATCTTGTTATCTTCTTTTATTTTTTTTCCGCCTTTGTCTATAATTAAAATGTCATAATCATGATGTATAGGTTAACTGATCTTCTTGGGTGTATCTAATTCATATGTGAGCGTCTATATATACATACAGACACATAAAGATCATTTAGATCATTTAAGACAAGTTTTTTCTTATTTGATTTAATGATTGATGCTTATACTGTGACATGGGGGAGTTTGATTGGGAAATAAGATAATTTTATTGTGGAAGCCTTGTTTCAAGTATTCAAGACAGAAGTCTAATTTGTAGTTATGAATTATGCAATGATGGGTGTTGTAGTTTGGATGATTACTTTAAAGAAAAAAATGAATACATAAAAAAAACCTGGTGGGTGATTACAGTTAAAGACTTTGAAGCATGTCTAATTATCTTGAAAGAAGAGTCTCTTTAAGTGGGGGAACTGAGTAGTTGAGTGAAGTTACCAGTTTTAAATTTTTTTGGGAAGTTTAATTGCACTAGCATCCTAAGGACTACTTGTTGAAGGGTTTTACCTTCAATTTCTCTAGTTGCACAGGAGAGGGAAAATAATTATCATGAGTAAATGGAAGATTTTTTGGTCATTATTCCCCATAAATGCATATGAGCGTTTTTGGGGGGCTTATACTTGAGCATGCAAACACTGAATCTTAGAAACTTTCGGTGTAAAACCTCTTATGTGGAGACTCATTTTTGGAGGATTGAAGTATTTAATTGTCGCACCTACAAATGATGTACACGTGTGTATGTTAATGTATGTAAACATAAAAGGAAACTAAAACATCTATGAGCATTTTAACCAATCTGTCTCTGCTCTAATATATATGGTATTTATGTCCAAAAAGTGGTTATATGTAATGTCTTGAACTTAAAACATCATAAAGGCAGAATAGATACATACTGGCTCATGACTCTACCTGCCAAATCATGCATCTCAGCATCTTATTGGTATAAACACCTGATACTTTAGAGAGAAGAAAGAGGTACACGATCAGCTAATTGAGAAAGACTGACAGTTGAAGAGCAGTTTAAATTTTATTTTGATGATAGCTGGTAGTCGTCTTTTTTTTTTTTGATAAGTGGTAGTTGTCTTATATAAATGACGTCTTTCTTATTTGACTTGGTCCGAAGTATTTAGGATGAGACAGTGTAGTTGTCTTAGTATCTGCCTCGGTGATCCTCCTTATTCCTTTATTTTTCTTTTAGGAAAGAATTGAAATATTCCTAGTTTTTCCATTGAGCTGATGATGTTTTGTGCGGACTTTCTGCAGATTTGATGAAATTTGAAGTTTGTCAAATATATTTGATGGATGATGATTGTGCAGACGGATAAAATGTCTGCTCCTTCATCACGGGAGCGTGCTCAACGTCTCTATGAGAAGGTATCTCCTTTTGCTCCATAAAATTCAAGTTTTTGGGGAATAAACTCAATTTGGATCGCAAAAGCATCATTTTCAATTTTGTTAAGACCTAGTTGGACAGGTCTTCCACCCATCCCTTCTGGATCCTTGCATTTGTAATAAATGTGTGTATTTTATGTTTCATGTATAAAATCGTGGTCTGCAAGATAGTGACACTTGACCTTTGTACAGAATATTGAGTTGGAAAACAAGCGTCGGAAGTCTGCCCATGCACGTATTCCATCAGATCCTAATGCGTGGCAACAGATGCGCGAGAATTATGAAGCAATAATTCTTGAAGATCATGCTTTTTCTGAGCAGAACAATATTGAATATGCTTTATGGCAGTTACATTACAAGCGAATTGAGGAATTTAGAGCACACTTCAGTGCTGCTTTAGCTTCTACTGGCTCTAACGCGACCCAGAGTGTGAAAGGCCCTGCACGACCTGACCGAGTTACAAAAATACGACTGCAGTTTAAAACCTTTCTTTCTGAGGCAACTGGATTTTATCATGATCTGACTTTAAAAGTCAGGGCAAAGTATGGCCTTCCACTGGGGTATTTCTTTGAGGATTCAGAGAATCAAATTATTACAGAGAAAGATGTGAAGAAATCTACTGACGTGAAGAAAGGTTTGGTATCTTGTCACCGTTGCTTGATATACTTGGGTGACCTAGCACGGTATAAAGGATTATATGGGGAAGGGGACTCAAAAACCCGTGAGTATGCTGCAGCTTCGAGTTACTATTTGCAAGCAGCGTCCCTTTTGCCATCAAGTGGAAACCCTCATCATCAGGTTTGTCCTCCTATATTCTTCTTTCTATCTGCATCTATATCTCTTTTTTCTTACATTCCCTGAAAATCACAGCTTTAGCATGTTTATAGTCCTTTTGGTCTGATAAACTCTCTGCTTGTTTCAGCTTGCAATACTGGCTTCTTATTCAGGGGATGAGCTGGTGGCTGTATATCGTTACTTTCGGAGTTTGGCAGTGGAGAGCCCCTTCTCGACTGCTCGGGATAACTTGATTGTTGCATTTGAGAAGGTTTTCCACCCTTGGTCCCCTTTTTAGCTATATGCTGTGTGTTGTACTTGTTAATGTGCATGTTTTGCGATTGACATGTTTAGATTTTTAGGGCAGACAACTTATCAACAAAAAAGAATTAGATTTTATTTATGGTTTATCCCTTTTTATGTGCAGTTTTAGTGCAGACAACTTACTCTGATCTTGTAGGAGATTTATTGTTTTTCCTTTTTCCCTTTTTGGCAGAACCGTCAGAGTTACTCTCAATTGCTTGGGGAAGTCAAAACTTCCTTGGCCAAGGATTCATCTACGAGGTTGACTGGTAAAGGAAGAGGGAAAGGAGAGGCAAGACTTGCATCTAAAGATGCCAACATGGAGGTCAGCCTTGAGAAGGAAAAAGTATCCAGTATACCTGAAATCCACAAAACCTTTTGTATTAGATTTGTCCGTCTGAATGGTATTCTTTTCACTCGTACAAGGTATCTTATCTCGACTATTAACTAATTTGGTATTTTATGACCCAAGTTTTGGGGGTTATGTAACTCATAATGGTTTTCCTTGTGCAGCCTGGAGATGTTTTCTGAAGTTCTTACTTCAGTTAGCAGTGGCCTACGTCAGCTTCTTTCTTCTGGGCCAGAAGAAGATATGAATTTTGGATCAGATGCTATTGAGAATGCGCTTGTCATTGTTAGGCTTGTGTCCATTCTTATATTCACAGTTCATAATTCAAAGAAGGAGACTGAAGGTCAGACATATGCAGAAATTGTTCAGCGAGCTGTTCTTCTTAAGAATGCATTCACTGCAGTTTTTGAGTTGATGGGTTATGTAATT
The DNA here is from genome assembly GCA_023935145.1 of Bretschneidera sinensis. NCBI lineage: Eukaryota > Viridiplantae > Streptophyta > Magnoliopsida > Brassicales > Akaniaceae > Bretschneidera > Bretschneidera sinensis. The sequence continues at coordinate 4,827,271 of CM043698.1, forward strand.
GAAAGATGCGTGCAGCTGCTCGACCCTTCTTCAAGTTACCTCGTACCTGGTATTCTTGTTTTTGTGGAATGGTTGGCCTGTTGTCCAGATGTTGCAGCAGGCAGTGATGTGGATGAGAAACAGGCGACTATTAGATCAAATTTCTGGAAGCATTGCATAACCTTATTAAATAAGATCTTGTCAATTGGGCCCATGTTCATTGATGATAATGAGGATGAGACTTGCTTTTTTAATATGAGCAGGTACGAAGAAGGAGAAACTGAAAACCGACTTGCATTGTTGGAGGACTTTGAGTTGAGAGGATTCTTGCCACTCCTTCCCGCACAGAACATATTGGATTTTTCAAGGAACCATTCCTTTGGAAGTGATGGCAACAAAGAAAAGAAAGCTCGTATCAAAAGGATTCTTGCAGCAGGGAAAGCTTTGGCTAACATGATCAGAGTTGATCATAATACTGTGTGTTTTGATTCAAAGATGAAGAAATTTGTAATTGGTATTGAGCCTTCAGATGGTGTCGTGCTTACCGTCCATTCAGCTCCACCAAAAACAGATGATGTTATGCAAGATAACCAAGATGAGAAAACCATGAATTTGGCAGTTGCACAGCAAAATCCTCAAGTTTATATGGATGGGGAGGATGAGGATGAAGTGATTGTTTTCAAGCCAGTAGCGACTGAGAAGAGAACAGAAGTTCTTGGTAAAAAATATGCCCCTTATGAGGCCTTGAAGAAGCCTGATCAGAGTGCTTCTGCAGTCGATTTACAATTTCATGGTGGTTCTGTTTCATCCCCTCTTGATAATCTCCGTCAGCAGCCTGGCTATGATGCAAGTTCACCAGTACCTGTATCTGTTGGTAGTATTCTTCATCAGCATTTGCAACCAGCTCAATTGCATGCTTTGAAGTGGTTACCGGAAGAAGCTTCTCTTGCAAGTAGCTTGTCAGCCGTAAAGGTCAAGGATAACGGACATGTAACAAAACATGAAATGCAAGGAAACGTAGACATTTCCTATTTTCCTTCTTATTCAATTCCTACCCAGCAATCTTTCAATGTTAGTACTAGTGGCATGTTTTATGGTCAGTCAAGAGCACAAGATGTTGCAATACCATCAAAGATTGATGCTATCGCATCTACTGGAGTTACTGCTGAGAGCTTGGCTGTAAAGGCTTCATCAGCCTTGCCAGCAGGAATAAGGAAAAATCCAGTTAGTCGACCAGTTAGGCATATTGGGCCTCCGCCTGGCTTTAACCCTGTTCCCCAAAAACAAGTGAATGAGCTGATTTCTGGTTCAGATTTAATTGGCGATAATCTGCTGATGGATGATTATAGCTGGTTGGATGGATATCAGCCTTCACCGTTGAAAGGCTCTGGGCTCAGCAGTTCCATCAATTATCCATCTCATCCAACCCCCCAGTATATTGGTAACAGCAATGGCTTGAGCGGGACAGTCAACTTTCCCTTTCCTGGAAAACAAGTTCCAACAGTGCAGCTTCAAGCGGATTTGCAGAAAGGTTTGGAGAATTATCAGACTCTTGAGCATCTAAAACTACAGCGTGAGCAGCAGCTGCAGCAACAGCAACAGCAACTCATAAATGGAAACCAGCAGTTTGCTCCACTGCCAGAGCAATATCAAGGACAGTCTGTTTGGACAGGTCGTTATTTCGTGTGAGATCAGTATGAGAATATATGGTAAGATCATTTTGGACCTTACACTGTATTCTAATCAACACTTCTTTGTTCTTCTGTCAGAAGAAGTTAAACTCTAGCGTATTGTTGTGCTTTTTAGGTTCTTTGTATCTAAAATATGCTTGCCCTTGTAGGTTCTTGAGAATGATCTGGTGAATGTACTGAGTCCTTTTGCTACCAAATTCAAACTCCAACTTTTGAAGCCTTGTTCTGTGTTGAGTTTTTGTTGGAGCATGGGTGGCCTTGGCTTCCGAGCGGGCACTTGCTACTAAACGAGTTAGTATCTTTCTACTCTCTCCCTCTATCTATGTGTTTTGTGTGTATGTTTATATATTTATGTATGTATGCATGCATGTGTTTGTGTGTGTAGACATCTGTGATTCTCATACATGTGAACGGCGGTAATTATAAGTTTCTAGGAATGGAAGGATTTAGACATAATTGTAAATAAATAAAATTCAATAGGCATTATGTCCAAATTCAATAGGATTTAGACATACACAGATACATTATGTGTGTGTTTCATTTATTTCAGTAATATCTGTATCCAATTTGTAGAAACAATTCTTGGTTCTATGTGAGAACCTGGAGGGGAAAATGAAATAAAATCTAGAAAAAAATATCATGTAGATTTTGGGAAATGGTGAGGTTGCACTCATTCTAAGATGCTGCTTCTGCCCAATCTTGTGGTCACCCTCTGCCCTCAAAGTTAACTTGAAAATACTTCGTTAAATACTGTGAAATGAAATGCTAGAATATATTTTATGTAATTGATGTGTATGTTAATAAGTAGAGATTTAGATATGAAGTGTGCTATTTTTTTATAAGTAAAATTGTATTAACCAAGCACCAAAGGGTGCAACTCAAGAAGTGTGCTATTAATCTAAACAGTTTGTAACCTTGGGTGTTTTGTTGGATTGGTAGCTTGATTTGGACCTGACTGATTCATGTTGGGTTAGATTCAGGTTTCTCCGGAGATCTGCATTTTAACTCAACTTGAGCCCCTTTGGTTTGGCTGTTTGATAAGGAATAGATTTTCCCCTGCTTGTGAGCAAGCACTGGTTAAATTTTAGTTTACTGTTGGTACTTTCTTCTTTCATTGTGATATTTACTTATGGCAGACCTCCCGATGCTGTATCTTCCTCCCTGCACTCTGTTGTGAATTTGAAGCGAATCTATAAATCATCAGAGAGGGGAAGCTGATATGGATGCTTTTGTATATTTCTATTGGTTTGGATTGAAAGTGATTTAGATTGCATGTACATTTTGCTTATTGCTTGTTTTAGGCTGAAGGGGGTGCTTTTATCACTCACCATTCTTGCATTATGTCTTATTGTATACAGATTTCGCTGAGCTCTCCTGCCAGTGGAAGGGATATTGAAACATTGTTTGATGTGAAATTCGTAAGAAGTAAATGCCTTTGTCTGGTTACTTGGGATGGAGATAGAACATGTTAATAAGATCATCTTTTGGTCGTGGGGCTTTTATGTCTCGAGCAGTTGGTGGACTAAAGGTGGTGTCGTCACTATGCTACTTAAAATTTTCACATAATCTAGCTGTTGGAATTGCTGTTACCTGGTATCAGTCGGTAGCTGATAATATTTGATGTTCTCGGCCAGTTCTCTGCTTCAGGGCTCTAGTCAGGAGGGTTTTTAAGTATCATCTGAGTATCAGAAAATGTATGGTGGGGGTTCTAGTGGGGGTTATGAAGGGCAGTAGTGTATTATGGTTGTTTGTCTGGATCAAAGATTATGGTTGTTTGTCTGGATCAAAGATTATGGTTATGTTATTATGCTTTGAGTAGGACGATTGATATAGAACACAAACTATTTATCTCCCATGTTGAAGTTGGGGACGACTCAAAACTTCCTGTTATGAAATAATGTGGGATGTGTTTTCCCATTTGAAATGTCATGTTTGAGGTAAGGTTTTATCATTTTGTTCATTCCGCTTGTTGTCATCATTTGATCATGTGGATGTGTACCATTGTATGGTAGCATAGCTTCATATTTTAGATAGTCATTTTCAGGTTCATGTTTGCTGATTTGGAGTGTTTTTTTTTAAAAAAAAAAAAAATTAAAATGTTTATATCATGGATGTGTGGGTGGTTTTCACACGTGGGTCAGTCATAATTGATTCGTGTCAATATCATCGGGCAAGGTTTTTTTCGTTCTTGCCGTGGAAGGATATGAACTTGACATTTTTATTACTATCAAGGAACTGCATAATTGCATATAATCTTCACCATTCACCTCTTTTGAATTTGATTCTTCAAGTTAATAATTTTTTTGTGGATAAAAAAAAATTGTGCAAGTGAGTAGGAGTTAAGAGATAAGTTAGATCATTCTGTAAAACGAGGGTAACATCTTATCAAAGTCGTGATCTAGAGTCATATCACGCTATCATGCCTTAATGGGAGTACGTTCCGTTTTATATATATATATATAGCAACAAAAATTAATTAATATTGTTTTGTCTTCTAATATCAAATTTATCTGCTTTAATAAGATGGGCTTAAAGTAAGTTGTTGCGAGTATCCTTAATAAGTTTAAATGTCGAAATATCAAATGAAACTGATTTAAATTTAAATTTATTATTGTAATATTTAATTTTATCATTAATTTAATTTATATTTCAATTCTTAAATAAATGATATACAAATCCATGTTATTTTTGGTATATTGATGTAGAGATCTAACCTAAGTCTTTATATGATTACTAAATCAAAATACCCGAATCTCAATATAATCATTTTAGTGGTAAACAAGAGATGATGGCCATTATCACTCTTTTCAATTACTCAAACCAAACTAATTAAGCTTAAAATTTATGGGTGTCAATTAGTTTAATTGGTAGAGTTGTTTGTCATTCTACAGGAAAACAAAGATCAAATCTTACTCATACCATGAAGAAGATGGATAAAGGATGGGAGACGGTTACTGCTCATTTAAAAAAAACATTAGAAAATTAAATTACTCACCTTATCATTTTCTCTCAAAAGGTTTTAGATTTTTTACATTTGATGATTAAAATAGAGGCTAAGTTTATGATGAGATTAAATGTCATTATGATAAATCTGAATTTAGATGTTTTTTATTTGATTATACGAGATTCAATGATTTTATTAAATTTACATTATTTTAATTTTTAAATGAAAATGATCCAAATTCAAAAATAAGAAGAGAAAGATCATTTAAGTTTTATTGTTTTAGCTTCCAAATAAACCAAATTCCTAACTCGACAAAATCAAATAATTCTGTTAATTACCGTAGTAGAACAAAAAGTTCATTGAATCAATTTTTATTTTTTTAAAAGGCATCCGTGTTTCCACTATTTTTTAATTTGTTTTCATAATATTTATTAATTAAAAAGAATATTTGATATCAAAATATTTTTTAACAAAATAATTCATTGTAAAAACAGATTAAACGACCTAAAAAAAAGCCCAACCTTTAAAAACTCTATCAAACTTTACCAACTTTTATTTATTGCAATTCCCACTGCTTACCTTACTTATAATAAGTAGCAGAATCATGTCGTCGTTGTCATTGTCACTAATGAAATAGAAATTGACATTTTCCCCCAAATGGTGTGTAATTAAAAGCATGTTTTTAGGCATTACTCCTTAATGTCTTATTCTTTAACTCAGCTTGAGCCACACATTAAATTTCACATCACCTTTTTCCGTAGGGTCATTTTATCATGGAAATGGACGGCCAAAATGTATCGAATTTTTTTTTAATATTAATAAAGTAACACCGATTTATTGTCGAGTTATAATTTTACAATTTTAACCTTGATGTCGCAATCTACGTGGACATTATCCTTCCAGATTTGATCTCAATTTGGAATGGGAACACATCTTTGTGTCACGAGAGAATACAATAGCAAAAAGACAACACAACAGCAGCTCTCAGTTTCCCTGCTAAGCTATCTGCCCTTTTAAAAGAAGCTCACGGGATTTCACTTTGAGAAATAAGCCTAAGCCTAAGCCTAAGCCTAAGCCAAAGAAGAAAAAAGGAAAATGTGCATAAAAATTACCCACTCAATTACCAATTATGCCATATTCTTGCTCCTCTTTTTAATCCTCCACAACCATGCTCTTGCAATCAGTCCAATCAGAACCGTAGTGGTTCTGGTGATGGAAAACCGATCGTTTGATCACATGCTAGGATGGATGAAGAAGATCAATCGGGAAATCAACGGTGTTGATGGCTCTGAATGGAACCCTTTGTCAATTACTGACCCTTCATCAAGGCGATACTTCTTCAAGAACCAATCTCATTATGTGGACCCTGATCCTGGTCACTCGTTTCAGGCTATCAGGGAACAGATTTTCGGGTCAAATAACACTTCTTCGGATCCTCCACCAATGAATGGGTTTGCTCAACAAGCTTTCTCTATGGACCCATCTACTAACATGTCTCAAAATGTGATGAACGGCTTTGATCCTGATATGGTTGCTGTGTATAAGGCTCTTGTATCAGAATTTGCTGTGTTCGACAGGTGAGCTGATTTCCATCATCTAACTTTTACTCATTTCCTTTTTTTTTATTTTTTCTCTAAACGCAATTAATGCTGATTTTTTTTAGATTATTTTTCTTTTTAAAATTATTTTTCTTTTTCTTTTTAAAATCGATAAATCATAAAAAAAAATAATTCGTCTAACTTCTGATAATTACATATGATCCAAAAAGGTGGTCCGAAGTTGTGATTCATTTATCAATAATGTAGATTTTATGGTTCGATTATGTTGGAAAAAAATGCACCAAATTCCGATTTTTTATATATTTTTTCCTGTTTCGGGTGAAAATGAAATAAAATAATTTTACTATAAATTTTTCTTATTAATTTTGGTAATATTAACTTTTACATATTTCATAATATTTAGCTATATAGAAAATGTGTGCGATATTCATAAATTAATTTATTTTACAATTATGTTATTGCTAGTGTCAGTCGCGAATTTATTTTGACAGTCTTTAAAATATCATTTTTAATAGATGGTTCGCTTCTGTGCCATCGTCGACCCAACCAAATCGTCTTTACGTTCACTCGGGGACGTCGGCCGGAGCCACGAGCAATATTCCGGCATTGCTTGTAAAGGGTTACCCTCAAAGGACCATTTTCGAGAATGTCGATGATGCCGGAATATCCTTCGGAATATACTACCAGAATATTCCGGCCACATTGTTCTATAGGAACTTAAGAAAGCTAAAGTACATGTCTAAATTTCACTCCTACGGTCTTTTATTTAAAAAACATGCACAACAAGGCAAGCTCCCGGGTTATGTTGTGGTGGAGCAGCGGTACATGGACTCAAAGGTGGAGCCAGCCAATGATGATCATCCATCGCATGATGTGTACCAAGGGCAAATGTTTGTGAAAGAGGTCTACGAGACACTGAGGGCTAGCCCGCAGTGGAATGAAACTTTGTTGGTGATCACGTATGATGAGCATGGTGGGTTCTTTGATCATGTGGCTACGCCAGTGCGTGGGGTCCCTAGCCCTGATGGAATTGTGGGGCCTGAGCCGTTTCTGTTTAAGTTTGATCGGTTGGGAGTTAGGGTTCCTACCATCATGGTCTCACCTTGGATAGAGAAAGGCACCGGTAAGTAAGAATTTTTCAATTATGACTTCAATAATTTAATCCTTACTGCTTATTTTTTTACTAAAATTTTGTTATTGAGAGAGAATGCACCAGATACATCCAAATCGTTCAAAAGGAGAGAAAGCATAGTTGTTTTCTTTTACGGTTTTGAAGGCTTGGATGCACCTGGTGCGCTCTCTCTCCATTTACATTGGGTGCACCTAAAAATTCCTCATATCGTAAGACAGTGTAGGCACGTAAGTTTGTACGGATTTTATTATGTTAATCGTCATTTGTATCAATCGCGACCGACACTAACACTCGTCATGTATCACAGGGTCAAACAATAATTGATGGCATTACATGCCTATCGCCTAACATGATCTTATGAAGAATCTGTATTAGAAATATCTTTGGTTGATGACCCTTTAGGATGAGCTGTTAGTTTTGCCCAAAGTCAAAACATTTGTTGCCATTTCACACTGCTTTTTGAGGACACATTGGTAGTAAAAAGTGGTGGTCTTCACACCTAATGGTGAAGTAGACCTCCCTCAAATTTTTTGTCTTGTTTCTCCATTGTCAAAACAAGATGTGAAATCTTATTTGAGGACAAAAAAGCTAGCAAACCCACCGCAAAAGAAGACAATGCCTGTTTTGTTCCTATTCTTAACCAACAGGAGTGCATGATGTGAGGGAATTAAAGAGTTGGTTGGAATGTTGTTGAGCTATGCTCTTTTGAGCAGAAAATTTGTGAAAAAATATCCCTAGTTTTGTAAAGGGAAATCGCATATATCCAAAAGGTTAAACTTGGTGCTCAAGGAAATTCCTTAGATAGTGGTACTAGAAAAGCAATTTTGGGCAATCACATACGCAGATAATTTTTAAGAGTTTATATGTAATGATGATGCAGTTGTCCATGGACCTAACGGATCACCATCTCCGACATCGGAATATGAACACTCATCGATTCCGGCAACGGTGAAGAAGCTATTCAACCTGTCCTCACCCTTTCTTACTAAAAGGGACGAATGGGCTGGCACCTTTGAAAGAATTGTGCAAACCAGGACAGAACCCAGAACTGATTGCCCAGGTTACTTGCCTTAACCCTAAGCATTCAGAACTCTCATTATGATACTTTGGATTACTACTAATACATATCAAACTTTAATATTCTTATATGAATAGAGCAACTTCCAACTCCAGTAAAGATCAGGAAAGGAGAGGCTAAGGAAGACGCCAAGCTTAGTGAATTCCAGCAGGAGCTACTGCAACTCGCGGCAGTGTTGAAGGGAGATAATATCTTGACGAGTTTTCCAGCAAAAATAGGGAAGGAGATGACTGTCAAGGAAGGGAAGGAGTACATGGAGGAGGCGGTGAAACGCTTCTTTGATGCAGGACTATATGCTCAGAAAATGGGAGTTGATGGAGAACAAATTGTACAAATGAGGCCTTCCCTTACTACAAGATCTTCCAAAACTAAACCTGAACACCCTTAATAGGAAGAGAACATATTTGTAAGGAAGTGGTAATGGTTCTCTGTAATCCTATACAAATGAAAGAAAGTGGAGAAAAATTACTAAGTGCCATCACATGAGTTGAATACACTTGGGCTCTTGTTGGTAGAGAAAAAAAAGATAAGATAAGATAAGAAAATTGATGTTTTATCATGTTTTTAATAAATATGATTAAAAAATAATAAAAAAAATATTTTAACTTTCACTCCAGAATCATTATAGTTGTGATTTATACAAATAAACATCAATTATCTCATTTTTTTTTCTTCATTTTTACCAAATAATAATAAATAAATAAATAAAAAGCTCTACACTCGCTCTGTTTTTCTCACCCTCATCTTTCATCACTTTTCTCTCAACCAAAGCTCACTGTGAAAGGTAATCTAAAATTTGATTGCCCTTAGGCCTTGTTGAAAATTACCAGATAAACACATCAGGCCAGAATAACTGGGCCAGGAAAGTGAGCATTAAAACATAATCAAACCTTAATACTCCCATCCTTGGCCCTCCTATAATTGGTATCATACATAAGCCTTGGCCTAATATTTCTTTTTTCTTTTTAAACAAAATGTCAAAATGTTTATTTCTAAAATGATTGTTCAATCTAGTTACATTTCTAAGCCACCAGGAGCCTTGTATCACACGTCCACGGAAATCATAGTAAAACCAAGTAGTAGAAAACTAAGGTGTCTGCATCCTTCTTGTACCAAATTATGCACAGCATAACTATGAAATATTTTGTTCAATTCCAGAAATGTGCTCTAGTGACAAACAAACATACCGGGCCTTCCGTTTAGGAGATCCGGGTTCAATCCCTTTCCCGCCAATGCACCGAAAATAAAAAGTGAAATTAGGTGCTGCAGCAGAATTCTTACATTTATGCAATTCATGCCTCATACATCAAACAAAGAAATGCTCATCTAACTCAACTGGCTAGTCAGACTAACAAATTTAGCTGAAATTCCCAAGAGATTAAGCTGCCAATTTGCTTTCATATCAATGTTACAAAGAACTGAAGAAGCCTTTGGCATAGCTTGTTTACCGAGCAGAAAGAATACAAACCCTAGTGATGAATTTTGAATTTACATGTCTGAAACATTCAACAAGCAAAATTCAACTATATACTCCAAACATAAGAGATACACGAGCAAAATAATTTAGAGGCATTCATGGTTTTACCAAGAAATGACAACAATACCACTAATCTCGCCTGTAAAGACTTTCACTTTCCTATCTATACCGCTCTTTTGTCACCTGTGATTAGTGTTGTTAACACTCTCCGAAAGGAGACTGTATTCAGTATAATGAACAAAGGATCCACGGCCTTACGATATCCTACTTCTGATCTCAGCTACGGTTTAAGGTGTCCCACCCAGGAATATTAGCAGTAGCTTCATTCACCATCTTCACAAGTCTCACCTGCAGACAATTACTGAAAGAATTACTAACCTGAGCAAGAGAGTTCATACAAATTACCTTCACAACTATGCTCTATGAAATAGATTAATGAAACAACACATAACAAATTATCAGAGAGACAGATACTCTTCCAAATTTCCAATTCATTAGCACAAGTCAATCATCACAACAATACAGATACTAATTAAGGATGAGACAAAAGATGGTTACAAGTACTCATTTCACATTTGATTCGGCAACTTTTCTTTTTAGTACATTAAAACCCATGGTTACAAGTACTCAAATACTTCGTACAAGTCTACACAGACTAATGTTTCCACATCATCAGAAAATGTCATAAAAAATACGTGGCTAATTCTCACCCAGGTAGTAATGCCCTTTGAAATAATACACTTACTAAAATAATTGTGTAAGGGGAAAGAATTCTAAAGATTACCTAATAAAAGTCTTAATCCAAATTGAATGGGGCAAATTATATCAACCTTTATTCTCCTCTAAATCTAAGCAGCCATAAGCAACACATTTAGGCATTAAATTAAACCTACCATTATGCCGAAAGCAACATATTTATATCAACCTTTATTCTCCTATAAATCTAAGCGGCAATAAGCAACACATTTAGGCATTAAATTAAGCCTATTATTATGCAGAAAGCAACATATTTATAATATCAACCTTTATTCTCCTTTAAATCTAAGCGGCAATAAGCTACACGTTTAGGCGTTAAATTAAGCCTAGCATTATGCAGAAAGCAACATTTTTATATCAACCTTTACTCTCCTCTAAATCTAAGCGGCAATAAGCTACACATTTAGGAAATAAAATAAGCCTATGCAGAAAGCAATTGTTATGTGATTCCTGAATATTAGCAACATAGTGATCATCAGAAACATATCCCTGGCTGCTGTCGTAAATAAAGAACTAATGGGGGCTATCTGATTCAGTGGAATTTCAACCACAATGAGACGTGGAAAGTTAAGACTCAGAACTGGAATTGATTAGCCTATAGAGGAGTCGAACTACAGAAATGGTCTAACACTAAACACCTCTGGCTATTTAAAGTAAATTAGAAAACCAACAAAGATTTGTTTCTGTTTCGCAGCAATGTTTCATTACGAGTAATGAATCAGAACCAACATACAGCTCTAAAGTGCTTATTATACACCAAATGGATCAGAAAATCTAGGCCAATCTGCTTCTGGATATCACAAGCAGGCCTGAGAAATTATTAAGAAAAAGAACTTCAAATGGATTCTGTACCACCAACAAGTCATTCTTGTTCAGCATTGATGTCAAACCCAACCATTTGATATTTATGCCGGTGCCAAGCTCCAGCCCAGTAAACCACCTCCTTGTAATGCAGGTTCAAGTTAATCACTTTCATGATTCTCCAACAACAGGCCCTTTGATTGACGTTTCTAAATACTAAAAATCTTAATTTATGAATATTTCAAAAAAAATTATTTTATTTAATGACCGTTAACAAATTTAAAGCAAAATATGACAGAAGGCACTTCCAAGGAAAAAAATTATTTGATTCCTAAAACAAGGATATAAAATCACAGGATCCAAATGTGGCAAAAGAAAATTGAAGGAAGGTAGGACATTAAAGGATTGTCTGTCTTAGGATCAAGTAAGTAAAACTATATTCACACACATGGTTGCATAAGCACGCAATGAATACGAAAAATTCAAACCTCTAGAGACATTTTCACTATGCAGATGTCAGAAATGACATGGACATAACTGTAATACAGAATGAATGTAAGAAGCCACAGAGAATTGGATTTTAAGTAAGAGTGAAGACCAAGAAGGTTGAAATGTTGCATTGATGGACACCATAATGTGAAAAGCTAACAACCTGATTACAACAATGAACTATTGCAACTCATGACAAATGACGTCAGTTCAACAAAAAATACTGAGCTTCCTGATGGCTTCAATCAAAGTATTGAAGGTTGAATTGTTGTTCATTATAATAAGTGCAAAGTATTTATTTATAAGTGCCATTTGAGAACCTTAACTTGTTTTTTGATAAGTCATTTGAGAACCTTAACTGGGTCAAGTATCACAAACTTTACCCAGATCCCAATAATTGTGTTCTATAATCGTGAAGAAGTTCACCCTAGTACCAGGGGAATGCATGGTTTTACTTATTCTCGCTGAGCACAATATTAAACTTAATTTAGTACAAGCTCATTCCAATTCACATTTCCCTAAATGGAAGCTTAACGAATGAAGTTTATCAATGGACATACCACACTTTCAGGAACTCCTGGCGGGGGTAAAGAGAGGTTTCTTGGGGGAGGTCCACTAAGATAAGATCTCTTGTCAAAACGCCATTCTCCAATCTTTCCATATGTCAATTCTCCCTGTGTAATCATTGTTGCATAATAGATGAGTTGAGAAGCAAATCTTGACTAAGAATATATCTTAGTTTTGACCAAAGAAAAAGGCAAGAGAAGGGACTGCTATACTCGGGCAAATACATGCAAAACTAAAAGTGAAACAATCAAGCTTCTGAAATAATTTAGTAACTGGAGAGAGAGATAAAAAGATCTTTACCTTTAAATTATAGTCACATCCATAAGTATAATGGATGATAAACTTCTTCCCCACTTCCAGATCCCACGGTGGCTGAAAACATAGAAAAGATGCATCTTAAGAATCGATGTGCAATTAAATTTCATTTTGAAAATACAAGAAGATCCCCATAACATTGGAACCTGTAACATGAAGTCTTTACGAAGTATATGCCGCACACCATTTAAGGCTGATGCTACAGCATATGCATACCTAAGTTCAACAGACATGCAAGAAAAGTCAAAAGCTAATATCAGCAACCCCAATATCTATAACAACTAGCAAAAATAAAATTTTCAAATCATCTCAAATGTTTCTTACATTTCAAGCACCCATCCAAACGCCTTATCAGTTGCTGGATCATCTTTCATTTGTAAAGAAATATTCATCCACATTGGTGAAATATCCTCCAGCAAGGACTAAAATAAATAACAGGAAAGAAATATTTTTTTTTATAAGTAACAGGAAAGAAATATATAAATCGTATATTGTTCAAAGTGCAAGCAAAGAGTTCAGCCACACAGTAAATACAATGATCGTGCTAAGAGAAAAAGAAGGAAAAAAATGATATGTTCTTAAAAATTTCTTTGATTCCTTTTCTAATAGAATATTTTTTTGGTATGTGTGTGCGTGTTTCTTTAAATCTTCTGATAAGTCGACATGGAGATGTATATTACTAACAGCAATTGAACAGTCAGTCATTCACAATCAGATCAATTGGTTCACACTAGCTAGTAGCTACCATAACAATACAGTTCTACCTTTTTAATAATTACAGGAGAATTTCCAATTGGATCAACATCTGTCACAGGGCCCTTCTCCTCAGGATAAAACTTTCTAATAATTTTCTCATGCTCAGTCGGTTTGATGTAGAAAAATGGGAACCCAGCTGGATGGCTTCCGTGGGCCAAGTTAGGCAGTGGGTTTGCAAATAGGTGGTCAGGCTCTGCCATTAGAATGTATCTGCATGGTCATTACAGATATGTGCAAAGTTAGTCTTATAATTTTGTTTTCTTTCTAAATGATGTATCTCACCAGCCATAAAATGCAATAACTTTCAGATTGCATAAAAGGAAGAGTGTAAAACAAGGACGGATCATTGGTTAAAAAAAGCTCACTCTTCCTCAATTGTCGCTTTTTCCAACCACTGCACAAAAGCCCACGGTCTGTTTAAGACAATATAGCCCTGGATAAAACATGAAAATACAATGTGAATAATAAATATTAAGCTTATGGAAAGCATAAATGCAGTAAATTTGGGAGAAATTAAGGAAAGAAAAAGGCACTGGAACTAGTGTGGCATATTACCAACTGTCTATTATCAGTTATGGATGGTTCACATCTGTATCACCTCCATCAGTGTACTGGTAGCACTAGAACATTGATAAAGGGCCACTAACCAGTTATGGTCCCATCAAAGTGGGCTCCTGGGATACTTAAAAGAAAAAAGTTTTAAGGTTCCTCAAAATACAAGTGTTGGTTTCACCGTCTTCTTTTTATTGTTATTCATTAATGGTTGACATTTTCCAGCAAATAAGCTGAATGTAATTAAAAGATATTTCTTGTTTTACCGAAATTCCACAAAGCTATATTTTACCAACTTTACAATCAATATGGTGTAATCCTACCCTGGGAAAATGGGATCAGTCACTTTCCAACCCTTTTTTTCCTTTTTCTCTAAAAACTAACAGCAAAACAATTAACAAGACATCAATCATCTTCATTTCAAAACATGAGTATTTCTTTATGCTTTTCCCCCTTTATTTAACTGGAGTACTAGACTTTGAACATGAGGTCTGTTGGAGACTATAATCATTTCCTGGATCTATTTCCCATTTTACAGAGCACAATGCACGTGTTATACGAAATTATGTACGTATGGACAAGTTTAAGCGAGAAAATGGAAAAAAGCAGACTACTTATCTGATGAAAGACAAGAAAATTCACAAGGGGAAAAAGTTTTACTCCATAAAAACACCAGAGTTTCTTATTTGAAAAACACATATATAACAATCAGAGAACCTGATGTAAGCAACAGTGGAGGATTCTTACCCGATCTAAACCCTCTGGAAGAGGATCAACAACAAAGGTCGGAATCTCCTCCATCAAACTGTCAGGATTTCCAGAATGCAAAACTCGTGTAAACTTTCCCATATCTGATCCGGGCATGTCTCTTACTTTCTTATACCAATAGTACATTATTCGACACTGCCATTGGCTATAAGGAGCATCAGTTGCCGTAAGGGCAACATGGAACTTTGAATTTGAGTTCCATGGTTTTCTCAGCTCCTCAGGCATCTGAGTAATGGGATCAGATAACTCCATTTTGTCCACCCCCCAACTCCCCCAACTGGATGCCTTATTGTGTGTTATCATAATCACCAAATTATATGTCGCAAAGGAAAACCCAAGTGTCAGAAGCACCAAAAGTAGTGGCGATACACGCCCCATGTTCTTCCTTCCTATCATCTTTTGAAGTCTTATAGTTTAAAAAAAAATGAATTTCAACTCTCACAGGCTCATAGCACAGGTCAACTATATCCTCCTATGCTATCTGCAACAGCATTAGAAAACCAATAATTCCAAGAAACCCTCTTAATTAACAGCTTCAATAAAATATTGGCAGTAAATTGAACACTACCCTTGTTGAAAATTTCAAGTCAACCAATCAAAATTCCAGGAAAATGCAAGCACAATTCTGCATTACCACAAGAAAGCATCATTAAGTCAATATCATATGAACAGACTATTGGTACTAACAACTATTGATTCTAAAGCATTAAGAAGTCAATTGAAGATGACATAAAAGGGAAAACATATGCATCGATCGGAATTCATATTCATAAGAAATGGGCATCCATAGTGTTAGAATTATTAGTGATTGGCCTACTAATTGGGACGTATAGTGGGCTTAATAGAACTGGCTCAATACTCTAATGTATCTAACCTACACATTGGAAAAGGCTGATCTCATCAAGCTACTGTATAAAGGAGAATCAAGGAGGGGAAGAACCTAATTGCTTACCTAAGGATTTGTTCTTTGTGTTTGATTCGGCAGCGTCATGGATCCCAAGCAAGGTATGTAATCTTTAGGTACGGTGATTCCTTGGATTAAGGATAACAATTGAAATCCTACATAGATCTAAGATTTTAGTTATATGTCAAATGGGAACACGTAAAAACTCAACAGTCAACAATATAGAGAAAACAAAACAAGAAAATATACCCAAGCAGAGAAACAGAGAGGTTCAACGATAAATCAGAGCATTAACTGACATAAAAATGCATGCTCTGTGTTCGATAGATTGGCAGGCAGCCCATTACCTGAACAAAAGTGCAGGGACTTTCACATGAGAGAGATTTCTGAGAGATCTTGGGTTTTTCAACGCCTTTACAAAAAAGACAGGTTTGATAATGGGGTTTTTAAGTTTTTTTAACACTATTTGGTGGAGGCTGATGTGGTCACTGGTGATCTCTCTCCTCTTCCACATGCATTTAGCAGCTACGTGGCTACGAGTCTCAATGGACAAAAGAGAGAAATTCTTGGCACCATATGTGCAAATAAAGAGATTTTGTAAATTTCATTAGCAGTGCGGTACATACTCAGTTATCATTATTAATAAAGTTTTTAAAAATTATTAATTAAATTTTTAATAGATGTAATTTTTTTTATTTGCATCCGATACAATCAAAAATTTTTCGACAAAATAATATTGCTCTTTTTTACTGAAATTTTTTTATCTATACTCGATACAAAGCATCATTTATATATTGAGTAGATGCTTTAATGATAATTGTTAAGTAATTTTATTGGTAATATCTATACACCTACTTATTTATATTACCAGTAAAGTTACTCAATAATCATTAATAAAATTTGTTCTCAATTTATAAATAATGTTTTTCACCAAAAACACATCAAAACCACGTAAAAAAAAATTTCATCTTATAATTAATTAATATCGTAACGGCATGTTTAAGAGTTGATTAATAAATTATTTGATAATCAATTTACAATGGCATGTTTAAAAGTTTGATTAATAAATTATTTGTATGAACTATGAACAGCCCATAATAGCTCATCCTGTCAGTAAGCCCACTCTTCTGTTGTTGATGTCAACTAAGAGTAGAATTTGCAACCAATAATTGTTTTATCATTTAAAAAATCATTATTTAAATCATAACGAATAAATTACAAAAACTTACACGATATTTGAACCTTTTTATATTAACATATCGAATATTTGAAAAATTATAAAAACCTAATTTAATTTTGTTTGACCAATCAAAATCTGTCGAATCTTAACAGAAATAATAAAAAAACCATAATACCTTTACATAAAAGTCAAATTCTATGTAGATCAATCACGTGGCAGCAAATGACTAATTTATTAGCCATATACAGTACCACGTCAGTTAAAATATTATAAAAAGTAATAAATTTATATCTTAAAATTTGAAGAAGAAAAAAAAGGGCATGATATATTGGTTTGATGCACGACTTGATCGAGCAAATACAATAACCAGAACTAAATTAATTGATGTTTTAAAAAGATGTTTCTTTTTTTTAACAAATAGTAGAGATTTTGTAAAATTATCACAAGGCCACTGGTTTTAATTTTTATATATGCCAGTGATCAGATTATAAGGATTTCTTTTATAAATTCTTTAAGTTTAGCATGAATGCTTATCCTTAACCCGTATAAAGAAATGAATTTAATACAATGCGCATAAACTAACTTATGATATTATTTTACTTATGAAAAAAAAAATTGAGCTTTCTTCCATTTCTTTGTTTTTTTTAATATTTTCATGGCCACCAAAGATTACATATTCGGCCCATGTGAACAAAATGTATTTTCTTTGAAAAATACATGGAATCAAATATCTCATGATATACTATCATACAAGATACATTTTATCCAAGCGATAGAATAAAATATAAAAAAACAGAAAAATTTGTCCATGACAAAAGTTTAGGCATTTTAAATAGTAGTTTGATAATTGGCGAAATTTAATTTTCATGATTATCCACCAAAGTGTTTTTGCAATCAAAAGAAAGTATATTTTATTTGAACAGATTATTTTTTTCCAGAATAAATTTATATATTTTTTTAATGTAATTCAAAGTAAAACCTTACAATTGTTTATTGATTCTAAATATTCTTATAATCAATTATCATACTTTAAATTGATGGAAGGGAAATGCATATAATTAAAAAAATTGATCCAATTAAAATTAAAATTGTCTTAAATTTTATTTTATTTTTACAAAACAATCCATAAAAGACAAAAAATAATAATTATTTGTAGAGTGTATTACTACCTTTTGTTTGGTACTCCGTGGCAATTTTGTTTTTGTTTTTGTTTGTGTTTATTACAGCTTGGTGTAGATAGCATGATGGAGCTTGAGTGAGTTAGTGACAATCAGTGACACCATTACTCTGTGTAAGAATGCGAGACTTTCTTGCAAATCTCACAAGTTGGTCAAGCTCGAGATATATGCTTTGATGAAGTGAACAACTTTAAATGCTCTATTGTTATTGTTTGCAATTTTGGGCTCTTATATTGGTTGAGTGCTATCTTCATTGGTTTAGTGCAACCATATGCAGGGATGGTACCATGATGGGTTTGAATAGTCTTTTCGTTTTTGTTTATAAAAACACTCTTCGTCTTCGTATTTGTTTTCATTGAAAGTTTTATTTTGTCTTTCGTATTCGTTCCCTATGATGATTTTCGAAGACCTCATTCTCTGTCATCATCTTCATTTATAAACAGGAACAATGATTCTTCATTAAAAATTAAGGATTTTACGTTAATTTGATTTTTTTTATTAAAAACTCAACCACACTATATTAAAAAAAATATTTACTCCACAATGACACCAAGTATATATAAGGTAATGCATACCATAATGAGACAAAATCAAAATACAAAATAAATGTTCAATATAAAGTATAAACATTAAATCATTTCTTCACACCACAAATCTAATTATATGTCATCAAACTAAAATTAAATCACAAAATAAGTTATACTTTAAATGTCTATTTATATAATTAAAGGTAACCGAGTAATTATCAATTTTATACAATATTATATAATACATTAAAACCTAATGTACATAAGAGACGAATACATAATTTTCCGAACCAAAGACTACCCCATTCCATTCCATTTCTACTTAAGGTTTTTAAAAATCTTTATTATCGTCTTCACAGAGATAAAATCGTCTTCATACCCATCTTTGACGAATCGAAGATTACTGAAACTTCATCGAAGGTGAAGACTTTTACTACCCCTAAGCATAAGTAGTCACTCGTAATAGGCGTTGACTTTTGTATATAGTAGGTTATAATGTTAATAATTACCATACATGTTTTATTTAAGTCTTCATAACTAACCTCTTTTGGTAATCAAACACTTCTCGTTTTGTAAAATCCTATGTTACCAAAAACAAATAAAATTAAACACATGATTACCATGTAAAAATAAATCAGATGATCAGCTTCACCAACCTTACTTCAAGGAATTGGTACTCTACACAAATACGGGTTCGATATACATGGATGAACATCAATATGACTTCAAAACTTAAACTTACAAGTCTTGAACTCAAACCGTGTATATAACCACTCTTATTTTTTATTTATTTCTTATGTGTGATAACTCGTCTGTGAATATCCTAACAGAACATTTGTTGGCTTGCATGTAAGATAAAAAAAAATTAAGAAGCAACATATCTATAAATAAATTCTAGACCTATTTCTTTCAACATAAGTTAAACATGATTGCATTATAAAAAAATCAAAAAATAACAGTTACACATGACTGCAAATAAAAAGTTATACTTGTTGGTCTTGATTGATAATATGAAATTTTGCAATAATGTTATATTGTTGTTCTTGAAGCCTTTCGGGCAAGAATGATCCAACAGAGCACACGATAGAACACAAAGAAGCCAAACATGATCACAACATTCATCCACCTAGTGTCCTTGTCAAGTCCTCTACTCTTCAAGACATCGTTTCCTGTGAGCAAACACTTCGAATGATCTTGAGCTTGCCAAGAGAAACACTCACTTCTCACACTCCAATATTCATTTGTAAGCAGCGAGTCCAAAGGATATCTATAAAGGGAAACATAATACATGAAAATCCAATATTTTGGGATGTTCTCTTTTGGGATGAAGTAGCCAGAGAAGAGAAAGAAAGCTCCAAGAACTGTGCAGATGAGAGAATTCCCTGATACGAAGTCAGGGGATATGGCGCTCAAGAAAAGTACTAGAGAACTTGCCATCATCACTATAAGCCAAACGACGAATGTGAAAAATGCGAAAGCAGAAACAGAAGGATTAAGTCCTACAATCCAGTAGACAGGAACAGCAAAGAGGATAGCAACCACGAATAAGAAGGGAAGAAAAATGATGGTATTCGCAATCATATAAGAGGAAATTCTGTAGGCTCCCCTGGAAGATTCTTTCATCAGAACACGCCGCTCTTGAAGGTAGATTGGAAGCGCTTCGACTGTTGAAGAAAGGAGGAAACTAAGACTAAACGCGAAAAGACCCAATCGCTCTGTTACCCCTGCTTCATCTTTCCTTACCTTTACGTATACGCTTCCCAATACAAATCCACCAACAAGTGCTTGCATTGTTCTTGCCAAGAACAGCTGCTTTGTTCTATAAATAATCTTCCAAAATCTTGAGCAAAGAAACATAATTTCAAACAAATTGAATAAACAAGAAAACCCAATATTCTGTTTGTTGTCATTATGTTGTTGAACTCCTCCAATTTCTTCTTCTGGCCAAATTGATGAGTAGGAATGCGGCTCGTTATCTTTTATGCTAGATAGGTAAAATTTGGAACTTGAACCTTCCAGTGTATCAAGATTTTCCATGGCGAACTCTAGTGCATTCAATTGCATTGGAATCTGAAATCCCAATTTCGCCATGTTTTCCTCGAGCAATTCCAGGCTACCATTGTGGACAACAGAGCCATGAGAAAGGATCAAAAAGCTAGGAATGCATTGAAGAATTCTATAGCTTGGTTGATGAATAGATAATACCACAGTTCTTTGCTTTGCTTTTGCCATTGAAGCCAGCAGCTCTACCACTTGAAGCGCCGAGGTGCTATCAAGGCCTGAAGTTGGCTCATCTAAGAGTAGAATCGCTGGATCATGAATCATATCGACACCAATCGATACCCTTTTCCTTTCTCCACCAGAAATCCCTCTGTTCTCTTCATCTCCGACGAAACTATCACCAACATGAACAAGGCCAAGTTCTTGTATCAAGCTCTCCACCCTCTCTTCTCTCTCTTTTGAGCTCATTTCTTTGAGCCTAAACTTTGCACCATACATCAAAGTTTCCTTTACAGTGAGTAAAGGAAGTAAATCATCCTCTTGTGCCACAAATCCACATATTTTCCTCAACTGAGCTGGACTAGTCACCCGATGATGATCATTGATCGAAATACTATTCGAATCAAATTCATCTTCTTTTACTCTTCCTGATAAAATCCTGAGTAGACTAGATTTCCCAGTGCCACTTGGGCCGACAATGGCTAAGATTTCAGAGCTTCTCGCGACGAAAGAGACTGATTTGAGTATGTTAATGGGCTTAGGTTTTTGCAGGAAGTGAAAAAAGGAAGTGGGTGTTTGGTAAATTGTGTAGGAGAGATTTCTTACATTCAGCTTGTAAGATGTTTTGGAATGATGGTGAGCTGGTTGCTGTGGTGAATGGTAGAAAGAAGAGGAAGGACTGGTGGATGATTCTTCAGGGGAATTTGAGGTCGAGAAGAGTATAACTGAATCTTCTAAATCAATGTTCATTGCCGGTTGCTGGAAACAAGACGGCATGGTTTGAGCTTTTGAATATTTTCTGTTGGGAGAAGTGATCAATGCGTTAAGAGGAGGGGATTAATTTATGTGATCAAGTTTGAGAAAATGAAGGTCAATTTTGGACCAACTAATAAGTTAATTGTTAAAGAATTAAGGTTGATCTCTAGTGCTGGTGAGGGTGGTGAAATGTTTGGCAGGGGTTGGTGTACTGAGAAGTATGACTAAGATGAAGTGTTTCAGATTCTAGTCTTTTGGACATTTCATTGGTATAACTTACTATGTCAAATTGCAGTTTTTGAAAGTTTTGGAGAATATCTAATCTGCTCCATTGCTAGCATTAGTTTAGTGTCTTTAACATTAACGATGAAGTATTTTGATTGCAAATTATGAACATTTCTTCACCATCCTCTGCAAATATAGGAACATCAGCCCAGGCAATTAATGCTGATTTTTTTTAGATTATTTTTCTTTTTAAAATTATTTTTCTTTTTCTTTTTAAAATCGATAAATCATAAAAAAATAATTCGTCTAACTTCTGATAATTACATGTGATCCAAAAAGGTGGTCCGAAGTTGTGATTCATTTATCAATAATGTAGATTTTATGGTTCGATTATGTTGGAAAAAAATGCACCAAATTCCGATTTTTTTATATATTTTTTCCTGTTTCGAGTGAAAATGAAATAAAATAATTTTACTATAAATTTTTCTTATTAATTTTGGTAATATTAACTTTTACATATTTCATAATATTTAGCTATATAGAAAATGTGTGCGATATTCATAAATTAATTAATTTTACAATTATGTTATTGCTAGTGTCAGTCGCGAATTTATTTTGACAGTCTTTAAAATATCATTTCTAATAGATGGTTCGCTTCTGTGCCATCGTCGACCCAACCAAATCGTCTTTACGTTCACTCGGGGACGTCGGCCGGAGCCACGAGCAATATTCCGGCATTGCTTGTAAAGGGTTACCCTCAAAGGACCATTTTCGAGAATGTCGATGATGCCGGAATATCCTTCGGAATATACTACCAGAATATTCCGGCCACATTGTTCTATAGGAACTTAAGAAAGCTAAAGTACATGTCTAAATTTCACTCCTACGGTCTTTTATTTAAAAAACATGCACAACAAGGCAAGCTCCCGGGTTATGTTGTGGTGGAGCAGCGGTACATGGACTCAAAGGTGGAGCCAGCCAATGATGATCATCCATCGCATGATGTGTACCAAGGGCAAATGTTTGTGAAAGAGGTCTACGAGACACTGAGGGCTAGCCCGCAGTGGAATGAAACTTTGTTGGTGATCACGTATGATGAGCATGGTGGGTTCTTTGATCATGTGGCTACGCCAGTGCGTGGGGTCCCTAGCCCTGATGGAATTGTGGGGCCTGAGCCGTTTCTGTTTAAGTTTGATCGGTTGGGAGTTAGGGTTCCTACCATCATGGTCTCACCTTGGATAGAGAAAGGCACCGGTAAGTAAGAATTTTTCAATTATGACTTCAATAATTTAATCCTTACTGCTTATTTTTTTACTAAAATTTTGTTATTGAGAGAGAATGCACCAGATACATCCAAATCGTTCAAAAGGAGAGAAAGCATAGTTGTTTTCTTTTACGGTTTTGAAGGCTTGGATGCACCTGGTGCGCTCTCTCTCCATTTACATTGGGTGCACCTAAAAATTCCTCATATCGTAAGACAGTGTAGGCACGTAAGTTTGTACGGATTTTATTATGTTAATCGTCATTTGTATCAATCGCGACCGACACTAACACTCGTCATGTATCACAGGGTCAAACAATAATTGATGGCATTACATGCCTATCGCCTAACATGATCTTATGAAGAATCTGTATTAGAAATATCTTTGGTTGATGACCCTTTAGGATGAGCTGTTAGTTTTGCCCAAAGTCAAAACATTTGTTGCCATTTCACACTGCTTTTTGAGGACACATTGGTAGTAAAAAGTGGTGGTCTTCACACCTAATGGTGAAGTAGACCTCCCTCAAATTTTTTGTCTTGTTTCTCCATTGTCAAAACAAGATGTGAAATCTTATTTGAGGACAAAAAAGCTAGCAAACCCACCGCAAAAGAAGACAATGCCTGTTTTGTTCCTATTCTTAACCAACAGGAGTGCATGATGTGAGGGAATTAAAGAGTTGGTTGGAATGTTGTTGAGCTATGCTCTTTTGAGCAGAAAATTTGTGAAAAAATATCCCTAGTTTTGTAAAGGGAAATCGCATATATCCAAAAGGTTAAACTTGGTGCTCAAGGAAATTCCTTAGATAGTGGTACTAGAAAAGCAATTTTGGGCAATCACATACGCAGATAATTTTTAAGAGTTTATATGTAATGATGATGCAGTTGTCCATGGACCTAACGGATCACCATCTCCGACATCGGAATATGAACACTCATCGATTCCGGCAACGGTGAAGAAGCTATTCAACCTGTCCTCACCCTTTCTTACTAAAAGGGACGAATGGGCTGGCACCTTTGAAAGAATTGTGCAAACCAGGACAGAACCCAGAACTGATTGCCCAGGTTACTTGCCTTAACCCTAAGCATTCAGAACTCTCATTATGATACTTTGGATTACTACTAATACATATCAAACTTTAATATTCTTATATGAATAGAGCAACTTCCAACTCCAGTAAAGATCAGGAAAGGAGAGGCTAAGGAAGACGCCAAGCTTAGTGAATTCCAGCAGGAGCTACTGCAACTCGCGGCAGTGTTGAAGGGAGATAATATCTTGACGAGTTTTCCAGCAAAAATAGGGAAGGAGATGACTGTCAAGGAAGGGAAGGAGTACATGGAGGAGGCGGTGAAACGCTTCTTTGATGCAGGACTATATGCTCAGAAAATGGGAGTTGATGGAGAACAAATTGTACAAATGAGGCCTTCCCTTACTACAAGATCTTCCAAAACTAAACCTGAACACCCTTAATAGGAAGAGAACATATTTGTAAGGAAGTGGTAATGGTTCTCTGTAATCCTATACAAATGAAAGAAAGTGGAGAAAAATTACTAAGTGCCATCACATGAGTTGAATACACTTGGGCTCTTGTTGGTAGAGAAAAAAAAGATAAGATAAGATAAGAAAATTGATGTTTTATCATGTTTTTAATAAATATGATTAAAAAATAATAAAAAAAATATTTTAACTTTCACTCCAGAATCATTATAGTTGTGATTTATACAAATAAACATCAATTATCTCATTTTTTTTCTTCATTTTTACCAAATAATAATAAATAAATAAATAAAAAGCTCTACACTCGCTCTCTTTTTCTCACCCTCATCTTTCATCACTTTTCTCTCAACCAAAGCTCACTGTAAAAGGTAATCTAAAATTTGATTGCCCTTAGGCCTTGTTGAAAATTACCAGATAAACACATCAGGCCAGAATAACTGGGCCAGGAAAGTGAGCATTAAAACATAATCAAACCTTAATACTCCCATCCTTGGCCCTCCTATAATTGGTATCATACATAAGCCTTGGCCTAATATTTCTTTTTTCTTTTTAAACAAAATGTCAAAATGTTTATTTCTAAAATGATTGTTCAATCTAGTTACATTTCTAAGCCACCAGGAGCCTTGTATCACACGTCCACGGAAATCATAGTAAAACCAAGTAGTAGAAAACTAAGGTGTCTGCATCCTTCTTGTACCAAATTATGCACAGCATAACTATGAAATATTTTGTTCAATTCCAGAAATGTGCTCTAGTGACAAACAAACATACCGGGCCTTCCGTTTAGGAGATCCGGGTTCAATCCCTTTCCCGCCAATGTACCGAAAATAAAAAGTGAAATTAGGTGCTGCAGCAGAATTCTTACATTTATGCAATTCATGCCTCATACATCAAACAAAGAAATGCTCATCTACCTCAACTGGCTAGTCAGACTAACAAATTTAGCTGAAATTCCCAAGAGATTAAGCTGCCAATTTGCTTTCATATCAATGTTACAAAGAACTGAAGAAGCCTTTCGCATAGCTTGTTTACCGAGCAGAAAGAATACAAACCCTAGTGATGAATTTTGAATTTACATGTCTGAAACATTCAACAAGCAAAATTCAACTATATACTCCAAACATAAGAGATACACGAGCAAAATAATTTAGAGGCATTCATGGTTTTACCAAGAAATGACAACAATACCACTAATCTGGCCTGTAAAGACTTTCACTTTCCTATCTATACCGCTCTTTTGTCACCTGTGATTAGTGTTGTTAACACTCTCCGAAAGGAGACTGTATTCAGTATAATGAACAAAGGATCCACGGCCTTACGATATCCTACTTCTGATCTCAGCTACGGTTTAAGGTGTCCCACCCAGGAATATTAGCAGAAGCTTCATTCACCATCTTCACAAGTCTCACCTGCAGACAATTACTGAAAGAATTACTAACCTGAGCAAGAGAGTTCATACAAATTACCTTCACAACTATGCTCTATGAAATAGATTAATGAAACAACACATAACAAATTATCAGAGAGACAGATACTCTTCCAAATTTCCAATTCATTAGCACAAGTCAATCATCACAACAATACAGATACTAATTAAGGATGAGACAAAAGATGGTTACAAGTACTCATTTCACATTTGATTCGGCAACTTTTCTTTTTAGTAAATTAAAACCCATGGTTACAAGTACTCAAATACGTCGTACAAGTCTACACAGACTAATGTTTCCACATCATCAGAAAATGTCATAAAAAATACGTGGCTAATTCTCACCCAGGTAGTAATGCCCTTTGAAATAATACACTTACTAAAATAATTGTGTAAGGGGAAAGAATTCTAAAGATTACCTAATAAAAGTCTTAATCCAAATTGAATGGGGCAAATTATATCAACCTTTATTCTCCTCTAAATCTAAGCAGCCATAAGCAACACATTTAGGCATTAAATTAAACCTACCATTATGCCGAAAGCAACATATTTATATCAACCTTTATTCTCCTATAAATCTAAGCGGCAATAAGCAACACATTTAGGCATTAAATTAAGCCTATTATTATGCAGAAAGCAACATATTTATAATATCAACCTTTATTCTCCTTTAAATCTAAGCGGCAATAAGCTACACGTTTAGGCGTTAAATTAAGCCTAGCATTATGCAGAAAGCAACATTTTTATATCAACCTTTACTCTCCTCTAAATCTAAGCGGCAATAAGCTACACATTTAGGAATTAAAATAAGCCTATGCAGAAAGCAATTGTTATGTGATTCCTGAATATTAGCAACATAGTGATCATCAGAAACATATCCCTGGCTGCTGTCGTAAATAAAGAACTAATGGGGGCTATCTGATTCAGTGGAATTTCAACCACAATGAGACGTGGAAAGTTAAGACTCAGAACTGGAATTGATTAGCCTATAGAGGAGTCGAACTACAGAAATGGTCTAACACTAAACACCTCTGGCTATTTAAAGTAAATTAGAAAACCAACAAAGATTTGTTTCTGTTTCGCAGCAATGTTTCATTACGAGTAATGAATCAGAACCAACATACAGCTCTAAAGTGCTTATTATACACCAAATGGATCAGAAAATCTAGGCCAATCTGCTTCTGGATATCACAAGCAGGCCTGAGAAATTATTAAGAAAAAGAACTTCAAATGGATTCTGTACCACCAACAAGTCATTCTTGTTCAGCATTGATGTCAAACCCAACCATTTGATATTTATGCCGGTGCCAAGCTCCAGCCCAGTAAACCACCTCCTTGTAATGCAGGTTCAAGTTAATCACTTTCATGATTCTCCAACAACAGGCCCTTTGATTGACGTTTCTAAATACTAAAAATCTTAATTTATGAATATTTCAAAAAAAATTATTTTATTTAATGACCGTTAACAAATTTAAAGCAAAATATGACAGAAGGCACTTCCAAGGAAAAAAATTATTTGATTCCTAAAACAAGGATATAAAATCACAGGATCCAAACGTGGCAAAAGAAAATTGAAGGAAGGTAGGACATTAAAGGATTGTCTGTCTTAGGATCAAGTAAGTAAAACTATATTCACACACATGGTTGCATAAGCACGCAATGAATACGAAAAATTCAAACCTCTAGAGATATTTTCACTAAGCAGATGTCAGAAATGACATGGACATAACTGTAATACAGAATGAATGTAAGAAGCCACAGAGAATTGGATTTTAAGTAAGAGTGAAGACCAAGAAGGTTGAAATGTTGCATTGATGGACACCATAATGTGAAAAGCTAACAACCTGATTACAACAATGAACTATTGCAACTCATGACAAATGACGTCAGTTCAACAAAAAATACTGAGCTTCCTGATGGCTTCAATCAAAGTATTGAAGGTTGAATTGTTGTTCATTATAATAAGTGCAAAGTATTTATTTATAAGTGCCATTTGAGAACCTTAACTTGTTTTTTGATAAGTCATTTGAGAACCTTAACTGGGTCAAGTATCACAAACTTTACCCAGATCCCAATAATTGTGTTCTATAATCGTGAAGAAGTTCACCCTAGTACCAGGGGAATGCATGGTTTTACTTATTCTCGCTGAGCACAATATTAAACTTAATTTAGTACAAGCTCATTCCAATTCACATTTCCCTAAATGGAAGCTTAACGAATGAAGTTTATCAATGGACATACCACACTTTCAGGAACTCCTGGCGGGGGTAAAGAGAGGTTTCTTGGGGGAGGTCCACTAAGATAAGATCTCTTGTCAAAACGCCATTCTCCTATCTTTCCATATGTCAATTCTCCCTGTGTAATCAATGTTGCATAATAGATGAGTTGAGAAGCAAATCTTGACTAAGAATATATCTTAGTTTTGACCAAAGAAAAAGGCAAGAGAAGGGACTGCTATACTCGGGCAAATACATGCAAAACTAAAAGTGAAACAATCAAGCTTCTGAAATAATTTAGTAACTGGAGAGAGAGATAAAAAGATCTTTACCTTTAAATTATAGTCACATCCATAAGTATAATGGATGATAAACTTCTTCCCCACTTCCAGATCCCACGGTGGCTGAAAACATAGAAAAGATGCATCTTAAGAATCGATGTGCAATTAAATTTCATTTTGAAAATACAAGAAGATCCCCATAACATTGGTACCTGTAACATGAAGTCTTTACGAAGTATATGCCGCACACCATTTAAGGCTGATGCTACAGCATATGCATACCTAAGTTCAACAGACATGCAAGAAAAGTCAAAAGCTAATATCAGCAACCCCAATATCTATAACAACTAGCAAAAATAAAATTTTCAAATCATCTCAAATGTTTCTTACATTTCAAGCACCCATCCAAACGCCTTATCAGTTGCTGGATCATCTTTCATTTGTAAAGAAATATTCATCCACATTGGTGAAATATCCTCCAGCAAGGACTAAAATAAATATCAGGAAAGAAATATTTTTTTTTATAAGTAACAGGAAAGAAATATATAAATCGTATATTGTTCAAAGTGCAAGCAAAGAGTTCAGCCATACAGTAAATACAATGATCGTGCTAAGAAAAAAAGAAGGAAAAAAATGATATGTTCTTAAAAATTTCTTTGATTCCTTTTCTAATAGAATATTTTTTTGGTATGTGTGTGCGTGTTTCTTTAAATCTTCTGATAAGTCGACATGGAGATGTATATTACTAACAGCAATTGAACAGTCAGTCATTCACAATCAGATCAATTGGTTCACACTAGCTAGTAGCTACCATAACAATACAGTTCTACCTTTTTAATAATTACAGGAGAATTTCCAATTGGATCAACATCTGTCACAGGGCCCTTCTCCTCAGGATAAAACTTTCTAATAATTTTCTCATGCTCAGTCGGTTTGATGTAGAAAAATGGGAACCCAGCTGGATGGCTTCCGTGGGCCAAGTTAGGCAGTGGGTTTGCAAATAGGTGGTCAGGCTCTGCCATTAGAATGTATCTGCATGGTCATTGCAGATATGTGCAAAGTTAGTCTTATAATTTTGTTTTCTTTCTAAATGATGTATCTCACCAGCCATAAAATGCAATAACTTTCAGATTGCATAAAAGGAAGAGTGTAAAACAAGGACGGATCATTGGTTAAAAAAAGCTCACTCTTCCTCAATTGTCGCTTTTTCCAACCACTGCACAAAAGCCCACGGTCTGTTTAAGACAATATAGCCCTGGATAAAACATGAAAATACAACGTGAATAATAAATATTAAGCTTATGGAAAGCATAAATGCAGTAAATTTGGGAGAAATTAAGGAAAGAAAAAGGCACTGGAACTAGTGTGGCATATTACCAACTGTCTATTATCAGTTATGGATGGTTCACATCTGTATCACCTCCATCAGTGTACTGGTAGCACTAGAACATTGATAAAGGGCCACTAACCAGTTATGGTCCCATCAAAGTGGGCTCCTGGGATACTTAAAAGAAAAAAGTTTTAAGGTTCCTCAAAATACAAGTGTTGGTTTCACCGTCTTCTTTTTATTGTTATTCATTAATGGTTGACATTTTCCAGCAAATAAGCTGAATGTAATTAAAAGATATTTCTTGTTTTACCGAAATTCCACAAAGCTATATTTTACCAACTTTACAATCAATATGGTGTAATCCTACCCTGGGAAAATGGGATCAGTCACTTTCCAACCCTTTTTTTCCTTTTTCTCTAAAAACTAACAGCAAAACAATTAACAAGACATCAATCATCTTCATTTCAAAACATGAGTATTTCTTTATGCTTTTCCCCCTTTATTTAACTGGAGTACTAGACTTTGAACATGAGGTCTGTTGGAGACTATAATCATTTCCTGGATCTATTTCCCATTTTACAGAGCACAATGCACGTGTTATACGAAATTATGTACGTATGGACAAGTTTAAGCGAGAAAATGGAAAAAAGCAGACTACTTATCTGATGAAAGACAAGAAAATTCACAAGGGGAAAAAGTTTTACTCTGTAAAAACACCAGAGTTTCTTATTTGAAAAACACATATATAACAATCAGAGAACCTGATGTAAGCAACAGTGGAGGATTCTTACCCGATCTAAACCCTCTGGAAGAGGATCAACAACAAAGGTCGGAATCTCCTCCATCAAACTGTCAGGATTTCCAGAATGCAAAACTCGTGTAAACTTTCCCATATCTGATCCGGGCATGTCTCTTACTTTCTTATACCAATAGTACATTATTCGACACTGCCATTGGCTATAAGGAGCATCAGTTGCCGTAAGGGCAACATGGAACTTTGAATTTGAGTTCCATGGTTTTCTCAGCTCCTCAGGCATCTGAGTAATGGGATCAGATAACTCCATTTTGTCCACCCCCCAACTCCCCCAACTGGATGCCTTATTGTGTGTTATCATAATCACCAAATTATATGTCGCAAAGGAAAACCCAAGTGTCAGAAGCACCAAAAGTAGTGGCGATACACGCCCCATGTTCTTCCTTCCTATCATCTTTTGAAGTCTTATAGTTTAAAAAAAATGAATTTCAACTCTCACAGGCTCATAGCACAGGTCAACTATATCCTCCTATGCTATCTGCAACAGCATTAGAAAACCAATAATTCCAAGAAACCCTCTTAATTAACAGCTTCAATAAAATATTGGCAGTAAATTGAACACTACCCTTGTTGAAAATTTCAAGTCAACCAATCAAAATTCCAGGAAAATGCAAGCACAATTCTGCATTACCACAAGAAAGCATCATTAAGTCAATATCATATGAACAGACTATTGGTACTAACAACTATTGATTCTAAAGCATTAAGAAGTCAATTGAAGATGACATAAAAGGGAAAACATATGCATCGATCGGAATTCATATTCATAAGAAATGGGCATCCATAGTGTTAGAATTATTAGTGATTGGCCTACTAATTGGGACGTATAGTGGGCTTAATAGAACTGGCTCAATACTCTAATGTATCTAAACTACACATTGGAAAAGGCTGATCTCATCAAGCTAGTGTATAAAGGAGAATCAAGGAGGGGAAGAACCTAATTGCTTACCTAAGGATTTGTTCTTTGTGTTTGATTCGGCAGCGTCATGGATCCCAAGCAAGGTATGTAATCTTTAGGTACGGTGATTCCTTGGATTAAGGATAACAATTGAAATCCTACATAGATCTAAGATTTTAGTTATATGTCAAATGGGAACACGTAAAAACTCAACAGTCAACAATATAGAGAAAACAAAACAAGAAAATATACCCAAGCAGAGAAACAGAGAGGTTCAACGA
Source organism: Bretschneidera sinensis (assembly GCA_023935145.1). Lineage (NCBI taxonomy): Eukaryota > Viridiplantae > Streptophyta > Magnoliopsida > Brassicales > Akaniaceae > Bretschneidera > Bretschneidera sinensis. The sequence continues at coordinate 4,859,127 of CM043698.1, forward strand.
TAAATCAGAGCATTAACTGACATAAAAATGCATGCTCTGTGTTCGATAGATTGGCAGGCAGCCCATTACCTGAACAAAAGTGCAGGGACTTTCACATGAGAGAGAATTCTGAGAGATCTTGGGTTTTTCAACGCCTTTGCCAAAAAGACAGGTTTGATAATGGGGTTTTTAAGTTTTTTTAACACTATTTGGTGGAGGCTGATGTGGTCACTGGTGATCTCTCTCCTCTTCCACATGCATTTAGCAGCTACGTGGCTACGAGTCTTAATGGACAAAAGAGAGAAATTCTTGGCACCATATGTGCAAATAAAGAGATTTTGCAAATTTCATTAGTAATGCGGTACATATTTAGTTATTATTATTAATAAAGTTTTTAAAAATTATCATTCAAGTTTTTAATAAATATAAATTTTTTTATTTACATTCGATGTAATCAAAATTTTTTCGACAAAATAGTATTGCTCTTTTTTACTGAGAAATTTTTATCTATACTCGGTGCAAAACATTATTTATATATTAAGTAGATACTTTAATGATAATTGTTAAGTAATTTTATTGGTAATATTCATACACCTATTTATTTATATTACCAACAAAATTACTTAATAATCACTAATAAAATTTATACTCAATTTATAAATAATTTCATCTTATAATTAATTAATATCGTAACGGCATGTTTAAGAGTTGATTAATAAATTATTTGATAATCAATTTACAATGGCATGTTTAAAAGTTTGATTAATAAATTATTTGTATGAACTATGAACAGCCCATAATAGCTCATCCTGTCAGTAAGCCCACTCTTCTGTTGTTGATGTCAACTAAGAGTAGAATTTGCAACCAATAATTGTTTTATCATTTAAAAAATCATTATTTAAATCATAACGAATAAATTACAAAAACTTACACGATATTTGAACCTTTTTATATTAACATATCGAATATTTGAAAAATTATAAAAACCTAATTTAATTTTGTTTGACCAATCAAAATCTGTCGAATCTTAACAGAAATAATAAAAAAACCATAATACCTTTACATAAAAGTCAAATTCTATGTAGATCAATCACGTGGCAGCAAATGACTAATTTATTAGCCATATACAGTACCACGTCAGTTAAAATATTATAAAAAGTAATAAATTTATATCTTAAAATTTGAAGAAGAAAAAAAAGGGCATGATACATTGGTTTGATGCACGACTTGATCGAGCAAATACAATAACCAGAACTAAATTAATTGATATTTTAAAAAGATGTTTCTTTTTTTTAACAAATAGTAGAGATTTTGTAAAATTATCACAAGGCCACTGGTTTTAATTTTTATATATGCCAGTGATCAGATTATAAGGATTTCTTTTATAAATTCTTTAAGTTTAGCATGAATGCTTATCCTTGACCCGTATAAAGAAATGAATTTAATACAATGCGCATAAACTAACCTATGATATTATTTTACTTATGAAAAAAAATTGAGCTTTCTTCCTTCCTTCCATTTCTTTGTTTTTTTTAATATTTTCATGGCCACCAAAGATTACATATTCGGCCCATGTGAACAAAATGTATTTTCTTTGAAAAATACATGGAATCAAATATCTCATGATATACTATCATACAAGATACATTTTATCCGAGCGATAGAATAAAATATAAAAAAACAGAGAAATTTGTCCATAACAAAAGTTTATACACTTTAAAGAGTAGTTTGATAAATGGTGAAATCTAATTTTCATAATTATCCACCAAAGTGTTTTTGCAATCGAAAGAAAGTATATTTTATTTGAATAGACGATTTTTTTCTTGAATAAATTTATATTTTTTTTTAATGTAATTCAAAGTAAAACCTTACAATTGTTTATTGATTCTAAATATTCTTATAATCAATTATCATACTTTAAATTGATGGAAGGGAAATGCATATAATTAAAAAAATTGATCCAATTAAAATTAAAATTGTCTTAAATTTTATTTTATTTTTACAAAACAATCCATAAAAGACAAAAAATAATAATTATTTGTAGAGTGTATTACTACCTTTTGTTTGGTACTCCGTGGCAATTTTGTTTTTGTTTTTGTTTGTGTTTATTACAGCTTGGTGTAGATAGCATGATGGCGCTTGAGTGAGTTAGTGACAATCAGTGACACCATTACTCTGTGTAAGAATGCGAGACTTTCTTGCAAATCTCACAAGTTGGTCAAGCTCGAGATATATGCTTTGATGAAGTGAACAACTTTAAATGCTCTATTGTTATTGTTTGCAATTTTGGGCTCTTATATTGGTTGAGTGCTATCTTCATTGGTTTAGTGCAACCATATGCAGGGATGGTACCATGATGGGTTTGAATAGTCTTTTCGTTTTTGTTTATAAAAACACTCTTCGTCTTCGTATTTGTTTTCATTGAAAGTTTTATTTTGTCTTTCGTATTCGTTCCCTATGATGATTTTCGAAGACCTCATTCTCTGTCATCATCTTCATTTATAAACAGGAACAATGATTCTTCATTAAAAATTAAGGATTTTACGTTAATTTGATTTTTTTTATTAAAAACTCAACCACACTATATTAAAAAAAATATTTACTCCACAATGACACCAAGTATATATAAGATAATGCATACCATCATGAGACAAAATCAAAATACAAAATACATGTTCAATATAAAGTATAAACATTAAATCATTTCTCCACACCACAAATCTAATTATATGTCATCAAACTAAAATTAAATCACAAAATAAGTTATACCTTAAATGTCTATTTATATAATTAAAGGTAACCGAGTAATTATCAATTTTATACAATATTATATAATACATTAAAACCTAATGTACATAAGAGACGAATACATAATTTTCCGAACCAAAGACTACCCCATTCCATTCCATTTCTACTTAAGGTTTTTAAAAATCTTTATTATCGTCTTCACAGAGATAAAATCGTCTTCATACCCATCTTTGACGAATCGAAGATTACTGAAACTTCATCGAAGGTGAAGACTTTTACTACCCCTAAGCATAAGTAGTCACTCGTAATAGGCGTTGACTTTTGTATATAGTAGGTTATAATGTTAATAATTACCATACATGTTTTATTTAAGTCTTCATAACTAACCTCTTTTGGTAATCAAACACTTCTCGTTTTGTAAAATCCTATGTTACCAAAAACAAATAAAATTAAACACATGATTACCATGTAAAAATAAATCAGATGATCAGCTTAACCAACCTTACTTCAAGGAATTGGTACTCTACACAAATACGGGTTCGATATACATGGATGAACATCAATATGACTTCAAAACTTAAACTTACAAGTCTTGAACTCAAACCGTGTATATAACCACTCTTATTTTTTATTTATTTCTTATGTGTGATAACTCGTCTGTGAATATCCTAACAGAACATTTGTTGGCTTGCATGTAAGATAAAAAAAAATTATGAAGCAACATATCTATAAATAAATTCTAGACCTATTTCTTTCAACATAAGTTAAACATGATTGCATTATAAAAAAATCAAAAAATAACAGTTACACATGACTGCAAATAAAAAGTTATACTTGTTGGTCTTGATTGATAATATGAAATTTTGCAATAATGTTATATTGTTGTTCTTGAAGCCTTTCGGGCAAGAATGATCCAACAGAGCACACGATAGAACACAAAGAAGCCAAACATGATCACAACATTCATCCACCTAGTGTCCTTGTCAAGTCCTCTACTCTTCAAGACATCGTTTCCTGTGAGCAAACACTTCGAATGATCTTGAGCTTGCCAAGAGAAACACTCACTTCTCACACTCCAATATTCATTTGTAAGCAGCGAGTCCAAAGGATATCTATAAAGGGAAACATAATACATGAAAATCCAATATTTTGGGATGTTCTCTTTTGGGATGAAGTAGCCAGAGAAGAGAAAGAAAGCTCCAAGAACTGTGCAGATGAGAGAATTCCCTGATACGAAGTCAGGGGATATGGCGCTCAAGAAAAGTACTAGAGAACTTGCCATCATCACTATAAGCCAAACGACGAATGTGAAAAATGCGAAAGCAGAAACAGAAGGATTAAGTCCTACAATCCAGTAGACAGGAACAGCAAAGAGGATAGCAACCACGAATAAGAAGGGAAGAAAAATGATGGTATTCGCAATCATATAAGAGGAAATTCTGTAGGCTCCCCTGGAAGATTCTTTCATCAGAACACGCCGCTCTTGAAGGTAGATTGGAAGCGCTTCGACTGTTGAAGAAAGGAGGAAACTAAGACTAAACGCGAAAAGACCCAATCGCTCTGTTACCCCTGCTTCATCTTTCCTTACCTTTACGTATACGCTTCCCAATACAAATCCACCAACAAGTGCTTGCATTGTTCTTGCCAAGAACAGCTGCTTTGTTCTATAAATAATCTTCCAAAATCTTGAGCAAAGAAACATAATTTCAAACAAATTGAATAAACAAGAAAACCCAATATTCTGTTTGTTGTCATTATGTTGTTGAACTCCTCCAATTTCTTCTTCTGGCCAAATTGATGAGTAGGAATGCGGCTCGTTATCTTTTATGCTAGATAGGTAAAATTTGGAACTTGAACCTTCCAGTGTATCAAGATTTTCCATGGCGAACTCTAGTGCATTCAATTGCATTGGAATCTGAAATCCCAATTTCGCCATGTTTTCCTCGAGCAATTCCAGGCTACCATTGTGGACAACAGAGCCATGAGAAAGGATCAAAAAGCTAGGAATGCATTGAAGAATTCTATAGCTTGGTTGATGAATAGATAATACCACAGTTCTTTGCTTTGCTTTTGCCATTGAAGCCAGCAGCTCTATCACTTGAAGCGCCGAGGTGCTATCAAGGCCTGAAGTTGGCTCATCTAAGAGTAGAATCGCTGGATCATGAATCATATCGACACCAATCGATACCCTTTTCCTTTCTCCACCAGAAATCCCTCTGTTCTCTTCATCTCCGACGAAACTATCACCAACATGAACAAGGCCAAGTTCTTGTATCAAGCTCTCCACCCTCTCTTCTCTCTCTTTTGAGCTCATTTCTTTGAGCCTAAACTTTGCACCATACATCAAAGTTTCCTTTACAGTGAGTAAAGGAAGTAAATCATCCTCTTGTGCCACAAATCCACATATTTTCCTCAACTGAGATGGACTAGTCACCCGATGATGATCATTGATCGAAATACTATTCGAATCAAATTCATCTTCTTTTACTCTTCCTGATAAAATCCTGAGTAGACTAGATTTCCCAGTGCCACTTGGGCCGACAATGGCTAAGATTTCAGAGCTTCTCGCGACGAAAGAGACTGATTTGAGTATGTTAATGGGCTTAGGTTTTTGCAGGAAGTGAAAAAAGGAAGTGGGTGTTTGGTAAATTGTGTAGGAGAGATTTCTTACATTCAGCTTGTAAGATGTTTTGGAATGATGGTGAGCTGGTTGCTGTGGTGAATGGTAGAAAGAAGAGGAAGGACTGGTGGATGATTCTTCAGGGGAATTTGAGGTCGAGAAGAGTATAACTGAATCTTCTAAATCAATGTTCATTGCCGGTTGCTGGAAACAAGACGGCATGGTTTGAGCTTTTGAATATTTTCTGTTGGGAGAAGTGATCAATGCGTTAAGAGGAGGGGATTAATTTATGTGATCAAGTTTGAGAAAATGAAGGTCAATTTTGGACCAACTAATAAGTTAATTGTTAAAGAATTAAGGTTGATCTCTAGTGCTGGTGAGGGTGGTGAAATGTTTGGCAGGGGTTGGTGTACTGAGAAGTATGACTAAGATGAAGTGTTTCAGATTCTAGTCTTTTGGACATTTCATTGGTATAACTTACTATGTCAAATTGCAGTTTTTGAAAGTTTTGGAGAATATCTAATCTGCTCCATTGCTAGCATTAGTTTAGTGTCTTTAACATTAACGATGAAGTATTTTGATTGCAAATTATGAACATTTCTTCACCATCCTCTGCAAATATAGGAACATCAGCCCAGGCACTTAGAAACAAAATTTCCTTAATTTATTCTCGTCTCCGTCCTTTCAAATTAAGCTGAGGACGCGATTGTTTTGTAATATACTATATTATTTTTTAAACTAAAAAAGGTTAGAAAAAAGTGGATGACGTACTTGTTATCTTCAAGCGTCCATCAGATATAAAACTTAGTTCATTTCAAATCATTAGATAAGACATACTTTATTACCTCACAACGGAAAAAACTTGAAGCTAAACTCTTGACAAAGTGAATGAATTTTAACTATCATGCTATGGACTTTTTAAAATCAATATATATTTTTTAATAAAAAAATCCACTTAAAAAGTATCTTATTTCGTATTGAAAGTTATTGAACTTATTCTCGAAAAAAAAATCATTATACTATTGAAGCTTTAGTTTGAGTTGAGGTTCATTTCTCGTGAAAAATGTTTGATTTCGAGTTTTCTTAATAAAAGTAAAGTAGATTTTATTCGATAATTTGATATGAATTAACATGTGTCACGAATGTACATAGCTGTCTCCAAACAGTTTTTAGAGGGAAAAAAGAAAAAGAAAAAGAATAAGAATAAGGCATTGTGTATATATTTTGGTGGTGAACAATCTGAATGGGTTGTTTTTCTTGACTTTTTGGGCTTGGCTAAACTGAAGCGATAGATGCAGTTTGTGGGGTCTTCAACGGGTGTCTCCTAAATCATTGAAGGACCTGTATCGATCATGGGCCTTGTTTGTGGGATGACTTAATTTGAATCAAAATACGTTTGGTTGATAATGTTCTATGCTATTGTCAACTATCTTTTGTTTTGGCTAGACAGGAATGAAGATTTTATGAAAAGTTTGTGGTTTCCCTAGAGGTTGTTGAACTTTTTAAAATTAGTTTAGCTTGTTGGATTAAAGGAAAATGAGAGATTTTTGGTTTGTGTTTATGCTATAGCTTCTCGTAGATCAAGTGTTTGTGTTTTTGTTTCTTTAAAATTATTATCTCGTTATAAAAAGATCTTGCATGACACTATGTTTTAAAACAATTCTTAAAACAGTATTAACATCTCTATTCGTAATTATTAAAAGCTATCGAGAACTTTTATATATTTCATATTTATCTTTAATCACTTTGAGATATGTGTCTATGGCAGCAAACCAAACAAAAAGATTCCCGTTAGAAGGTTCCTGCAAGTTGCATTTCAAGGCTGTGCCCAAGTTTGTCAATAAATCTCTTCTTAGCTGTTAACATGCAATGTAATTAGCCGAATATTTCGATTAATTAAAGAGTATGAACAAAATGCAGCTGATTGGATTTGTCATGTAATCTTCCATGATTTATGAGGTTCATAATTCATGCCATGCATGAACACAATACCCAAATACTGAATGTGGCCAGGAAATTCTTTAACCACACAAAAATCAGACCGTTAAAACAAATGAATAATGCAAAATAATCCCAAGCGTGTACTTTTCTAGACTGAGATCTTATCAATATACATAACAGAGGAGACAGAAGTGTCCTTTATGCCATGCATGTGGACCACTGTTAAGTTTTGTTTGTTCTGAGATATTTGGTGTATCTAAGGAGTCACTGACCCTGCATGCCCCTCCAAGAGCTCAAGATGGAGAGATATGGGCCTCTTTGTACGTGTTGATGTCGGAAGGCCTCTATGTACGTGTTGATAAGTTAAAGGTCGATCCTAAGCGCTGTGAACATCACGCACCAGAAAACATTAGCTAAAACTCGCCTTAGTCTAAAAGAGAGTATTAAAAAAGAAGATTTTGTGGCCTACATTCGAACTTTTTTTATATTTAGAAATATTTGTTTGGTTTTGAATTAAAATTTATGTTTTAGACCGATTAAAAATTTTACAGTCTAGAATTTTTTTTATATAATACTTTTGAGTAGAATTCAATTATGATTATGATTCTAAAATGAGTGTTCTCCAAAAAAAATCAAGGTTTCTATCCAGTTAGGGTTTAGGGTCAAAATTATCTTTTTACTCTTGGACATATGTCGCTTTCTAATTTGATTGATACTTATGAGTTGTGGGTTTATCTCTTTACCCCTTAAGAGTGCCACTTGTCATAATCTAATTGGTAAGGGAAATTACCCCACATCAATACGCATAGCTACTTGTTTGTTTCTTGTCAATGTCGTAACAATTTGTTGAAGAAACTGGTTTCGAATCGTGATCATCTCACTTTTTTTAAGTCTATATTTAACCCCAATAGTTTTTATGTAATAAATTGCTGGCAAATACACTCCAAAATACAACGAAACACTTGTTGTTCAAGTTAGCACAACGATGAACAACCCACCGACTTTTTATGGGCTTCTATGTTATTGAAACTTGTTGTGGCCGTGGTCCGAGGGGTGACTCGGATCCCACATCGACGAGTGAAAGGCAAGACTGGCGCCTTATAAGGGTGGGAGTCCTCACTCCCTCACGAGGCCTTTCTTAGGAGGCGAGACGTCTTCCTAAGGGAACAAATCCGTGAGGGACCTGCTCCCAAAGCGGACAATATCATGAGCCAACGCCCTACCAGCTGAGCTAGGACGGCCCTCCTCAGTTCGGTCGGGGTGGTGGTCCCGCACCACCTCATGAGGCCTTTTAAAACCGTGAGGGACCTGCTCCCAAAGCGGACAATATCGTGAGCCAGTCTACCGAGATCTCATCAATGGCGCCGTCTGTGGGAACCCCGGAATTGACCAGACACAACCGCCAGTCTACCCTTCACTGGGGGGCTATGTTGTGGCCGTGGTCCGAGGGGTGACTCGGATCCCACATCGACGAGTGAAAGGCAAGACTGGCGCCTTATAAGGGTGGGAGTCATCACTCCCTCACGAGGCCTTTTAAAACCGTGAGGGACCTGCTCCCAAAGCGGACAATATCGTGAGCCAGTCTACCGGGATCTCATCAATGGCGCCGTATGTGGGAACCCCGGAATTGACCAGACACAACCGTCAGTCTGCCCTTCACTGGGGGGCTATGTTGTGGCCGTGGTCCGAGGGGTGACTCGGATCCCACATCGACGAGTGAAAGGCAAGACTGGCGCCTTATAAGGGTGGGAGTCCTCACTCCCTCACGAGGCCTTTCTTAGGAGGCGAGACGCCTTCCTAAGGGAACAAATCCGTGAGGGACCTGCTCCCAAAGCGGACAATATCATGAGCCAACGCCCTACCAGCTGAGCTAGGACGGCCCTCCTCAGTTCGGTCCGGGTGGTGGTCCCGCACCACCTCATGAGGCCTTTTAAAACCGTGAGGGACCTGCTCCCAAAGCGGACAATATCGTGAGCCAGTCTACCGGGATCTCATCAATGGCGCCGTCTGTGGGAACCCCGGAATTGACCAGACACAACCGCCAGTCTGCCCTTCACTGGGGGGCTATGTTGTGGCCGTGGTCTGAGGGGTGACTCGGATCCCACATCGACGAGTGAAAGGCAAGACTGGCGCCTTATAAGGGTGGGAGTCCTCACTCCCTCACGAGGCCTTTCTTAGGAGGCGAGACGCCTTCCTAAGGGAACAAATCCGTGAGGGACCTGCTCCCAAAGCGGACAATATCATGAGCCAACGCCCTACCAGCTGAGCTAGGACGGCCCTCCTCAGTTCGGTCGGGGTGGTGGTCCCGCACCATCTCATGAGGCCTTTTAAAACCGTGAGGGACCTGCTCCCAAAGCGGACAATATCGTGAGCCAGTCTACCGGGATCTCATCAATGGCACCGTCTGTGGGAACCCCGGAATTGACCAGACACAACCGCCAGTCTGCCCTTCACTGGGGGGCTATGTTGTGGCCGTGGTCCGAGGGGTGACTCGGATCCCACATCGACGAGTGAAAGGCAAGACTGGCGCCTTATAAGGGTGGGAGTCCTCACTCCCTCACGAGGCCTTTCTTAGGAGGCGAGACGCCTTCCTAAGGGAACAAATCCGTGAGGGACCTGCTCCCAAAGCGGACAATATCGTGAGCCAGTCTACCGGGATCTCATCAATATTGATGAGATCCCGGTAGACTGGCTCACGATATTGTCCGCTTTGGGAGCAGGTCCCTCACGGTTTTAAAAGGCCTCATGAGGTGGTGCGGGACCACCACCCCGACCGAACTGAGGAGGGCCGTCCTAGCTCAGCTGGTAGGGCGTTGGCTCATGATATTGTCCGCTTTGGGAGCAGGTCCCTCACGGATTTGTTCCCTTAGGAAGGCGTCTCGCCTCCTAAGAAAGGCCTCATGAGGTGGTGCGGGACCACCACCCCGACCGAACTGAGGAGGGCCGTCCTAGATCAGCTGGTAGGGCGTTGGCTCATGATATTGTCCATTTTGGGAGCAGGTCCCTCACGGATTTGTTCCCTTAGGAAGGTGTCTCGCCTCCTAAGAAAGGCCTCGTGAGGGAGTGAGGACTCCCACCCTTATAAGGCGCCAGTCTTGCCTTTCACTCGTCGATGTGGGATCCGAGTCACCCCTCGGACCACGGCCACAACATAGCCCCCCAGTGAAGGGCAGACTGGCGGTTGTGTCTGGTCAATTCCGGGGTTCCCACGGACGGCGCCATTGATGAGATCCCGGTAGACTGGCTCACGATATTGTCCGCTTTGGGAGCAGGTCCCTCACGGTTTTAAAAGGCCTCATGAGGTGGTGCGGGACCACCACCCCGACCGAACTGAGGAGGGCCGTCCTAGCTCAGCTGGTAGGGCGTTGGCTCATGATATTGTCCGCTTTGGGAGCAGGTCCCTCACGGATTTGTTCCCTTAGGGAAGGCGTCTCGCCCCCTAAGGAAGGCCTCGTGAGGGAGTGAGGACTCCCACCCTTATAAGGCGCCAGTCTTGCCTTTCACTCGTCGATGTGGGATCCGAGTCACCCCTCGGACCACGGCCACAACATAGCCCCCCAGTGAAGGGCAGACTGGCAGTTGTGTCTGGTCAATTCCGGGGTTCCCACAGACGGCGCCATTGATGAGATCCCGGTAGACTGGCTCACGATATTGTCCGCTTTGGGAGCAGGTCCCTCACGGATTTGTTCCCTTAGGAAGGCGTCTCGCCTCCTAAGAAAGGCCTCGTGAGGGAGTGAGGACTCCCACCCTTATAAGGCGCCAGTCTTGCCTTTCACTCGTCGATGTGGGATCCGAGTCACCCCTCGGACCACGGCCACAACATAGCCCCCCAGTGAAGGGCAGACTGGCGGTTGTGTCTGGTCAATTCTGGGGTTCCCACAGACGGCGCCATTGATGAGATCCCGGTAGACTGGCTCACGATATTGTCCGCTTTGGGAGCAGGTCCCTCACGGATTTGTTCCCTTAGGAAGGCGTCTCGCCTCCTAAGAAAGGCCTCGTGAGGGAGTGAGGACTCCCACCCTTATAAGGCGCCAGTCTTACCTTTCACTCGTCGATGTGGGATCCGAGTCACCCCTCGGACCACGGCCACAACATAGCCCCCCAGTGAAGGGCAGACTGGCGGTTGTGTCTGGTCAATTCCGGGGTTCCCACAGACGGCGCCGTTGATGAGATCCCGGTAGACTGGCTCACGATATTGTCCGCTTTGGGAGCAGGTCCCTCACGGATTTGTTCCCTTAGGAAGGCGTCTCGCCTCCTAAGAAAGGCCTCGTGAGGGAGTGAGGACTCCCACCCTTATAAGGCGCCAGTCTTGCCTTTCACTCGTCGATGTGGGATCCGAGTCACCCCTCGGACCACGGCCACAACATAGCCCCCCAGTGAAGGGCAGACTGGCGGTTGTGTCTGGTCAATTCGGGGTTCCCACAGACGGCGCCATTGATGAGATCCCGGTAGACTGGCTCACGATATTGTCCGCTTTGGGAGCAGGTCCCTCACGGATTTGTTCCCTTAGGAAGGCGTCTCGCCTCCTAAGAAAGGCCTCGTGAGGGAGTGAGGACTCCCACCCTTATAAGGCGCCAGTCTTGCCTTTCACTCGTCGATGTGGGATCCGAGTCACCCCTCGGACCACGGCCACAACATAGCCCCCCAGTGAAGGGCAGACTGGCGGTTGTGTCTGGTCAATTCTGGGGTTCCCACAGACGGCGCCATTGATGAGATCCCGGTAGACTGGCTCACGATATTGTCCGCTTTGGGAGCAGGTCCCTCACGGTTTTAAAAGGCCTCATGAGGTGGTGCGAGACCACCACCCCGACCGAACTGAGGAGGGCCGTCCTAGCTCAGCTGGTAGGGCGTTGGCTCATGATATTGTCCGCTTTGGGAGCAGGTGCCTCACGGATTTGTTCCCTTAGGAAGGCGTCTCGCCTCCTAAGAAAGGCCTCGTGAGGGAGTGAGGACTCCCACCCTTATAAGGCGCCAGTCTTGCCTTTCACTCGTCGATGTGGGATCCGAGTCACCCCTCGGACCACGGCCACAACATAGCCCCCCAGTGAAGGGCAGACTGGCGGTTGTGTCTGGTCAATTCCGGGGTTCCCACAGACGGCGCCATTGATGATATCCCGGTAGACTGGCTCACGATATTGTCCGCTTTGGGAGCAGGTCCCTCACGGATTTGTTCCCTTAGGAAGGCGTCTCGCCTCCTAAGAAAGGCCTCGTGAGGGAGTGAGGACTCCCACCCTTATAAGGCGCCAGTCTTGCCTTTCACTCGTCGATGTGGGATCCGAGTCACCCCTCGGACCACGGCCACAATATAGCCCCCCAGTGAAGGGCAGACTGGCGGTTGTGTCTGGTCAATTCCGGGGTTCCCACAGACGGCGCCATTGATGAGATCCCGGTAGACTGGCTCACGATATTGTCCGCTTTGGGAGCAGGTCCCTCACGGATTTGTTCCCTTAGGAAGGCGTCTCGCCTCCTAAGAAAGGCCTCGTGAGGGAGTGAGGACTCCCACCCTTATAAGGCGCCAGTCTTGCCTTTCACTCGTCGATGTGGGATCCGAGTCACCCCTCGGACCACGGCCACAACAAAACTGCAAATATTATTTGTTATAGACAAATAAATTTGTAGAAAGATCTCTGTATAAAGAAGATAAAAGGAGAAGATGATTCTGTAACTTTTTTTCAAATGACTGTTACTTGGGTTTATAAACTTTATATATATCCAATCATGTCTTTTTTTTTATAAAAAAATAACAAACAACTATTGATTTAATCACAACCATTAGATCATTAGATTTCTCAAATTCAATCAGAACCGTTCGATTCCAATATATGATAAAATTATTATAAAAACTTCTTCATCTTATTGGAAAGGAAACTAATCCCCATATCTCAAAATACTTAATATATCAAAAAAATTCGATAGTCATTCTTTACAAAGGTAATGCGTAAATAACAAAGATTAGGGGATGACATAATTGTACATTATTAATATACAATTGATCCTTCAGGGTGGTGATTTTTTAAAATTTTTTTAAAGCTCGAGTAATAGTGCATACAGATATAAATTAAAAATTATAAAGTCCCACTCACATGGCGCGTCTTAATTGATAGAGATTGCAAATGCACGTATATGTTGTCCGCCTCTGCAATCTCCTTAACACCATTCAGGCCCACCTTATAACATGGGAGTTTGGATGCTAGGGAGTTGATAACTTTTTTTTTTCTTGTAGTGCATGGGAGATGGAGATTTAATTTAAGATTTTCTCATTGAAAAAAATATGTAATTATTAAATGAATTATGTTTAAATCACGAAAAAATTAATAAATTAATGATGATAAAATTGAATCACGATTTTGTTTTGTTATCTGAAAATAACTCAGAGAAACATTAAATTTGTTATTCAAACTTCGGTAAATTTAAGTTTAAATTTGTGATTCAATTTCTTAAAGTAATTTACCTACGTAACTTAGTTCAAGTTTAGGACTCAAAAGATGAATTTGAGGCGCAAAAAAAGGATGAAACAAATCTCATTAAGGTAGCTATAGGCTCAATAAATTTCCGTAGTAGAAAAAAAAAATTATTTAACCAAAGAAAATTGTAAATATAAAATTGATAAAAAAAATTTCGCGCGTGAAATGCACAAAATAATGAAATAATTGTTCTTCCGACCAAATAGCTCAACCACACGCTTCCAATGCGCGTACCAAACATCTGTGTCGATGAACCCCACAATCGCACATCATAAATATATACGAAGTAGTAGTATTACTACATTAATCTTCCTACGATATTCAACATCATAATAATTCACTCTCTATCTCTTTTTAAGTAACCAGCAGTCCAACATAAGAATTGAAGCTGCAGGCATGTCTCGGCACAGACGCCGCCCCTCCCAAGTCCTCCCACCGGAGATACTGAGTATGAACGAGCCACCCAGACCACCATCAGACTCAGTCCAAGCCGCAACAGGTCCCTCTGTTACTGCAACCAAATCTCTCAATGAGAGTAGCTCTGCAAAGCCACCTGCAGGTAGCACTACTACTACTGAATCCTTTTCCTCCGGCTCCCATTTTCCTGCTACTGCTAAGAAGCCTCCTTCTAGCAAAGCTTCTTAATTAACTGCAAAAATCAAGAGCAGCCCAACTGATCTCTCTAAGAATTTTGCATTTTGTCTTGTGGTTTTGCTTTTTGTTTATTTTTGTGGCGTTCGTTAATGTTGTTGCTCCGGTTGGTTGATCGATCTGCTGTTTTATATTTCTTGGTGGGCAAATGGGTTTCCTCTGGTATTGTGCCCTGTTATGTGTGCACAAATTAACCTTTTCTAGTTGTCAAATCTCTCTTTCTCAACTTGATCTATCTCTTTTTCTCTCTCTCTCCACGCACGAACATAACTTTGAAAACAAAAAGAGACCCTCGATTCTAATTGAGAAGATCATTTAATTTTCAATCCTCTACAAGATAAGATAAAGGAAACAATATTTCGAAAGATTCATCTCAGTTACTGATTAATTAGTGTATTTTTTTTAAAAAAATTGGTGGCTGCAAGATTTCAGCTTTGAATGAGATCAGTTTTAGTGACTTCATTGGCTGGTTGCAACATGTATTCCAATTAGGAAGGGGTTAATGGAAACCCTTTGCAATTTGTAAACACTTCTAGAATACTTTTGATTTTTATGCTTCAATTAATTCCATTTCAGAAATAAAACTTTTTTGGGGAGATAAGGTTATTCAAACTTTTGATTCGATTATTCTTTTTGATTACATGTTTACACATATGAAATAAAACTCAAAATGAATTTCACGATCGTGACCATTGAGTGAATTTCTAAAACCTCCATCACAAGAAACACTTATCTTGATTTAATCTTGTCGTCACTTGAACTAATAATTTTTTATTCATTTAAAAGTAAAACTATCATTTGAGAATGTAAAACAAGAGTTTAAGACATTGATTATAGTGTTTTTCTTTCTCACACGTGTAATTTATCTCTAAAATCCATTAATTGAATTTATTTTGAGAATTAAAAGTTTATTGATTAAAACAATTTAAATCATATAATTTAAAGTGATTAAAAGCATAAAAATCTATAAAAAAAATAACATGCGACTGAACTGAGCTGGAGCTCAAAATTACCACTAGTTTATTCAGACAGTGATAGATCATCATTAAATTCTTTTGAAGAATTCATGCCCCATGATGTGAAAGAAATCTACTCTTCGACCATGGGATAAAATATGGATTGTTCATGTTTTTCAGTTTTTTTTTATATTTTATTTTTATTTAATAATGAAATGAACCAATGTATCATGTATTTATTATGATATTATATTAAATAAGAATTTTTTTTTGAGAGATGATATTCTACAGAGGAAACAGTGCATTAATTAATTAACATCACTAACCTATTTTATTTTTAAAAACGTACTTCATTTGCATATATCTATCATAACACTCTGTTAAATAAATTTTTTTTTTCCACGAGATGGCATTCTACAGAGGAAACAGTGCTTTAATTAATTGACATTCATCATGTGCACGTTGTCTCGGCAAACCCTTTATGAAATTGGTTTTTCAGTAGGTCGAAGCTTCTATCATGGGTTTTATAGGAACACGGGTATCTTTTTTGTCTGTTAATTACTATTAGTAGACAATATTCTTTTTCTCTTCTTTTTTTTTTAGTGGGTTTGGTGAGAAAGATTGGTAAGCTTTTGGATTGGCTACCACATGACACAATTCAAAGATTGTTGAACTTTTTAATTCAAAGACTTAAGCGTAGGACATGCTTACCAAATATTGGAAAGGCAGTGCCATTTGACTTCATTTTTAAAATGACTTTGCTTACTTTTATCCCTGGTAAGTTAGCAATATACCTTAATTTTCAAAGATTAAGATATCTTCAATAATTTAGATTTTCATAACACAAACATAAAGATAATAAGTTAATTGAATAAGTACACCTACTTAATTTTTTCTACCTTCAAGTTTTTTTAGCGATATCTGAACCGATAGTCGAAAAAACGCATATCTGATACCTTTGAAAAGCTGTCACCGAGATCTACAAAATGAGATTTGAAAGCACAATCTTCCGATCAGTTGATCGCTCTCACGCGCCGTCAATTACTTCGAGAGAATGTTTTTTAGATCTAACACTTTCAGGTGATTTTTACCAGAAAGTAACATCATCACCAAGTCGAAAGTTGAATTTTCGACCTACCATCAAAATTTGGTTGCAAACCGCCGTCGAAAACAATCGAGGTGGATCGCACTCTCCGACGGACTCCGACACCCACGAGTGGGTTTCGCCCTATACAAAAACTCGACAATTATTGTGTTATACATTAAATCTATGTTTTATCAAAAATAATGTTTTAAAAACTTTTGGAAAAACTACATTTAGCCACTTATAATCTGATCCAACCAACACATAAAGATCTTTAGTTTCAAAACATATAAATACCTCCTGAAATATTTATATTTTGATTTAAGAATACAAATACCCCGACAGTTAAATATTAGTTAGTCAAATCTGTTAACTTTGATCAATAACCACTCCATATAAGCATTTATTTGATAATAACCTGAAAATACCTTTTAACTTTGTTTCCTCTCTTCTTTCACATACTCTCCCCCTCTTCTTTCACACCCGAAAAGTTCACAGAGCCCTCAACAAAAAAACATACGAGTATCTCACTGTCAGACAAAGACTCCATTGTTTACAATTACTGGACCAGAGCAAAAGAAAATAACCCCACATCGCACCCTCAAAACTCATTTGGATTGTAGTTTCTATCTTGTACCCAAGCTTAGATCAATTGTAAAATTCCAAAAATCCTTTTGAAATCGAAAAATTAAGAGAATGAAACTACAAAATATTCTTTGAGTTTAGCACAATAGTAGCAAAATGTGCAGGAAATTAAAGTCCAAAAATCAAGAGAAAAAGATAAATAATAATCTTAATTTTTGTTGGGAGAATTAATAATTTAAATAACCAATTGTCAATGTTTTCATGAACATCAACATCACAAATTTGCATCAACCTAAAAGGAAAGAAAAAAATGGCAAACCCAGATCTTTCCACCCTCATTGATGCTAAATTGAGGTAAAGAGAGAGACAGTCTAAGAGATAGAGAAAAGGGAGGGAGATGGTGGATCCAAAACCGTTTCTTAAAGCAGTTATGCTACCCCTTCACCGTAGTTTCTAGTAGATTTGTGATCATTGAAATCTTGTTGCATACTTGATCGCGATGAAGAGAGATGAAAGAATGAGAGACGTAGGTGATTGAAGAAGAAGAAGAACATGTGATGGGTCTCTTTTGCTTTGCTTTACTTTGGGTTTCTTTTATTTTTACTTTTTATTTCTCTATCTTGGTGTCTTTATATATGAGAGAAAGTGTTGGTGAGTGAAGAAGAAGAAGAAGAAAAACATGTGATGGAGACAAGTGAGGTAATAATGACTTCTTTTTTACGTCAAAATTTAATGAAGATTTAACAGTCAATTTAATTCATCGTGGTATCTGTATATTTTGAAACTATGAGTTATTATGTGTCAGTTGAAAAGGTGATTAAATATAATTTTCTCAAAACTTTTTTACGAAGGAAAAACTAAAGTTATAGCTATACCAAAGGATAAGAAATTCATGCATTGTAAAAGAAGTTAGCATTGTAGTGTAAGGTTTAATCTAATTAGGTTAGAAGGACTTAAAACCCTTTTTTAAGCTTTTAGCTTATTGTTGCACGTGACTCTTCTTCTCAAACCTCCGATCCATCAAAAAGCATAGATGATTTGGCCAAATTTGTCCAAAAATTCATGAGGCTCGAGGAAGGGTTCTAACACAAAGGAAGGGTAACAATCAAAATTTATTGAAAACTCACATGATTCATGTGGAAGGGTAATTCTAGCTCAAAGACCGATTGGCTGAGTAACACTAATGATATTTGAGCTTTAATTGGTAGAGAAAAAAGAATGGAGGAAGAAAAAATGAGAGAAAAGAAGAGAAAACATAAAAAATGACATTTTTTTGTGTTGTTTGGTAAAGTGATTAAAGCTAATTTTTACCTTAAATTCTTTAAGAATTGTTGAACTTTTTAATTCAAAGACTTAAGCGTAGGACATGCTTACCAAATATTGGAAACGTAGTGCCATTTGACTTCATTTTCACAATTGCTAACTTAACCAGGAATAAGTTAGCAATATACTTTAATTTTTATGGATCTTCAATAATTCAAATTTTCTTAACACAAATACGAGGATAACATGTTAATTAAATAAATATACATACTTAATTTTTTCTACCTTCGAGCTTTTTTGGCGTTATCTGATTAACTAATGGTCGAAAAAACACATATCTGATACCCATAGAAAGCTATCGCCAAGATCTACAAAATGAGATTCGGAAGCACCACCCTCCCATCAGTCGACCGCTCTAACGCGCTGTCGGTTACCTGGAGAGGACCTTTTTATAATACTCATGTTCATAAAATAAGGGTAAAGAAGTAATTTTACATATATTATATTGAATTAAATAAACCGTTGATGGAAGATTTAATATTGATTTGAAATAATATTGAAAATTTTGTTGAAAAAAAGTTCGAAATTTTTTAAGAAGAAAGTACTGAATTTTTTTAATTTGAAGTTGAAATGAAAGAATTTTGAAGAAAAATATTGATTGAAGTTGAGGAAAATAATTAATTTTTTAAAGAAAAAATAAAATTTTATATTTTTCTATAATTTTTATAAAATTTTTGGAAGGAAGAAAAGAGGAAACATTGATTTTTAAAGGAAAAATGGCAAAACTGTAATTATGTAATGATAAAACAGTAAATGTTAAATAATGACAGAATTGTAAATAACTAATGGCAAATATGTAAACTGTATTAAAAAAAAAAAACCAAAACCACAGACTTCACGTGAAAGCGGTGAAGCGACGAGAAAAAAAAAGGACGTGCAGATGTTAACATGAAGGTAATATATATATATATATATATATATATATATATATATATATATAGAGAGAGAGAGAGAGAGAGAGAGAGAGAGAGAGAGAGAGGTTTTGAGAACCAATGTGAAACACTAATATCAATATTGATATTAGTATAAAATAAAATTATAATATTAAAAAAAATTGCAAACCTTATATTAGTCTTTGAAGCTCAAAGACAATTGTCTCTTTCAAATTCCGTTGGTTTTCCTTCTTTCTTCTATTCAAATTTTTAGCAAAAAAGTTATAAAGAAAGTTTTTATAATATTAGAGATAATTACAGTCATCCAATTACAATAGCAAGATTTCATCACATTTGAAGTAAATTTTCGATAAGACTCATAACTAAATAATTATATTGTTTGAATTAAGTTACGAAATAGTAAGATTTATGAAAGTTTATGATTAGGTGTTGATGATCAACAATCTCAAGAAATTGTTGAAACGAGTAAGAAATACAAGGAGGTGATCCACATGTAGCTTTAAGTGTTACGTGGTAAGTTAGATTTACTTTTAGTAATTAAGACCAATAAAAATATGAATTTATGATATTTGAATAAATTGTTAAATTATAATGATTAGATAATGTATTTTATGTTATATATGATAATTGATTGATTTATTGACTATGGATTAAATAATATGTTGAAAATCAAATATATAAGAATTTATATTTTTAAAATGACGGATTAATGAAAAATATACTGAGAAGTTATATAAAAATTTTAAAATATGATTGAAAAATTGATATAATATATGATGAGACAATTTAATAAATATGATAAAAATAATAATTTTGAGTTAGAGCTAGATAGTTGAATTAAATGCTTTGATGTATGCTTGATTGCATATTATTGCTCATATGCATAAGAGGGAAGATCATGAAGGCAACAGGTCTGGCTGAGAAGACCATGAGGGTAACTGGTCTGGATGAAACATGTCGATATGTGAGAAGATGTTCCCAGATGATAATATGAAATGATCTAATGAGAAAGAAATAAAGATAATTTAAATTCAACATTACATTTGTTTTTATATTTATTATTAATGGCTGAGATGCTAAAGAATCAGTTTTGATTATTAAGTGATTGATAGATAGATGAATTTCATAATGAGATAATTTTGATGATAAATAAATAGAAATGATGATATAATAAATAATATTATTATTGATTGTTTTTATGATGTAAAGTTTATGATGATATTAAATTGAAAATATTATATTGATAAAATATATGAGATATATGTATTAAAAGATGATAGCCTGATAATTTATTTATTAAGAGAAAATGATAAATGATTGAATTAGAATGTGAGAAGAGATACATGGTTAATTATGTTGATTTAACAATGATTGAATATAACTAGAAATATACAAATAGAGTACTTTTAGTAAATTTAATTTCAGAGTTTGTGAAGCTCACTCCTCATTGTTAAATAATTTCAGGTAGCAGACCGGACAGATAAATTTGTGAGCTGAGATTAAAACTGAATTATTATTTGTAAGTCTCGTGGTCCATATCCTCAAACTAATAGAAGAAAAAAAAATTTGTAGATATTCATGCATCTTTAGTATGTTATATATATTGTTTCAGATAGGATATTAATAATATAATTCCCCTATTGAGGGTTGATGCATGTTTTTATATTGTTACATATATGTATCATGTTTGGATTTCAAAATGTGACGACATCGTCTCAGGGGTGGCTAACCCGGGATGGGTCGTTACAGTTTTTTATATCTAATACTTTTCGATAATTTTTATAAGAAAATAACATCATCACCAAGTCGGAACATGAATTTTCGATCTACCTTCAAAATTTGGTGGTGAACCGTCGTCGGAAACAATTGGGTGGGTCACACTCTTCGATGAACTCCGACACCCATGAGTGTGTTTTGTCGTTGCATTTTCAATTTTTGACTTTTTTGATTTTTTTTGTAAAATTAAAATCCCTGTTTTAATTATGTTTAATGTATAATAATGGGTATTGTACTCTACAAAGATTGAAGGGGACAATGTTAACCTATTCTTATGGGGTAAATTAGCAAACTTCGTGTGTATATATATAATCTTTAAAAAATAATCAAAAGTTGAGAAAAAAGATTTTAAGAAATTGAATTTATCTCCTCGACAAGTATTGTGTCATACATTAAATCTCTGTTTTATAAAAAAAAATTATTTTAAAAACTTTTTTATCAAGGAAAAACTAAAGTTATAGCTATACCAAAGGACAAGAAATTTATGCATAGTAAAAGAAGTTATCGTTGTAGTGTAAGGTTTAATCTAATTAGGTAATTAGGTTAGAAGGAAAAACTCTTTTTTTAATAATTTATTGTGTTTGTTTGTCTTTAAAACTTCTAAGCGACATATGTGTTGAACTTTTGTTTTAGGCTTTTAGCTTATTGTTGCAATTGACTCTTCTTCATGATCCATCGAAAAGCATAGATAATTTTGCAAAATTTATTAAAAAATTCATGAGGCTTGTGGAAGGGTAATTCTAACGCAGAGACCGTGTTGAAAAAAAAAATTGAAGAGAAAACGTATGGAAACATAAATAATGACATTTTCAATGTTTGGTAAAATAATTAAAACTGTAGTTAAAGTCAATCTTTACCTTAAGGTTTTTATTTTGACTTCAATCACTTATTAAATAACAACGATCGTCCTTTCAGTAAAGATAATAAAAAAAATGATAAAATGACAAAAAATAACTTATTTTAATTTTCATCCATCAATTATATCGATTTCATGTAAAATGAAAATATCAATCATTCCACTTTACTTTCTTCGTACTTTTCTTTTCTTCCAAAAAAAGATAGAAAAAGTGTTTTCCTTCCTTCTCTTTCTTATTTTCTCTCACTTTTCCTCTTTACCAATCATAATCTTGACTCAAACCTTTTACTGCATTTGTTAGTAATTTTGCATGTACTCTTCCACAAGTTTGACATTTGAGGATCAACCGTTTTATTTTGGATCACCATCCGTGAGATTCACTGACTTTAACCGCACGTCAATGTCGTGGGAGTCAACATATGTCCGTGATCACTTTGTCAAACTAGAACAATTGGCTCCAATACCACTTATTAAGAAGTGGTGAAAAGCTTATATGCAGCTTGATATGCATAAATGAACACCAACTTGACCTAAAGCTTAAAATCGTAAGTTTTGAATTCAAATAATGTGGTCCATGAAGCGATTTTATTTCTTATTTCTTTTTGATATGAGATTGATTTTACAGATCTCATTTTGCTTATACCTAAATATTCCCAACATTATTTTACAACATGATAGACTAATTTGAATGCCAACAACGAAATTAAATTTTGAAGGAATGTTACCATCAGCAGTCACAAGTGAATTGAAATATGAGATTTGTTTGTGCAGTATAAGTGTGTGGATTCCATTCGTGTATATGAATAGATGAAATATGTCAATAGCATCAAAATAATTTATTTTTAAATTGCTTTAATCCTCACTTAAATCAATTATCAAACTACGCCATTGAGTCTAAGATCAAGTAAAATATTTCTTTCTCTTTTAATATACAAAGTAAGAATTTTCTTGTCCAGAAGAAATCATCAAGAAAAAAAATAATTGGGCCCTATTATTTTTTCAACTTTAACCAATCTGCACGTCTACGCAACATATTGGGTGGTTTGAATTCAAGCCCAAATTATCGTAGGCCTAGCGGCTCTCTTATTTATGAAATAACTCGACAGGGTAGGGTATCATCTCCACTTGCGCCCCAAAGTTATGGCCCAAGGAATTGATGACATTGTCATCGTAGGTCCATTTATCATATTTTCAACGGCTTGGACATTCTAAATTTGAGCAGGCTCCAAACCCGAATCCGTTTCGCTTCACCCAAATTGCATATCTAGGCGATCACATTGGGTGGTTAGAAAGCAATCCCAGATTTTTGTGGGCCTAGCTATCTCATTTCTTTTTAACTTGACAGGGTTTGAAGAACTAATGGTCCCAAACATCTATCGTGGCTAATTCAGTCCCACAAGAAAATTAGAAAAATCTGAGCCAAAATCTTCAACACCCAATGAAATGAAAGATAAAGATACCACACAGATAAGGAACCTTAACTTATAACTCCCTATATATGCATACCCACCAAGCATTACACTTCCATCACTCAAAAAATCTGCAGTCTCTCAACTACTCATCACCCTAAAACTCTCATTTACAACAATGGCCGCCTCAACTATGGCTCTCTCATCTCCAGCATTCGCCGGACAGGCGGTGAAACTCTCTCCATCCGCCTCTGAGCTCCTCGGAAACGGTCGTTTCACCATGCGTAAAACCGGGGCGAGAAAGCCTGTTTCATCTGGAAGCCCGTGGTATGGCCCAGACAGAGTTAAGTACTTGGGCCCATTCTCCGGTGAGGCCCCATCTTACTTGACTGGTGAGTTTCCCGGTGACTATGGTTGGGACACTGCTGGGCTCTCTGCTGACCCAGAAACTTTCGCTAAGAACCGTGAGCTTGAAGTGATCCACTCAAGATGGGCCATGCTTGGAGCCCTGGGATGCGTCTTCCCCGAGCTTTTAGCCCGTAACGGTGTCAAGTTCGGTGAAGCCGTTTGGTTCAAGGCAGGATCCCAAATCTTCAGTGAAGGTGGGCTTGACTACTTGGGCAACCCAAGCTTGATCCACGCACAAAGCATCTTGGCCATATGGGCGACACAGGTGATCTTGATGGGTGCTGTTGAGGGTTACCGTGTTGCCGGTGGACCACTCGGAGAGGTGACTGACCCATTGTACCCAGGTGGGAGCTTTGACCCATTAGGCTTGGCTGATGACCCAGAGGCTTTTGCTGAGCTGAAGGTGAAGGAGCTCAAGAATGGTAGATTGGCTATGTTCTCTATGTTTGGATTCTTTGTTCAAGCTATTGTGACCGGCAAGGGTCCTTTGGAGAACCTTGCTGATCACCTTGCTGACCCGGTCAACAACAATGCCTGGGCCTATGCCACAAACTTTGTGCCCGGAAAGTGAGCTTAAAGAGTGAGAGAGAAAGATTTATCTTTGTTTCGTTTGTTGTGATGTACATTTTATGCAAATTAATTAATGGAGAGCTTAATGTCAATTTCGTGTGCTAAAATTAATTAATAAATTACTATTGGTTATACGCGAAATACCAAATATATATATATATATATATATATATATATATATATATATATTCTCAATGTTCGAATTTATGTGTCACATTCATTTTTCACCGAATCAAACTATTTTTTCCCTTTACCATTTAATCAGTAAAGTACTTGATAATTTGCGAATATAATTTTATAAAGTTCACGAATACTATTCGAAAAATATTTTATTTTGATTTTAAATTAATAAAAAAATATTTAAAAATCGACTAAAAATTATACAAAAAATCAATTATGACACATAAAGAGTATCATTTACATTTATGATTATTGTGGGATATGACTAATACTTTAATCTTATGTTTGGTTCATGATATTGTTGGATTGAGACTAAAGTAGATTATTGATCCTAACACTATTCACTAAGGAAAATTTTAGTCCCAAAGAGATGGGATAGATTATATCCCACGAGAAAATGTGGGACAAAAAATATTTGATTATGATTAATTTTATCTCACTTTAATTCAATATAAACAGTAAATTCTCCAAATCGAATGTGAGGTAATTGTTCATTGGGGCTAAAACAGTCTAATTCTACCTTAATTCCCCAACAAAATAGACCCTAACGGAAAGTTCACTTAATTAAAAAAAACTTATTTACCAGATAGAAATATGGTCAACGGAAAATTTGAAAGGAGTTAATTTAAATTTATCAAGATGTTAAAAATACTACTTTAAATGATGGAGAATTCAGAATTATCGAATTAATAGATCGAAACCTCAATATATATCCGATGGATTGGATATATACAAATTGAATTGGGATCAAACTCCAATCCTTTAACATGTCTATGTATAACATACTTGAAAAAACTTATGAGTATCACCATACTGCTTATAAAACATACACATACATAATAAAAATTTCATATTATTATCTATTATATAATATTAAAATCATATCAAATTTATTATTATAGCAAATCAAAAAAAATCTGAATTTAATTAATTTGTTATCGAGTTATTAACCAAATTAAATTATTATATATTTTTAATTTTAAATCAATAAAGTAATTAAAATTTCACAAATATGACTTCATAAAGTTCACGAGTATTCAATAATTATTTTATTATGATTTTAAATTAGTAAAATATTCATTAAAAATTATATTTTTTCTCTGAGAAAAAAATAGAAGTTAAAATCAAAATTGCTTTTAAAATCCAACTATGACATATAAATTCAAAAGGAGAGAGTATATTGACAATTCGACAAAGCATTTAACAAAAAACGTGGCAACCATGGCCTTATAAACCTTTCATTTATCCTATTCGTCTCAAATGTAACCGTTTAAAATTTGTAAGTAAGCAAATGATTGAATGAGTAATTGCAATTGGATTTTAGCTTAAATGTAACTTATCTAATTATTATCCTCCTATTTCTATAGAAGCCGTATTCTACCGTAATTTTTTTTTATCAACAAAAAAATTAATATATTGATGAAGGAAGGTATACCATACATATGCTAAAAAAAAAACAAAAAGACATAAATTCTAGCCGACCCAAACATAGACCGAAACAAACATCTAATAAAGAAGAATTATTGGTTGCATCGAGTGTAATCGGTTGAAAACTTAACTGGTGATTTTTTGGAACTTCATTAATAATATATGACATGCACAATTATCATTACTAATAAAATTTTTAAAAATTATCAGTTAAGTTTCCATTGATATCTGATAAAACCAATAATTTTTTCCCAATAACACCGAACACTTGCAAAGATAGCAAAATAACAAAGCGAGAGACCAATCCAATCCAGCAATCAAAAAACTATAGATTATCGGGGTACTAAGTGATGTTTACACCTTTGGTGTTTTTTTAATAAATTTTGATAAAAATAATAATTTTATCATTATATAATATAATATCAAAATCAAATCTAAGTTATTATCAAAACAAATTAATACAAATCAAAACTCTTTGTTTATGGGACATGGATCATGAAGGAATGAATCATATAAATTTTATGATATTTATTTGTAATTTGATACTTTTAATGTTTGGAACAATAAATTTTTTGATATGAATTCACTATAAAATTAATCAATTAAATTGTTATTAATTTATAAATTAACTATACAAAATCAAAAATAAAAACCCTATTTTCAAGGTACTCTTTTCTCCAGCATTCCCTCGTTTTCCTTTCCCTTTCTCACTTTTTCTTTCTTTAAATTCTTTATTTTTTAACATTTTAAATGTAAAACCTTAGTGAAATTATATAATTTAACGTCAAAAAATAAGCATAAAAACTTATTTTAATATATTATTTAAATATTCTTTTAAATTTAATTAAAATAAAATAAATTTATTTTCATTTACATAAAAAAGGTGTAAAATCCGATTGACGGTGAGACGTAAATGAAAGCAAGAGAGCGGATATGGTGAAAAATAATAATTTGGATAGCTGAAGCCCATCTTTATGCAGGGGTTCCTGTCTCTGGCTCATGCACGTCACCCCTTTATGGAGGCAGTTGTTTTGAGCGGCAAACATCTTTCGAGTTTCAACTTTAAACTTTCAACCCTCTTTAGGCTGTAGCCAATCCGTGATGCTTCATCGCCATCTCTCTCTCTCTGTCTCTCTCTCCTATATCTAAATCTCTCTGCACAACCCACCAACTCCCTTTTCTCTATCCAGAACCATCATCCCACTAGACCCCACACATGTAGTCCCCACAACAATCTGTGGGACCCAGGAGTCAAACAAACTGGCTATAAAAAAGGTCAAAAAACCCCTAAAAAATTATTATCACTGTACGCAGCCCACTTCTCTCTCTCTCTCAATTGTCTTAACCCCGAGAATGGCGGACTACAGTGGCGGAATCTCCCTCTCCCAAGCTCACACCTCCGACGACTCATCCTCCGACCACAGCCCCGGGACCCTCCCCACTCTCTCTACCCTCGCGTGTGGAAGTGGGCCAACCATAACCACCGTTGATCATCAGCACCACCATATCCAGATTCAATCATCCGTCGAGCGATCATCAGCCCGAAAGCCCAGAGGCAGACCTCCTGGCTCCAAGAACAAGCCCAAGCCGCCCATCGTCATCACCCGTGAAAGCGAGTCGACCATGAAGCCGGTGGTCCTCGAGATCTCCGCTGGCTCTGACGTCATCGACACCATCGTCGGTTTCGCCCGTCGGCAGCGAGCGGCAGGACTCAGCGTGTTCAGCGCGTCTGGATCGGTCTCAAACGTCACGCTCCGGCACCCGGTGTCTCATGCGCCTGCTCTCTCTCTTCATGGGCCCTTCAACATTTTGTCCCTCACTGGCACATTTTTCGGGTCTTCTTCGTTTCCTTTCTCTAGTCCTTCTAGTAGTTCTTTAACGAAACCACCATCTTCTTCTTCTTCTCCTTGTGGGTCTCCTTCTTGTTCGTTGAGCTCTTGTTCTTGGTCGTTGTATTCTTGTTTTGGGATCACTCTTGCAGCGAATCAAGGGCAGGTGTTTGGTGGGATAGTGGCGGGGAAAGTGACGGCTGCAAGTCAGGTGGTGGTGGTTGGTGCGACTTTCTTGAATCCTGCGTTTCACAGGCTGCCGTGTGGCGCTACTGAGGGTGGAGGTGAGGCTGATCATCATTATCAGCAGCAGCAGCATAATCAAGAGGGTAGAGCTGCTGGTGGTGGTGAGAATTGTTCGAATGCTGGAATGTCCATGTCGGTTTATGGAGTGTCGAGTCCTGCACCACTTAATTGTCTCACCACTCCTCATGATATGCCTTGGGGTCCCACCTCTCGTCCTCCTTACTAACATCGTTCGATCATTAATGAAGAAGAAGAATAAATGCATATGGTGAAGAATATATGTGCAGATGCAAAGATACCTTTTAGGCTTTTATAAGCTGTAGTTTTTTTTTTAGTTAGTAATTAAGCTTTTAGGTGTTTTAGAAGGCAAAGAAAAAGGAGTATTTATCAGTCTCTCTGGGATTGTCATTGTAATTGGGGCTGGTTTTGTTGTCTCTCTTTTGAAGGTCGCAATCTTTAAAGTCGTGCTTTGCTAATTGGATCAAATCACTGTGACAATCCAATATCTCTTTAATATTGCGTTATGGTCGTCGATACATGCTTAATTATTTATTTTTTCTTATGGGTTTCAGCTTTGAGTTTTTTTTCTCAGTAATTTTCCTTAGTCAAAAGAGTCATGGACGGGAGGAATTCTTATGCGTTTACGGTAATTGATGAGGAGAAAGAAAAACCATCAATTGTTAAGAGAGAAAGAATCTCTGTAACTGACAGCGAAAATTTCATTGCTCAATCTAGACAAGAATTTCCATGCTTTACATGTTCCAAGCTTAAAAAAAGGAGATAATTTTAAATTGATTCATGCCTTAAATGTATAACTTACTGTCTTCTGTCTCCTTTTGTTTTATCCATTTTTATTGACGGGTAACGAAGATTCCAATATTTTGTTTTTTAGCTGCAACTGAAAAGTAAACATATAGTATGTCAGTTGGTTCATAGATCCATTAATGTCAGGGTTCGAAGCGACTAAAACATCCTCGGGAAGGGCCCGTTTCACTAAGTTCAAAGCAAACCACAGATAAGTCTGAGTGAAAGAAAGAGACTTGTCTGTAATATCTATGCAAAGATTTTGATCATGGAAGAGACTAGCTATATAGCTAACTAGCCTCTACTGTTTTTGTTTAGCTTTCATCACTGAGCTATCTTTTCTATTTTCTTGTCCAGTTGTGTCCTTGCACGTTCAACACAGACCCTTTGAATTTACCAGCTTTGAATCAGCTGAGTTTATTGGATATAGATTCTTACTTCATTGATAATTATTTAACAATTTCATTGGAATATTAACTATACATACAATGTTAATAGAATTGAAATTTCTGTTTCGATGCAAAAATAGACAAAGTTGTGGACAGCAAAATTGACATTTCAAGATACAAAGTAATAAGCTCTTGCCATGTAAGCACAATATATATATTTTTTTTAAGTCTTGCTAATAAAGTTTCTACATGTTACTTACTAATTTTTAAAAGGTTACCGATAAATTTTTTTGATTGAAAAATATAAAAACTTGTTGTCACTAACTGCTAACTGCTGTTTCCAAATCAGTGCTAGAGTTTATTAGTTGAATGTGAGTTGTTTGTCCCATATGTATAGAATTTTTAATGATAAAAATGTTTTTAAATATTTAATAATAACGGGGATAAATTTAAAACAAAAAAAACATAAATTTATTTCTCGTGAATTTAATACATACCAATAACAATGCAATAATAATACTAGAATTGAGATATGAATATTAATAATATTTTATTCACATGTAATGTTCCCCAATGTAACATGTCAATCCTTATTTCTTATTAGTTATATATGGATTGGAACTTCTACACAGATTTTCAACCACGAAGGCACCAAAATGATTTTGATATTAATAATTTATGCTATGCTATAATATAAAATTTTACTTTTTATTTTCTATTTTTAATAAGATAACATAATGTGATTAAAATAACTTTAGAAACACTTTAATTGTAAAATTGGTTCTACACAAAAGTCTTCGTTAACTTTATGTATTATTCGATAATCCTTATGAAAGGGGAATTTAATACGTTATCTTTCAGATTCATTGAACCATAAAAAAAAAAAAAAAACGCATATATGTCATAAAGACGGTCTTGTGGAGTTAATATTCTCATCAATATTAATCATATACGGATTCAATCAGGTTAAATGAAGATACGTTATGTGATGATTTTTTTTATCTATATTAATCAAATATGGACTCAACTGAGTTAATGTTAATTGTAGATTAATTTATCTACATGATCGACGCGCTTTCTTTTAAAAAGATAAACTTAAAAATAACGTGTTAACCTTTCTTACACTCGAATAATTTTCGAAAAGATATCAATTTCGAATACAGTCTTAGCTTCCTGTCTCAAGTGGGTTTAATTTGGTTATTTTTAGCTGTTTGATCTCTTGTTGCCTACTCCATAAACCCTAATAATGTCTCCATCATTAAGATATATAAGACTAATGAATCCAAAAAAGAAAGTGAAAGGAAAAAAACTAGGGTTTGTTTTTGGAAGATAAATATTTAGGGTTTATTTGACCTACCACTAAATATAATTTATGATTTTTAAAACGTTTTAGGAAAAGAAACAATAACAAAATAATTTTGTAAATAAATTTATAATCTTTTTCAAAAATCATTTCATAATTATTTTATGTGTGAGTAGCTTTTGTTAGTGAGAAATCGTAACCATTTATAAACTCGACCATCAACTAGAACAGTTCTTTTTAAAAAAAAAATTTCTAAACACAGTACTTTTATTTGCAGGCATTAAAGGATGAATAAAGTCCAGAATCCAGTCAAAGTGCTCAGAAAGTCCCAAGCCGTCTCTGCTCTTCCATTTATTAACTTTTCGTATTCTTTCAACCCATGAGAGAGAGAGAAAAAGAGACGTTAGAGAAGTAACTTTTTTCTCCCAAAGACAAAAAAATGATAATTACTGTGGTGAAAAAAGGAAAAAAAAAAAGAAGAAAAGAAAACCTGTTGGTGGTGTTTGGCTGTTTGCTTGTGTGAACTGCGAAGTGAGGTGACTGCAACAACTGAGTAGAGCTCTCGCAAGTTGGCGCACGCGTGGTCAGATAAGAACCGCATGAGCAAAGGCTGAATTGGACACTTGTCATCCTCCCATTGGTCGAGTCATTCTCTTCACGTACGGGAGTGAAGTAAAAGCTGCTTCTGATCACTTCCTTCTTTTTTCACCGCCTTGCATAAGTTCACTAGAATTATATTATCACGACGGTCCGGTTGGTCAAACGTCAAAGTTGAAAATACCAGACTGGAGAGATTACTAATTCCATGCCTGACTTTTGCTACAAAAGAGCATGTTTTGTCACGCAATTTTGCAGTGTTTTGAGAAAGCGAAAGGGAACAAGGTGTGGAAACAGTAATGCATGTGCATTGGGAATTGGAACAAGTGTGATCACTTTATGAGACTTGAGAGAGGAAAATTCAGAGGTTTCACTGCAGATATAAGTAGCTAAGCTAGGTTAGGGTTCAAGCTAACTTTGGGATTAACACTAGTGGAGAATTCGATCCCTTAAGGTGTTGAGTTGCCCAGTCAAACTCTTCCTGCCAACCCCCAACACTTCTCCTTTGAATAGCAGATTTGAAGCCATATCGTCTTGAAAAACCAACAATCAAAGAAAATATCGTCTCTTCACTCTTGAACTGAACTTGATTGCGGAATAATTAGCAATCAAGTAATTAGACCAAGATGGTTGACTGTTCTTTTAATACAATTTTTATTAAATACCATATAATTTTTTATTTTATAATATTTTTATTGTTTTATAATTAATTTTAAAGCTTTACGTCAAAATAAGAAGTTAGACCAAATAAGTTATAATACTTAAAAACAAATTTTACTTTGTTGATATTTCCATAATTATGGCGTGCTGCTGTGAGAATAACTCTACTCCCACAACGCACTCAAATGAATTCTCCACTGGAAAGGCTGCCTTAGGCTTCGTACTATGCATGACTGATGACTATATTTATCTGTCTGTGAAGGGGACAAATGACAAAACCCTTTTTGTCCATCATCTCTTAGGGTTCTTATGCGAACTAGAATTTGGTGAAAGATGTTTTTTTTGTAACAAAGATGAATATAGATTTTGATGATGAATTATAAAAACAATAAAGATAATTGGTATTTTATAATGGTTAGTGATCAAATCACAAAAAAACATAGAGAAAAAAATAAAGCAATTCTTATTTATTGTTCATGTTTCCATATCCTTGACCTCCGATGATAAGGGTACGTTGAGGAAAGACAACAAATTTTGATATTCTCTTGCTTAGAAGATTTATCGATAACTACTTCAATCTTCGTTAGTAAAATCAAGAAAATCCATTGATAATGTGTAAAGGCTAAAAAAAAGATTTAAGTCTACGTGACTGGGTCTTATTTGGTTTACTCGCAGGATGTTGGTTTAGCTTTATCCATTTACCTCCACTTCCTTTAAAGTCGAAGGGTTCCATGCAATCTCTCTCTAAGACCAATTTACGTCTACAGTGATAAAGGTACAATGAGTGGACACAAGAAATTTTAACAATTTTTTTTACTTAAGAGATCTGTTGGTAACTGCTTTAATCTACATTAGTAACATCAAGGAAATCCATTTGTAACGTGCAAGGGCTAAAATAAAAACCAATTTACATTCGCGTGGCAGGTTCTAATTGCTCTAATCACGGGACAATTATGCTTGCTATCACGAGCGGATGTCTGTTTATCTTTATCCATTGATCTCCAATTCCTTTAAAGATGAAGGACTCTCTCTCTCTTCAAAAATAAATGAAAAAAAATCCCCATGTGTTTTGGGTTGGGCTGCCTTATTATTACGTAGAGATCTTAAGCAATAGAAGTGGACTTGGGATTTAGATTACGACATGCATGTCCCCTGACACAGGAGGCCTAGAAGAATAAAAAAGGGTGGGCTATGTATTGGGCTGTCATGCCTTGACCTGCAACACAACCCTACTTTCACTTTTGGGTCCATTACAGAAACAAAAACTTCTATTTTGAGCAACAACACATGTTTATTCGTCTGTGTTGGGATACATAAGAAGAAAGAACGATTCAGAATGCTAAAAAATGAGTTCTTCGGAGCCTCAAACATATTTCACATCTGGATAAATTATCATACCATAACTATATATGGAGGCAAATTGATTTTGGTCAGAAAGCCATTATTAATTTAATATGATGATGTGGTATATATTTTTTTAAATGACATAATTTTGTTCATTCAAATTAAATAAAAAATTAAAATGAACTTAAATTGAGTCTTTTATTCCCTCATTAAATTAAGAGAATCAGGATTAAAGTTAAAGATGCTTCATCCTAGAGTCGTGGAAAAAACAACCGCGTAACCCTTTTGCTTGTCGTGCATGTTAGATTATTTACATGCGAGTTATTTCACATCGAAAGAAATAAAAAATAAGATTAAGTTATATACATGGTTTGGATTCAAAACTCATGAGTTTAAGTTTCTAAGTCATATTGGTGCCCATGCTTATATATCAAGCCCGTGTTTGTGATCTCTCGCCGTGTAAAGTAACCTTAACAAATTGGTATCAAAACCTGGTTTGAGTTGGTCACGATTGTGTAACTCCTACGTTATTGCCCCGTGGTTGAGTATGAGAAAGGTTTGTGTAGTCACAGTTGTCTGCCCCGTGAGGACTCTCATGGTTGAGTTTGGTTTTGTGTGGCCACAGTTGTCTACCTCATGAGGACTCTCGTGGTTTGCTTCTCTCATGGTTGAGTTTGGTTTGGTTTCTCCTGTTGATCGATTGACCGATAGTTCTATTCAAGGGGGGAGTTTGATATCTACATGAGAGTTATCCCACATCGAAAATAAATAAAAAAATAAGAATGGATTGTATACATAGTTTGGATTTAAGACTCATGAGTTTAAGCTTTTGAATTACATTGGTGTCCATTCATGTATATCAAGTTCATGTTCGTGTGATCTTCCGTCATGTTCGTGTGATCTTCCGACCTTACCTGTGCACATACTCTGTTTTCATCTTTCTTGTCAAAGTATTAACTTTTACTTAATTACTGTTGCTAAAATTTACTCCAAATTACTTGAATTTTTTTTTTAGATTTGTTTATATACTTTTATAGTTATAATTTTTTTAAATAAACCTATAATCTATCTATATATATATATATAAAAGTTTGAAAGGGTGTAAAACTTTTGATAGACAAAACATCTTTATTTAAACGAAATAGTTTTGATCTATAATTATTGGGCTATATAAATATAATATTGTAATTTTAAATAGAATTTGAACTGATAAAATTTTTAAT
Organism: Bretschneidera sinensis; assembly: GCA_023935145.1. Lineage (NCBI taxonomy): Eukaryota > Viridiplantae > Streptophyta > Magnoliopsida > Brassicales > Akaniaceae > Bretschneidera > Bretschneidera sinensis. Next base: position 4,893,393 of record CM043698.1, read on the forward strand.
TGTTCTATCAAAATTTAGATTTTTATAATTTTTTATTGGTCTATTATAATTTGGATTAAGTCTGAATATAGTGTAAAACTTGTGATAACTTATTCAACTCCATAGAGACAAGATATTGTCATTAGAGTGAAACTTTTGATAACTTATGCAACTCCGTAGAAACAAGATATTCATGTTTTTAAAAAATTAATATGTTAACTCAGTGGCATTATAACATTGTGGTTTTACTTTGCTCAATTTTTCTCTTTTAAAATAAATAGTATCGTTATATAAAAGAGAATAAATTTATTATATAAGAATATAGACTCAAATGAATGTTTTTCTTAAATAAAAAGAAGATATATATTTTTTCTTTTTTGTCAACGTAATTTCAATTAGAATATTAATTTTGTGAGATTTGATTTGACAGTGTTCTACATACAACTTAGGTGTGAAAATCATTTGGTAGTCGATCTGAAAATTCTAGTTATTGAATTACAAAAAAAAAATGAAGTAATTTATGAAACAAAAATTATTAGATATTTTTTTCTCAATTTTTTTTGTTGTTGTGATTCAGCATTATCAAAATATAATTTGTTAATTCAGTATTACTAAAATATAAAAAAATATTTACATTTCAAATATATTAAAATAAAAAACCAATCATTCGTTATTAACATAATTTTTAAAAAATTTAACCGTTATCAAACAAAATTACTGAAGTTTTAAAAAAATAATATCAAATACCAAAATAACGCTATCATTAATTGCATTATCTTTGTTTGAGCTGAGCAGAGCAGCTGCTTGAGTGATAATACCATTAATTAACAAAACACACGAATACAATGCCTTCTCCAAATCAAGAAACAAAGGAATTACCACTCAATCTTCTTCTCCTTTTCTCCTAGACAAGCTTGTCCTTCATGTTCTTGATTACCTTCTCATAAAATCTTATTGATTGCACCTTCACCCATTCCCCGCACCTCTTTATTCAGTCCTCATACTTTACATGAATTGGAGGAACTGTCATGCCAATCACAGTACCTTACAAAACAAATAAAAAATTTACACATTACACGAGAAACAGAGACAGAGAGAAAAAATTTAGATTACCCATGTAAAGGAGTGTTAACAAATCAAACATGCTTCCCACATAGGAAATTAACAATAACCCACAAACAGTTGCTGCAAATTCAAACCATTCACTCTCAGCACTCACACGAAACTTCCATCTTATAGCTTTCTCATTATGGTACTCTGTGTTGCAGATAGATGAAAATGTTCAAAGAGAAATCATCAACCATAGGTCGCTGAGCCATCCCAATATTGTCAGGTTTAAAGAGGTAAGCTTATTGTTGATTATTTCCTATCTTTTCAAAAGAGACGATGGCTCAATTTGCGTTTTTCTACTCCTACTCAAGGTCATTTTAACTCCTACCCATCTGGCCATTGTAATGGAATATGCTTCTGGAGCAGAGCTTTTCGAGCGAATATGCAATGCTGGGCGCTTCAAAGAGGACGAGGTTCTTATTTCATTATTTAATTCATTTATCAGTGCATGCACTTCTGTAGGGTTTATGTACTCCAGTTTCTGGTGCAGGCTCGCTTCTTCTTTCAACAACTTATATCTGGAGTCAGCTATTGCCATGCTATGGTAACTAAAAGTTTTCTCCAGTTGTTGATATTTGTTCATATTGTGTTCTTAGGATGTGGATTAGATGAGTAATTTTTTCTTTAAAATGTTCTTTCCTGATGATGCAAGTATGCCACCGCGACTTGAAGTTGGAAAACACTTTGTTGGATGGAAGCCCAGCTCCTCAGTTGAAAATTTGTGATTTTGGGTATTCCAAGGTACCATTTGTCTTTCTCTTTATGCTCTCTTTGTTGTTAGTTCTGGGCTTATTTATCTTACTGAAATTATGGCTGTCGTGCTTGAGAATAAAATTTTCCTGGTGTATGTCACTGGCTCACAGTGATGTCCAATATTAGCTCATAAAGTAAGCTGGTAAGTTACTTAGGGATTGTAGAGTTGTGGTTAGTTGGTGAGGTAGTTGCATTTGTCTTGATGGAACCTTAAAGTATGTTTAAGTAAACTCAAATTCTCAAGTTTCTCAAACTTCTATGGACATAATAATTTATTGGCTTGATTTCCAAAAAAAACTGAGGCAAGAGTATGATGGCAAGGTATGCTTTGAAACATAATTCAAATTAATTTGTTACTTTTATTCAATCTTTCCTTATTATTCAGCTTCAGCTTTTAAGTAAAATTTTAAGAATTCAAGGCTAGGACTTAGAGACTTGGTGTTATAATTGGCTAGCATGCTGTTCTGCAGTTGTGTGTTTTTATGTGATGATATTATATTGACTGATCTCTCCCTCTCCCCCAATATGCCTCTTTAATTGTCGTAGAGACTTGGTGTTATAATTCTGGAACTTTTCTTGAAGTCAAAGACAGCTTGGCTGTAAATTTTAGATAAATAAGTTGGATCATCGGGGGATTAGCTGGTTTTTTCTCCCTCGGCCCTCTAGAAAAACCTTTTGTGAACATCGGGGATGCGGGTCCTGGGTATCTCATGGTGCAGGTGAGAGCCTTGAGCCACGTCATACTGGCATGACAGAGAAGCAAAGTATCAACACTCCCAATAGTAGTTTGTTCTTTAATTGGTCAACTCAATTTGTATGTGTGCCTGATCATATGTGCACCAGCAGTCTGACAGCCCAATTTAAGAACTAGAAAGAGGTGGCCTATGAGATGATTATCTGAAATACTGCTACCTAGAAATTATGCACTTGAGCAATGCTAGAAATAGAACACAGGAGACAGTAAATATTTATTCCCACCATATATGTTATTTGCAAAATAATTTTAGGAGAATTAAGTCTTCTGGGATGAATCATTGGTGCTCAATAACCCCTATATGCAAAATTTTATTGATGGTCATCAGCCTGTCCTATGCTTATTGGATTTTTTTTGTTATGGTCGTGCGGTCATCTAGAGTGGGTGTTTGTTAATCTAAACGGTAAACTTCAACTTTAACTTCAGATCCATTTCATTATCTATGAATGAGGACAGGACTTCCAGTTGGGTCTTTTCATACACCAATTTCTGTGTCATACTGGTCTTCATAAATGACTGTGACCTTTGTATTCAGTTGCTTGTCAAGCTACCATTTTCTAAATGTTTCATGATTCATACGTACGGTTAAACAGTTTTCTTTGGAAAGAGTTAATTATCATAATGTGAAATTGCGTTCTCAGCAAAGATGAATGTTGGTTGCCTAAGTGATGGAGGAGACAATGAAAAATAGATTTAGTTTTAACTTTCTTTCGCATATAATATCTTCGAGAGATACCAGTTATATAGGACTATAATTCCCTATAAATAATACAACTATTATGGTTTGTGTAAATCTTCATTTTTTGGATAATATATAATATCATATATATATATATATTATAAAGTATAAAATATAAACAAAATTATATAAAATATTAAAAAGTAAAAACAAAATGAAAGTCAATAAAATCTTTACTTTATAATCAATTTTGCGTTTGTTTTGTCAAAAGATAATCATTGCAAAGAAAATATATCTATTTAATTAGAATCTATAACATATAGAATCTTTATTATAACCTTATTATAAATTAATTTATCTCCATGATTCATTATTTGATGACCGGATTTACCTAGAAGCTATATTAGATTGACAATTCTTTATATAAAAATCTTTTGTCATTAAAACAAGTTTGCGTACAAATTAAAGCAATGAATTCTATTAATTTTTAACTAACTTCATGTAAGTAAACCCCATGTAAATGTATATGCGTAAAACATTAGCTAGACAAAAAAAAAAATCTTTCTATAATAATTGTTTTTAGGTTAAGTATTTTTTTTCTTTCATCGAATTATGATTATCCATATAAAGAATTATTTTGCAAATAATTCAAAAATTACTCTATATAAACAAAAATTCCATAAAAAATAAATCATCATGTAATTAAGTCCTTAAAATTACACTTTCTTCTCTTAATATAATCAAGTTTTACGTTTAACTTTAAATAAGGAAATCATTTGAAATATCTAAAAAATGTAATCAATATGTTCAGTTTTTTTTTTTTGGTAAAAATTTAATTACTTTGCAAGTAAATCTATTAAATTGAAAAAAATAGTAATAATGATTCAATTAAAAAATTTTAATTTAATTTTATAAAATTTTTAGCCCATTAATAAATTCATCAATATATTGAATTTTGTATAAACTCCAATGACATCAATGGTTCTTAATACATAATGTTTGGAGAATGTATATGAACAAATCATCTAAAAAAAAAAAAATTCATTACTAACAAACAAGTTTTTTTTATTAAAAAAAAACATTTCTATGTAATTAGATACAGTAATTTAACAAAAAATAAATATTAAATTTTTATCATAATAATAAATTCATCAGTATATTACATTTTATTCATTTTAAAACAGTATTATTTTTTTAGTATTATAATTTTTTAATGATTGCATTTATTTGGTTTTAATCAAAATTAAAATACATTATTTATTATTTATATTTAAAACAATAATAAAAATTAATTATACATAATATTTATTAGGTGCAACGTTACATGATATCAAAACGAAAGATTCAAATCCTCCACTTTTAAATTTAGTTACTAATTTCAAGCGAGATATGTTTTGTGATAAAATAATAAAAGAATATATGTTTAATAATAAAATAATATATTTAATAATAAAATATCCATCAAATACAAGAGTTTTTAGCACCAAATGTTTTATTTTGCAAGGACATAAAAGACACGCGGTGCAAACCCATTAGCATACATGCAAACAAAACAGTTTTGCCACGCTATGATGTTAAATGGCTCATTGGATTCCATTCTTTCATGTTTTTGGTTCCCTGTTCAAAGTGCTTTTGCTAGTTTCTAAAACACATTCGAGGATGTTGTGTTGAAAAATAGTCTAATTTTGCCCCACCACCATAATGATACCTACCAGAAAAATCAAGTGGGTTCAACAAATTCTGCTCTGTTTTTCAACCTTTGATCATGACTTTGGGCTAATAATTTATTTTCCCTTCTCTAAGCAAAAAGCTACAAATTTTCAACTGCATGCATAAATCACATCAATCTGTCTTTAAAAGTGTGATTTCAAAACATTTTTTCAAAGTAATCTAAGTGGAAATTCATGTCACTTAGGAAAATTGACGAAACGATCCAACTATTTGTGCTTATTAACATCTACGTTCAACTATAGCGATTGAAAAATTACATTGAAACCAAATGTAAACGTCAAATACAAGTTACCCAAAAAAAATCATAACTAACTAATTCTCAGGGCTTTTTTTTCAAACGCAAGGTCTTATGTTCAAATAATGTCACCCTCAAGAATTGTAATTAATTGGAAAAAAAAAAAAAACCTAGTTTTCAAGCATTTTCCATCTTTTCTAGCAGCCAACTTAACAAGCGTTTTCTCGACTAACTACGTACAGGTTCATAGGTCATGCCCAACGAAATTTTATTATTTTGTTCATAATCAGCATACCATTTGATAGCATAAATAATATCCTTTATATACAATCCTGTAAAACACCTAATCATGCACATAAATTTAATGTTAAAATTTATAAATAGTTTGATTCTAGTATTGACCCAATAATTAAATGGAATATTTTTAATCTATTATCAATAATGATAGGAAGATAGAAGTAGTAGAAATGTTTACGTGTGAGTAAAAAGAGATGTGAAAGACCTATCTCACATCGGAAATAAAACTGATGTGAGTCCAAAATTCATAAATTTAAATTTTTAGGTTAAATTGGTATTTATTCATATATATTAAACTACGCGCGAAAGCCTTATGATTTCTTAAAGAAGTAGAAAGATGAAAGAGGGAGAAGAAAGAAAAAAGAAGAAGTTGATAAGGTCTTGGTTTATTGGTCTATTGAGGTTTTATGACTCTAAGGTCTCAGGTTCGGTTCTCACGGTACATGAGTTATTTGTTCTATTTATATATCGATTGTTTCTCCATGGATGAGTTGTGATAGCATTGTGAACTTCTGTATGGGTATTGAGATAGTTCAGACTTATATTGTAATCAAATCAATCATTGTACTACTTGTATAGAACATTACTTCAATAAAAATAAAAAAAAAGCCAAATCGAAAAATTCTCTCTAAATTTAAGGTTAAGTAGTAATTTGTCTATTACCATCTGACTTGACAAGTTAGTAAATATATTAAGTTTTTCGATAATTTTTGAGTCGGAATTAAACCATTGGGTCCAAATTGACGAAAGTTATGGATTAAAATACCCGTTTTAAAAACTTAGGCAAACTGCTATTTAATTTTAAATTTAGGGGACTTTTGTAATTAAACCAAAAGAAAAGTACGTGGGAGCAAAGACAGTGAGGTAATCCAAGTTATTTTTAAAAAAATTCTTACTATTTTCTCTACGGATTATCATTGTAAATCCTCTCAAATTGGCAAAATGAAAATTGAAAAGTAAAATGAACTATTTTTTCATCTTCTTTTCTTTCTCTCTACCAAACATATAAAAAAAAACAATGTTTTCTTTTCTCAATCATTTTTCTTTCCTCTTACTTCCACCCACTCTTCTTTTCATTCTGTTATACACAGATATTGATATCAATTCACAATTAGTAATTAACAACATTAGTATCCAATTCTAAGTTCGTGATCCAAAGAGCAGATCAGAAGAACAAGATTCACATTACCATTATTTTCTATGCACTCACACAGGTTAAAAAGGAATCCATTCAACTGATTTTGAACAAAATATTATCATCCTACAAGAGAGCAGTTAGAATAAACAAGATCAAAGGAATCAAAAATCTGTGTCATAATTCATAAATACGACTAACGATTCCGAGAAAAACCAACAGTTTGATAATTTAAAAGTTTCCATATCCACCTACAAGGTTACAACATAATTCATATTCCAAAACCTGCACCTGCATCTGCATCTGCATCTGCATCAGCATCTGCATCAGCATCAGCATCAGCATCAGCATCAGTTACTTAGAAGAATGCCCGGCTACCATAAAAAACCCGCGATCCATCCTTTTTCCTCTTCTCAATATCTAATTTTCTGCTATGGGTTTGTATCACATCATCATGATCATCTTCACGTTGCGGCGAATCAAGATCCATTGGGAGCCTCATCTGTGCCAAAGACTCAGTAAACTGATGCATGCTTCTCATGTACATGTCCACTATTTGTTGCTGCATTGCAGATTGCTCTGCCTCGATATTGATATTCCCAATTGGAGCAGTAAACACTTGGCTGAATTTGACACAACCAATTTTATTTCCTTCCTTGTTTCTCTCTTCTTCTTTGCATGGAAAATTCGAGTCTTTATCCTTCCTTATTTCGCTTCCTTTCTTCGATGTTGTAGTATCTGGAGAAGCACTCGAGCTCTGATTAGCCTCGGTTGTGAATAACGCACTGAGAGAATTCGACGAATCACCACCCAAAAGACTTCTTTTCTCAACAGAATCTGCTGAGTTTCTATCATCGCTTAGGCTCGTTGTAGTAGAACTCAAGAACCCGGAATTTTGTATGCTTCCATTAGGGGAAATTGATCCACCTTGATTCTCTTCAGATGAATTCAGTGTCATTTCATAGTCATCAACAACATGCTGAGGAGATGCACCAAGATGAAGAAAAGAAGCAACTCGACAAAGATCTGCCTTTGATTTCAATCCATTGAAGTACTGGGAAACCATTTTCTGGTTCTCCTTAACAATATTGATGTCAGGAAATTCGATCCTCGAGTATTCAACCGGGTCTAATTCAGAGATTTTTCGATCAAGCAATGGAAGTTCTGAAGAAACAGATGAAGTGGCATTGGATTCGGAAAACGAACTTTTGGAGCGATTGATAGGAAGAGAATTGTGTAGAGAAAGTGTTAATTTTACAGTGCCAGCAGGTGAATGGATGAGATCAGTAGAGGAGAGACTATAATCTTGAGCCACTTTGCCTTTGCCAACAATTTGAGAAATTGGGACTAAAGCAAATCCCAGAAGCTGATCTTCCATGTAGTGTCTTGCTCTACTTAGCATCCAGATTTCACATTTGACGACGGCGTCTTTTTGTGTAACTTTCATCATCAAGTTCTCGTTGAAATCCGGGTTCTTGCCACCTCCAGTGATGACTCTTGTTGAGAGAATCTCATCAGGGCTATAGGTAAGAGAGAACTTGGCATAAACATCTTGGTTTTCGTAGATGCATATGTTGTGAATATTCCTAGCATGATGAACATAGATTTCAAGAATCCCAGAAAACTCAGAATCACCTTCAGCATCGCCCATCGTATTTGAATTCGGGCTATATCTGAATCCAGATGAATGATTGAAAGAATCCATAACAAGAATTAAAATTCTCGGATATGTTTCTCCAGGGAAATTTATGTAGATACTCTTTTATGGTCAGACTGGCAAGAAAGTACTTAAATTAGACACAACAGAACAAAAACAGATTCTATGCTGAGAACAAGAGGATCAGCAAATGATTCAGGTGGAGGAGACTCTTTTTATGAGTTTATACTTTATACCCTCTTTGATTTATGGGTTCTTGGAGAGGAATCAGAAGATCAATTTATGAATAGAAAAAAAAATCGTGGATATCAAATTGGAAAGCATAAGGGGAAAAACAGAACAAACAGAATTGTTTCAGAGACCAGATTCATTACCAATAAGTACAGTAAAAGCTACTGTTTCTGGCCTTCTATCTTTCTTGGCTTTTGGGTTGCATAAGAAGTTAACAATATAAATATGTGAATTCAAGGAAAAGCATGGAAACAAAGGGGAGGAAGAGAGACAGAGAGACTTGTTATTGAATGAAGGAGCTTGCTTTGAGCAAGTTGAGGTGGGGGTAAGTAGTAGGTGAGAATCAAGAGGGGAATTTTGTGGTGCTCTTTTTTCTTTTTGGGGTAGTTGAAGGATTGAGATTTTTGGAGTGGATTGCTTTGCTTGACATTGCAGCTTCCACTCTCAATGACTAATTTTGCTCCACTGAGTGAAATTGGAGACCCCACTTGGTCCCATCTTCATTGCCACACTCTACATCTCTGGCAAGAGATTCTTGGTTAAATCAAAGCTAAGAGAAGAATGTTAGACTGAACCACACTGAAATCGACACATACCCAACAAAAATTATGAAAATAATGATTGATACAAACGTTACTATACAACTTTCTTATGATTACTAGTAGAGCTTCCACGGTCCAATATTTAATTTTTAGTTTCAATCTAAACAAAAATATCTCCACACGCACACAAAACATGCACACTGTAAGGAGATTTAAGACAAGATAATCTCACACAGATGCTCTCCATAGCTTTAAGACGAGATAATCTCTCCTTTTTTTTTGGTAAGGCTTTGAGGAAAGAATATATCTTAAACAGTCCCATACCAACATGTTGGAGTAGATAGGTCTAGCTTGGATGTAGGTGAGAACACATGCATAAAGTTTTCTACTCCCCAAATCATTGTTTAGCATTAAGAGAAAAAACACAAACTCAATATTAATTTTACATTTACAAAAAATGTAATTTTATTAGCATTTCAAAAATATTTTGTTTTGGTATTTAAATTTATAATAATACTCGTTTAATTTTTTTTTACAATAATACCTCTAATTAAATTACATTTTCAAAACTTTTAATTTCAATTAAAGACACTATTGTAAGTTCAACAAATAAAATGAGTGTTAATAACAATTTTTAAAGTGTTAATAACACCGTTTAATGAAATAATAAATTCATATCCTCGAGCATTTATTTTGCAAACAATTTTCAAAACATTCCAATGCTTGGTTTGAATTTTTTTTCACGATTTGGAAAGTAAATAAGAATAGAGACGGAATTCAAACCCAATCACTCGACAAGACACTAACCCCACCATAGCAAGAGGAATCAAATCGAAGAATCGAACCTTGATTATCACGCTAAAGCTTCTGTAAAAGCCTTATTTTATAAGAGTAGTAACTATATCAACAATATTCTTATGGGAACAGAAATTGAAAAACTGAACACATTTTTGGGTTGAGTAGGTGCTTAGGTTTTTTCATGGATTATTACCTGGTAAGAGTTGGCATGCTTGATCTGATTAAGAAGGGAAAGAAAGAAAGACTTTTAAAACATGATATGATCATTTCACAACAGAGGGCCCTCACCGTTGTTTATGAAGCAAAACATCTCGTGTGCTCACCGCTGTTTAGAAGTAAAACATCTCGTGTGTTGAATTAGGTGAAAGACTGAATTAGATTGGGACTTGTCCATCCTTGGTTTTGTAACCAAGCTTTTGACTATCCATAATGAGTAGTTTAAAATATAAGTAATAATGATAGGGTAATTGTAATTGAAACAAATTTTGTCTAACATATATTTATAAAAAAATATATATAATACAAGAATCTATTTCACGACATAAAATTTTTTTTTTTCATTTAATGGTGAAATAAACCATTGTGTTGTTAGAGTTGACGCATATTTCACAGGTTCAAAACTGTAAACCCCCTAATGATCACAAGACCTTGCACACATTTTGAGTCTGGGTTTTTTACGTAACGATTTGAGCTTGGACCCATGAATAATCGTGGTTAACAGCAAAACGAAAACTTTAGTTAAGGTTTTTTAAGTTGCTTATAAATACTCTCCATGTACTTAGCGCAAAAATACATGAAATTGATTATAGTGAAACTTCTTACAAGACGTAACTCTATCATTAAATAAACCTGATATATTATTTTTTTTCTGTTTGTTTTCATTATTCGTTTGATTAACAAATCTCGAATCATTCATTTGGTATCAAACTGATGATCAAAGATGCCAATTAAATCTCGAATAAAAATAGAAAAGCTCGGAAGGAAGAAAACCTGAGATATAAATAGAAGATAGATGGTATATTATATTAAATTAATAGAAGATAGATAAAAGACAGCAAGCTGGATCAGGCACTGTCAACTAAGCAGTTAAATGAGATACTGCATAATGAAAACGTCATGATTGATTTCTTGAAGATTACAACGAAATAATTATTCCATCAATAAAAAAAAAACCGTTATCCCATATTCCCATCCACTTGAACTCCAAGATTACTAACCAACCACGATGTCATTATTTCACAACGTTAAAAGCAAGGGAATACTGTACAAGGGGAAATCAAATACAAAGGCGCTGTGTTATCAAGTACTTACAGATGTCGGATCACTTCATTCTCAACCTAACCAAATGCTCTTCATGTTTCACTGCGGCAGCTGCGGCAGCTGCCTTGTCAGCTGCTTCCCGCTTGAGTGCCCTCTTTGCCCGCCGCCCTGTTGTCTTCTTTGCAACCTCATTCATAGGCTCACGTGAAGAACCAGCGCCCGAGGCCTGGGAATTGGGTCGATGTACTGGCCTTGCTTCTTGTCTCCCTGCCCTAACATAACCATTATCTCCCCATCTTCGATTCCCAATGTGAAGACTCGATGAACTGCTAAAATAAGAATCTAAATCATCGCTCTCATCCTCATCCTCATATTCATATTGATAATAATCTTCAGGATCATCGTACACCTCTGGACAATCCTCCACAACCAAAGGCCTAAACCATGCAGCTCTAAGAAGTAGGCACACACTCTCTTCGAACATGAAATCATGAATGCTGTTGAAATAAAACATGAACCATCACTGTAAAAGAAGTGTAGAGGCAGCGTGAAGATTATTCCACATCTAACACGATGTATAAATAATTTCTATTAATAAATCTTGTAATCCCAATTTTTTTCTAAATAAAACCAAGCTCCTCTTTTTCCCTGTCCACGGGTTCATACATTTGAATCCATTTTCTTATTTCTCTTCAATTTTATCACTGCCAACTACCTCAACCTTACCATCATACCAATAGGTATTATTCTTAAGCACGCAAAAAAAAAAAGTCACAATCAATTCATTGCAGGTACTTCTTTACCCTTAATAACACCCCAAGAAAATAGAGAAACGTTCAAGGCAAGATGAGATTGCTACCTGCCATCAAGCGAACGATGGATGTTGAGAAACTCAAATGGATGTTTGCACTGAGGACACAATGGCTTCTGACTGTATGTGGCCCATCGAAGGATGCATGTCACACTGGACAGAAGAAAGTAACATTAATACATCATCATATGTCATTCCTCAATTCAAACTGAAAATGTAAAAAAAAAAATTTCGTCACGTTCCACCATATCTTGTTCTTCGTCTCGCATTGAAATATTCAGCCATTCTTTCTCACATCATTAACATTAGGACAAGTGTTTATGATTATTATTAACTGGGTCACAGCCTACTATGTTATAGAACATCACCAGTCAAAATTATTGTGGAGCATAGATTACATGGTCAATAGCAGTACACCACATAACAAGGCAATTTAAGATATAGCTAAGCACATAACAAGAAAGAGATATTCCTTCACACTGAATCATCCATGGACTTTATGGTAATAACATGAACTGATGAACCTCCAAAGGTTCATGGCCACAGTCCAATTCTTCAGCACTCAAAAATCCCATTGAGTAGTCAAAGCTCAATTTTAGAAGTAATCTCACTAGGGAAATACACCTTCTTTACCCCATGAAACACACCCCATGTATAGATCAATGTTTGCAACAAAGTCAATGCAGAATTTAGTCTAAAAACTAGACAACAGATAATAAACATTAAAGGATAAGGGGAAAGAAGTAAATAATAACAAACAAAAACAAAAAAGAAAAAGAAAAATTAAAGAGATTTTCATCCTCTGGGTTCTGGGACCACAGATAACTCATGTTATTAGTGTATCCAAATTACTTGAAAGACAGATAATGCAATTTACCTGCAGAAACACCCCATATGGCTTAAAATCTACCTTAGTTACTTCAATCCAGAAACATTTTCTTGAATACCACCTCAACATACGAAGCTCCTCTCAAATTTGATACCTCAGGATTTATCCAATTAAATTCTAATCCTATTCTTAAATCACCTTCAAATATTTTCAGTAATTTTGAAATTAAGGAACAGATAACCGGAATAATTATAAGCAATGCTTTTTTTTTCCCAAAAAAGTTACAAAGTGCCTCTTAATGACCTTAGAACGCTTGAGAGATTGACACTAGTAAATGATTTGGCCAACTTATAGCGATCCATAGAAGGCTTAAAGAACCACACCGCAAAATAACTTTAGCTTTCACGGTTTAATATTAGATAAGTATAACTTTTTATCATCTATTTCCTCCGTGACCTCTTTATTTTATTCTTATCTTTGGGTTTCTTTTACTGCTTAGTTATGTTTTGAATAGATTCATAATTTTTTTTATAGTTGAATAGATTCATAATGTTGACATACTTGCGCTAGCTTATGCCTCCAGTGTCACATGAGTTGAAGACTATGGATTGATTTCACAAGATGCCAACAGCAAATAATAGGAACATTAACCATAAAAAACAAAAATAAGAGAAGACTATAGTGCAAGTTTTGTAACAACTAATGAATGATTAGATTATTGCATTTATGAAAGAGCGAATGCAGGATGGATTCTAGCATGTAAAGAATACATAGTTACTAATCTAATTTTTTTAGAAAGGAAGAAAATAAAAAATGGAAGTTGGCAAATTTATTGAACAATTAGTTCTTTAATAAGAACTTGCAAAAAACGAACTAAAGATAACAGAATTCTTTTATTACTTCTCAAAAAAAAAGAAACATACCTCTTTCATCAAATCCCAGCAACCTGCTTAGTAAAAATTTAAACCAACGTCTCAAAAGGCTGTACCATAGTTTTGAATTTACTCCCCAACTTTGAGGCACAGTGTAGGCCTCGGAACATAGATGCAAATGATCACAAATTCTTCGAAGAAAAAAGAACAAAATAAAAAGTAAGGCACATGCGGACCTCATTAAAACACGGTGCCAACAAACTAATGAATCATAAATGCATGAAATTAGGAAACAATGCCTACAATGAGACCTTTGTGTGTTGCTTCCCTAGCTCATTATGGACCAATTAAGTTAGACAAGCTACACAACCATTATAACATGCACAATGTAAGCCAAAATCATTGAGAGAATTGACAAAATTTATGATATAATTCAAATACACATTACATAAGCACAATTCTAAAGGGTGTTTCAAAGTGATGGCATGTTACGCATCATAGATAGATGTTAAAAACAAACAGACATATGAAAGGAGAAAGACGGTTAACCCCGTACATATGGGGAAAGCACCATTTAATTACTATACATGGCAGCTACCATGAACAGGCATTAGCACCGGAGACCTATTTTTTTTTTATAGGTACTAGCACCAGTGACCTAAACCATGACATTTAACCTCTATCCAATAACATTGACCACAGCCTGTCTATTCATGATCCTAAGACCTTTGAACACAAACTAAAAAACCTATAAGTCCCAGACCCTGCTTTCTGTCAGACTACTTTAATGGTAGCAAAAGCTTTGAATAGTGAACTATGCATAGAACTAAAGATTAAGAAGTCATAGGTGATTGTAACTAAAGGTGCACATAAAAAATACAAGGAGACAGTCATGAAAAGATTGATAAAGAGAGAATCCAAAAATTCCTCGAACATAATAAAGTTTTATATCTGTATATGCCATGGACTATATGATCAACATACATCATGGTAAAAAACCGAGAAATTATCAACAACTAAAGGTAGCAATCAGGCGACGTGGAGAGGTTCATTTCGGGTTCGGGTCAACTTTGGCTCATGTCAATTCTTGTTTCGGGTCATCTCAGGTTCATATCAGTTCGTGTTCATGACATTTGGAGTCGGGTTCGGGCCATACTATTTTGAATATATATTAACCTTCAGTCGGGTCAAGTCTGACCAGGTGGGATCACATTTTGCTACCTCTATCAACAACACCCAACATTAACTTTTCCATGGACTTTTTAACTATTTCCTACGCACCTCTGTCTTTCTATTGAGATAAAAGTCAGCAATCTTGAGATTATTTGTTTTAGACCAAACTTTGATAGTTTGTTACATAAGCTACAATTCTTGGTTTAAATTTCACATCTTATCCTAACAAGGAAAGCAGAGCAATCCCTTCAAAAGCACCTAACAGAAAGAGAGAACAACATCCACAACATAAGATTCCCAACAAAGACATTAAAACCAAGCAGGAAAAAAGTAGCATGAAGAGACCGTGAATCCATCAACAACCAACTATGAGCAGACAGCACAAAGAAATACCAATGAAACAAAGCCACATAAGAAAAGCTGTTGAAGAGATCTATTAAACATACCAGTAAGCATGCTCACAGCCTTTTACAAGAGCAGTTTCTTGAAACACAATCTTATCCAAGCATATCGCACAATTCCCCCCATGATTCCCAAACGCCACTTCATGACTCTCTGTTTTACTTTGCATTTCTCTCTGCAAAATAAGAGAAATCATGTAACCTTTTTCGCCAAATTGCGAAATTGGGTAAAACAATAAAAAAAAAAAAAGAGAACCCCACAAGCCCAACCAACCAATTGAATCAAGGAATGCACAAGGGTTCCTTCAAGTACATCAAAGAAATCAGCTTTCAACAATTATAAATCACAAATGATCTAAATCAACCTGCATGAGGTCATAAATTGAAGTGTGACTAATCTGATGTAAAAATTGTCAAATAAAACATATAACATGTTGCTTTTGTACATGAATTTGGACTATTTAAATTTTGAGATTTAGTGGGACCACTTTATAATCAAAATTTATTTATGTGTATTGCATGCTACTTCACAATTTTTTAGCACCCTACATTGAAAGAATAATAAAGATTCCAACATCCTTCTATAAAGGGGATCGACTTAAAAATTGTGAACCTGTAGTTTATTGTTTTTGCACATGTATTTGCACTCCTTAAATTTTGGGATGGTTGAGAACCAATTTATGATAAAAATTTATGTGCACTGCGAGATTTACTTTACAATTTTTTACATCGAAGTAGTTGATCACTCTGAGTGGCTAATAATAAAATGCCTTAATATAAAAAAATAAAATCTAAAATTTTCAGGCTTCAACTTTTAGTTGTCTAACAAATAAGAAGCTAAAAGACAAAAGGACCCATTCAACTAAGCCTAATGAATACAACTGACAACCAAAAAACAACCTTTAGCTCCATTTGACTGCAGATAATATGAACAACAAACAGCATAAAATTAAAATCACCAAAACTCAGAGCCAATTATAAAACAACGATTCCTCTATTATAAAGTGCTTATCATAACAAATAACATTCAAATCGATTTCTTTCTCTCTCTATTTTTTCGTATTTTACCAAACACGGGTTAAAACAAATGATTTTTTTTAGAGGTTTATTGTTTCCTTGTAAATATAAATATAACTAGATCTGCTAGCAAAATATTGCAAAACAAATCGAATAACAAATAAGAGAAGAAGAAAGTACCTGATCTTCAAGGGACAGATTGTGGAGACTGTCGACGATCTGTCGACCGTCGTCTGTCTTGATGACTGAAGTCATGTTGATAAAAAATAAGATGTTAACATTACTACAACGAAAAATAAGTCTACCCTGTTGTACTGTCCTAAAAATGATCTAATTAAGTAACAAACGAATCTCTCAAGAGATGCTAAAAGAATAATTCTGATTCTAAATCTAGAGAGAACAGGGAAAAAGGGAGGGGACCCTCTTCCAGGGTTCAAATCCCTAGCGAGAGGGATGAAATGTGGATCGTATAAAAAGCAGATTTTATTAATTTTATACACGTGATTCAAGTTTTAATTTTAAAAAAAAAAACTGCGATTTTTAAGTTTTTTTTAGGGCCATAGCAACTGACAATATGGCAGCGGGTTACGTATTGCCGGGTGGGATCACTCAAGTGATAACACGTATGCTTTTCTCTGGTTTTAGTTAGACCGCTTGGATAATTGACCCATTAAACAAAATGAAATGAAAATTGAAAAAAAATACTGCATTCGTGGTTATATTTGAGGAAGGTTGCATGAAATAGCTGTAAGGCTGGGAGTTACGTTAGCGATGGTTTACTCTTACACGGGATAACTAGAACTGTAGAAGTCATGTTGAAATTTTGGGTGCCCAGGATATAAGTTATTCCGTATGCATGTTAACCGTCCGTAAAAAGAGTGATTTTTTTTTAATAGACGACCGACATACAATGTAAGTGCAACTGATGCACTCCATAATTTCTCCTTAAATTAGTGTGTCTTAGCATTCTATGCTTAATTGTCATGTCTTTTGTAGAACATAGCGTAATAAGAAAAAAAAAACAAATATTTAGACTATAACAAGAGATACTTTCAAGGTTCAAAATTTAATTTAAAAATAATTATAAATATACAAAAATATATAATAATAAATAGATATCCATCTCACTCCATCTTTATCCCACCCTCGCATCCATCAGGTATTGTAATTTTTTTTCCTTATCCGAGTCATCGGGTAAAAAATAACTTACTAACTTTCTCATTTCGAGTTAGATTTTGCGGACACCTATCGGATAGAAATAAATATGACATCCCTAATAAACTACTTTTATCCATTTAAAACATTTAAATAATATATATGATCGATTTAATATTTTAAAGTTAACACATGTTAATATATTATTAAATAAAAATAATTAAATGTGTTGTTATCCACGTTATTCATACTGTAAACACTAACCAACCAAGTACTTTCTCAAGATTCTAAGCCTTTTGAATGGAGAGAGGCGGGGAGATGGTGTCGAGGTTTTATAGAGTTTCTAACTAACTTGGTAAAATAAAAAACACTGGGCCAAGGTGTGTCAAGAGCTAGAGTTTCTACGGATAGTCTTGTGTAAAAGTAGTTTACCTAGGTAAAAGGAGTTTACCTAGGTAAAAGGAGATGTGATAGTTAGGGTTTGTTTGGTTAAGTCGAAGAAAATAACTTATCACTTATTAAGTAATATATTGTAATTTCATGCTTAAAATTGATAAATTATTTAGTGTCTTGGTATATTGTTTAAAGTTTTTAACATCGTTGAAGTGTTTGATAAAATAAATATTGAAATAAAACTTAAAATATCAAAATAATTAAATTATAATCTGAAATAGTATTTTAGATTTTGTGCAAATTAAGATTTTGAGAAACCCAAAGATAAAAAAAAAAATATTGATCAAAATCAAATCAAATTATAATCTGGAACTGACTTAAGAGTATGGGGCACCTCACATTCTCAAAATTCAATTATATATTTTTATAACATTAACTAAACCAAATAGACAAATAAAAAAAAATATCAACCAAACAAACTCTTACTGTTATATCTTATCGAGCAAATGAGATGGATATGAAATGATAATTTTAACTTTTGTAGGTTTGGAAAATAAAAGTTGGGGTCAAATTATTTTGAAAAAATCTGAGCCCAACTAGAGTTGACTCGAATAATTTTTTATTATATTATATTGTATTTTAACATATATAAAATAATAATTATAGCATTGCATGATGAAATTATTTGTGTACATATATAAACTTAAGTAATTTATAAATTTTTTTAATAAAGTACATCTCAAAATATTTATTTTAATTTTGAATGATAAATGATTTTTTGAAAAGATAAATAATAAACCAACAGATAAACTTGGAAATTGGAAAAAAAAAGACTGATTTGAAATAAACCGGACTCAACATGATTTGTAAGCTTAATATTACTTATAATCAAATATGTCATTAGATAGTTAGACGTGGTTGCAAGATAATTTAGTTGATGGAATCACGTAACGGTAAAGGGACAAATGATTAAAAAAATCCATACACCTCTTATTGTGCAGTTTAGTTGACGGAATCAATTAACGAGAAAGGGACAAATGATAAAAAAAATCTATACACCTCCGATTGTGTAGTCCATTGAGTCCAATGAATTTGCTTTCAATTTTACCCTTGTTAGTGACTCATTCTAAAAATGCTTAGGAAAAAACACTCATTCTAAAAATAAGAAGAAAAAAAATCGTTAGCCGTGGGCCTTGGGATCTGCAAGGGACTTGTTTTAGGAACGGTGGCGACGTTTAACAGTACCCAATCGATACAGTTTCTATTTCTCCAGAATCCCCACAGAGCATAGGGCAAAATACTGTAACTGATGGGGGCTGAGACGAACACAGTGGAGCAGACCACAACCGAAACCACGGCGGAGGACGTTGAGGCCTTGCTTGAGGTATACGCTCCCAGTTTTTCTTACTCTTTCTTCCCGTTCTGTATTTTCTACTCCCCACAAAAAAAAGAAGTTGAAAAACTCCAACTGGACTTCGACCAAGTTGTTTTGGCGGCCTTGTTTGATACGATATCATGGAAAGAAGCTATGTGTGTATATGACTAATCCATGTTCGGTGAATTATTAAGGAAAATTTTCATCTCTCTTGCCCATGTAACCCCTTGGACTTATTTAGTCATTTCTTTGATTTCCTCGATTTTATTTCCATATTCGTGAATTCAGTAAATACCCACCAACAAAATTAAAGAAAAAATGTCATTGTTATGAATCTTTTATGTAGTTATGTTTAGCTTAATGTTTCATGCTACAAATGTCATGTTGTCATGCCAATGCTGATCCATAAATCGCTAATATCTTGCAGTGCATGGAATCTTTACAATTTTCTTATGCTCCAAACGTTTTTCTATGTTTTCATATATGCTTGGTGTGTGAATGTTTGCACATTTCATATGTTTTTGTGTAAGGACCTTCTCTTCCCCTGTCATCCTTTGGTTTTTGGTTAATGATTAGATGTCGGTGGGTTAGTTTGAAGATGTCGTTGAGGCTTTGCTGCCATGCTAGTTGGCATCTTCTTTTATCTTAGGACTTACTTCACCAGGTTGATTACCGGATTTCTAATTTCTGTGCTACAGTTTTGGCTATTAGGTTTATTGGTAAGTTTTTGTTTTATGGTGTAGGGGTGGATGCCCTCACATGTTACTCTATCTGGTGTTGTTATACATTTAATACGTATTGTCATTGCAATATTGATGATATGAGTGGGAAATTCAGGTTATAAGAATCACTACTACTGAAATGGAGGACACTACTGTGTTGGTTGAATTTTGATGGATTAAAGCATTAAGATAGAGATCGTACTACAGGATTAGAGACTTCTAAATTGTGTGGTTGCTTGCGAATTTCGTTCTCAGACTGGTTCTGTTTTCTGGTTTTCTTGGTTTCCCTGTTCTTCAGATCATTTCATATTTATTATTAATGCATATAGGATCCCTCTAATATTTTTAACATTTTGAATTTGGATTTCATTATCTGCTTCTTTTAGGTCTTTTCCTTTTGTTCTCATTTTAGTTGGAATGTTCAGTAACCATCAATCTAATATTACTTCTTAAATGTGTTACAAAACAGCTTTAGTTCTTTATTTGTTGAATTGACAGCATGAACATTTGACACATATCTGAGAGATCATTTATCCTTTTATCTCTCTACATGAGATCTTATCCCTACTAATTGGTGAACTACTTTTTCATTATGCTCTTTTTGGGGTTCCATTTTAGATATTATCATTCCCCCCCTTAGCCTTGTCCAATTCCTGCTTGCATAAATATTTTTTGATGTGAACTTCCTTAGACTTTGTTTCAGATGACCTTCATCTTTATTACCATCATTTTTCTTCTTTTACTCCCTTGCCCTATGGTGCTCTAAGTCTATGGTAATTTTTATCTTCTATTGGCTTACTGATGCCTAGACCATAGCTCGCAAGTATACTGCTTCAGTAACAGTTGTTGGTTGTAACTTTGTAAGAGCTTCATTAGTCAGCTTGCTGACTCTTACATTATGTGTGTTACAGGCTGCTAGATATGATGACATTGATGATATCATAAGCTTATCATCTGCTGGGATCTCTCTCGATTCTAAGGATTCACAAGGCCGAACAGGTTACTTTTAGTATCATGGCTTAAGCACTCATGATTTAATGTTGTTTCTTAATGACATTCTTTGCATCTTGCTCTTTCTTGTTGCATTGTTTTTTGTACTTATTTATGATAATGACACCCCCTTCTAATTTGAGATTAGGGCTTAATTGAGTTTATTATTATGCTGGAATTGATAAACAATAGCTCTTTGTGGCCAACGGTTTCTCTCTCTTGGTTGTCTCATTGAAGTGAAAAATCTGGATGACATGAAATCATCAAAATGAATATTTGTTGGTTGCCAACTGACTCAGTCATATTATATTTGTGCACTTCACAGATTATTTGTTGCAGACCACTGAGATTACACATGTATTTTTATCTAGCAGTTCCTTCTTGATGTAGCACTTCCAATTTTGTGTGTTGTGTGTTGCGTGTGTCATGTGGAAGGACACCTAAACTATGATTACTAGAAATTGATGGAAATTCCTTATTTACAGGAATGGTACACCATGACCCTAAATTTTAAGTTTTGAGGTGCCCATTTAGTTTTATAAATTCTGGTTTGAGGCCTAATTAGAAAGTACAAAATGTTTATTCATTGATGTTGTGCTTGTATGTGTAAACAGGATCATTATGTATTTTCATATTACCTATTTAGACTTTTGATGAGTCAAAATACCTGTCTAGGTTATGCATAACCAGCCATCCTCTGGCTTTTGTGAATATCTTATGTCAAAAAAGATTACTTCCCAGGTCCTATCAAAGTGGGTGCTGAGGGGGGGCTGGGGGGGGGATGGAGTTATGTTTACCAAAGTGGGTGGTTGCGTTTTCGCATAGTGTATGCTGTTTAAACTTAAACCTTTGCCCTGGGACTAGTTAGTCTAAGAGTTTACTATTGCACCATAAAGTGCCCTTTTTTTCCCCCAAGTAAAAAGTACATTAGAAAAGCACCAAGAGGGTGCAAGCCATGTACAATATTTACAAGGAAGAAACTCAACAAACACTAAAAGGTCTGTCTTATTTACAAAAAGTTTACCCCTAAACCAAAATCTTATATTATTGAACCAACTATCCCAAACTGCTTCTAAAGACCTTTCTTTATCGTCAAAAGCCACCTATTTCTCTCATTCCGCACAAGCCAAAAAATAGAACAGAGAATCAAGAAAAGAGCTTTCTTCAATTCTTTTGAGTCACGTAGTCTATTCCAAGCGCAAAGTTCATATTTCACAGAGCCATCAACCACGCAAGAGATACCAACTACACAATAGCCATCTCCCAAAGACGTTTAGCCAATGAGCACTCCAACAAAAGATGAGACACGGACTCAACCCTTTCCTTACAAATGAATCATCTATTAACAACCACTCTCCCTCTTCTAATTGTCTAGAGTTAGGATTTTTTCTCAAGAAATTTCCCACGCAAAGAAATCCAACATTTTAGGGACCCTTTAAATCCTTGGTATTAGTATTAATATATTATATGGATTGAAAGATCTTAGTTTTTCATTTTAACTGAAAGGTATCAGAGTTTGTTTGGTGTTGAGCATTCATAACTGAATGATGGTAAAAACTGATTTCCAAATAACACACTTTCCATAGTCTTTATGTCTTATGGTCTCTATGTATTGCCTAATTCTGAGACAAGGTAATGATAGCTTCACGGAGTTGTACTGGTTTCTACTGAAAGGTACTGGTAACACCTTTGCTCATCAAGTTTCAGAATTTGATTTGTTCGGGTAAGCCCCAATGTCTAGTTTTCTTTCTGCTACCATATGGAGTTACACAAGATATTGGTTTTGATGCTAGTAATTCAACCTTTCTGAACATACTAGTACTAGGTCCTTAAATTTATAGGCTTGGTAGACAAATAACGAATTCAGTTTGGGAAATTCTTCTCTATGTTGGTTGTCATTCATTTCCATTTAAATGTGTTGTGTTGAAGGCTGTGAAGGGAAAGAAATAGGATGAAGGGATGTGGTAGGAGTTGGTAGGAACATGAGAGTGCTCTCAGAAATTTCATGTTAAAAGTGACGGCTCATTTGACTAAAGATGACCATGGTGGATATAGGAAAGTTTGTTTCCTAAAAATACGCAATGGGCTGATTCATTAAAAGATATAATGGCAATGTGTTTGATATAGGTGGATGAAATACAAAATTTGATGGTTGGAATAATCCACTAGGTGCTTTTGTGAAGACCACAGGTGGAAGTTTGTGTATTGGAGCTTATAGCCAGAGTGACAACCAAGAATCGTGATTTAAAATCATTGAAGTGACTGTGCATGTGCATATGCAAGATATGCTATCTATAATTTTAAAGTGATTGAATATGTAGTCAAGTTTTAAAAACAAAAATTGTTTTTCCGTGCTAGAGTGATTTGATGGTGTTGTGTTGTGCTTTGTGAAGGATTACTAAACTGTTGTTAGGGTTTTAGATCAATAAGTAGAACTCGGTTTGGAAATGCTCAGTTTCGTCGTTTTCTTTGGGTGGAACGGAAACCTTTTGATTTTGTTGTTGAAGGCAGAGGAGGTGATCAGCTCAGAATCACCGAAAACGGTCTTGGCAAGAGGATTTCACTTTTCTTGGAGAGGCAAGAGATTGAATGGCTGCTGGACTCTTGGTTTGAGTTCTGGTATGAAAAAGGGGTCAGTTCTGGTTCCGAAGACTCAAAAAGGCCAACAAGTCGTGGGTCTTGGGTTTGCACAGAAATAGGCAAAGCAAATTCCTCTGCCTCTCAGAAATCACTAGAAATGGTTCTCGTTTGGTGATCTTTCCTGAAGGAGCTGCAGCAGCGGATTGGTGGAGGATATATGGTGCCATTAAAGTGGTTACTGCCACTTTCTTGTTGGAGAAAAGGACTCGGTCGCCCCCTGGAGGTCCCACGGCAGAGGTCATCCCTTGGTCTGTTCCTTCTCTGCCGAAGGTCAAGGGGGAGGACTTTTCTTTTCAAGGAAGTTGCCTTCATTGTGGCCATGGTTGAATGTCAACGTCCAAAAGATCAGATCCATTGGCTCCAACCAGACGTGGCAGTCGCTGGAAGTGAGGGAGACTGGGAGACAGCTGGCTCGCACTTCAAATTCAGGCCTTTCTCTTGCTGCCCCTTGCACAGATAAAGTTAGTGCGGGCTTGGATAGGGCTTCAAAAGCCTCTGAAAAATGAAAAGAATTAATGGGCTTGGGCCCAGTTAGAGAGACCTTGTCTATGGATAAGGCTTTGGGCCAGAAGGGTCACAATTTCCTTTCTAGGACACACTTGCTAGGCCGAGTCGCCTTTATGGGCTAAAGTCTTCTCACTCTCCCCCAGTTGGGCTGTTGGAGATAAAAAAAAGGGCTTGGGTCGAAATTCTCAAGAAAAAGTTCCAAGAGGAGGTTTTTTAAATAGCCTAAGTGGGCCCGTTTATCCGAAGCCCCTGTTGAGCCCATGCAAAGATGGGTAGCTACCCGTTTGCCGTTCACCTCAAGTCTCCAGGCGACATTAGAGGCGGTGGGGCTAGCATCGATCGGATCGATTCTCATCGGTGATGCAGGTCCGACAACGGCAGGGGCTGATCGACCGGTTTCCGAGCCGGTTTGTTTGATTTCGAACTTTTCTGGAGCGGATCCTGGGTTATGCTTGGACTTCCGTCAACGGGTTGAGGCGACACTCCTTGGAAAGCCGTCGCGTACCCCAAGTGACCCGATCTGTGAGCTTTCTGCCGGTGTAGAGATGCTTGTTCCTCGTCCTAATTTCCAAGTTCTTACTGTCGAGGAATTGGGGGGGTTTTCTGCTTCTTCTCACTCTGGGTCTTTGAGTTTAGAGAAGGTTGCTGCATTGAGTTGCTTACCGGTGGGTTTTCTGGACTACTTGTCTGCCGTCAAGTTTGAAGGGGGATCAGTTTTGGAGCAGATGGTTTCGACACATCTTGGGTTAGAGTTTGAAAACAGAGTTGTGGAGAGAGAGGCTTTAGTTCGGGGTGTCTATGAGGGATCGTTTTCTGGAAATGAGTTGGTTGCTAGTGGACCAAAGGTTAGTAAAGATGGGGGGTGGGGCTTGATGACAGTTTGGCCCATGTTGTGTGTGCTGATCATCAAGAGGACTGGCTGGTTAATGAGGAGAGTTATGATGAAAAGTTGAACTTGATTGCTTCTAATTGGTTTTTGAGTCTAGTTAAGAAATTGCACAAGTTAGTGGGGGTTTCTCTTGATGGAGTGAAAGAGCAAGCTATTAAATTGTTTGAGGAAATAGAGAAGATTAGGTTGGAGGACGGTAAACTGAAAAGTAGAAAGCTCGTTGGGATCAGAAAGCACAAAAGAGAGACCAACTGAGAACTCAAAAGACTGGTGTTTGGTGTTAATTAGGAGAGGGGGGTTCCTCTGTAGACTTGGGGGTAGAGGAGGAGATGACATAGTCATTCAATGAAATTGAAAATCATATCTTGGAATGTGAGGGGTTTGAATGATTTGAACAAAAGGGCTATTGTGAAGTGTTTTCTTAGAGAGTGGAAAGGTGATGTGGTCTGTCTTCAAGAGTCTAAAATGGACTCGATCAATGATGTAATCATTCGAAGTCTTTGGGGCATTAGGTCGTGTGAGTGGAAAGGCGGTAGGAGCTTCAGGTGGTGTTGTGGTTATGTGGAACAAACAAGTGTTGGATTTAGTTGACTTCCAATTAGGGATTTTTTTCAGTCTCTTGCATGTTTAAGGGACCCATGATATGTGGTGAGTGGTTGTTGTCATGAGTCTATGGCCCGATTCTTAGTAGTCAGAGAGGTCTTTTTTAAGGTGAACTTGCCAATGTAAGAGCCGGATGGGATCTCCCTTGGTGATGGCAGGGGATTTCAATGCTATCCTTTATCCGTTTGAGATAGTTAGGTGTTTATTTGAGGATAGCTCCATGAGGGATTTTATGACTTTTGTTAGGGGGCAGGAGCTCATCGATTTGCCCTTATCGGGAGGGTCATTCACTTGGTCGAGCTTTCGAGAATCTCCCTCTTTCTCTAGAATCGATCGGTGTTTAGTCACTAACAGTTGGGAAGCTCTTTTTCCTAATCTTGTTCAGAAGCTCTTGCCTCGACCCACATCGGACAATCACCCTATTGTCCTTGAAGTGGGGGGTCTGCACTGGGGTCCGACTCCGTTCCGATTTGAGAACATGTGGCTTAAGGTGGAAGATTTTCAGGATCTCGTCAGAGGTTGGTGGCAAGGTCGGGATGTGAGTGATTTTGCAAGTTTCGTGGTGGCTTCAAAATTGAAACATATGAAAGGGGAGCTTAAAAAATGGAACAAGGAGTCCCTCGGGAATGTGAACTCCTCAATTAATGCGTTAATGGGGGAGGTGATTGTGTTTTATTAGAAAGAGATCTCTTCGGGTCTTTCGAGGGAGGACAGAGAGAGAAGGGTGTGGGTTAAGAAAGAATTGTCCAGGCTTATTTCGATGGAAGTAATCTCGTGGAGACAAAAATCAAGGGAACTTTGCCTTAGGGAGGGCGACAGGAACACTAAATTCTTCTACCGGATGGAAAAAGTTCATAGGAGACACAACTTTATCGCCTCTGTTGAGGTAGGGGATTCAATGTTTGAGGAGGATGAGAGTTTGAACGAGGCTATTTGTTCCTTCTACAAGTCTCTCTACAAGGAGACTTGCGTTTCTCGGCCAAACTTGGATGGTTTAGAGTTCTCAAGTATTGACAGTGGGGAGGCAATTTGGGTTAAGCGCCCTTTTGAGGAGGAGGAGATTCTTTGTGCTCTTAGGGAGTGTGATGGGGACAAAGCACCGGAGCCGACGGCTTTTCCATGGCATTCATTAAACATAATTTGGAAGTCCTTAAAGAGGATATACTTCGTCTCTTTGAAGAGTTCCATTTAACAGGTGATTTTGTGAATAGTCTCAACTCCACCTTTATTGTCTTTATTCAAAAGAAAATGGGAGCTTCCAACATCAAAGATTTTCGTCCAATTAGCCTCGTGGGGTGTATTTATAAACTCCTTTCAAAGGTCCTTGTAGGCTGAAGAAAGTCATCTCTAACGTGGTTAGTCCCTTCCAAAGTGTATTTGTAAAGGATAGGCAAATTTTGGATGCCGGATGCCGCTTTGATTGCTAATGAAGTGGTGGATGCTCACTTAAAAGATGGAGGGGGAGGGGTGATTTGCAAGCTTGACATGGAAAAAGGCTTTTGATCATGTATGTTGGAGTTTTGTGATTTACCTCTTGAAGAAAATAAGTTTTGGGGAGAAATGGTGCAAGTGGATCTTTAAATGTATCTCCTCGGCCTCCTTTTCGATCCTCATTAATGGTTGTCCTTCTTGTTACTTTAAGTCTCGAGGGGTCTCAGGCAAGGTGACCCTTTATCTCTTTTTCTGTTCACTCTGGTTATGGAGGCTTTGAACAAAATGATAGTGAAGACAGTCGATACGGGGCTTTTAAGTGACTTCAAGGTGGGGAGAGAAGAGAATTTTGTTAGAGTGTCTCACCATCTTTTTGCAGATGACACAATTATCTTATGTGGAGCGGATCCTATACAAATCCTACACCTTCGATGTATTCTTCTCTGCTTTAAGGCGGTCTCGGGGCTGAAGGTCAATCTTAGTAAAAGTGATTTAATTCCACTTGGCGAAATCTCTAATGGTCCTCTTCTTGCCAGTCTGTTGGGGTGCAATGTAGGATCTATTCCTATTACTTATCTCGGTCTCTCTCTCTTTGAGCCAAGTTTAAAAACGTAAGCTTGTGGAATCCAATTGTGGAGAGGTTTGAAAAACGGTTAGCCGGGTGAAAGAATCGCCTTCTCTCTAAAGGTGGAAGACTTACTCTCATTAAAACCACCCTTTCGAGTCTACCCATCTAT
Organism: Bretschneidera sinensis; assembly: GCA_023935145.1. Taxonomy (NCBI): domain Eukaryota; kingdom Viridiplantae; phylum Streptophyta; class Magnoliopsida; order Brassicales; family Akaniaceae; genus Bretschneidera; species Bretschneidera sinensis. The sequence goes on from CM043698.1 coordinate 4,921,099, forward strand.
TTCACGTCCCTATTTCCTATCCCTAGTGCTGTAGCTAAGAGGTTGGAGGATATTCAGAGAAGATTCCTTTGGGGTAATATAGGGGAGGAGTATAAATATCATTTGGTGAGATAGGGAGTGGTTAAGCAGCCATTGGAAAGAGGGGGTCTTGGTTTGAAATCTTTCTCCTTGTTCAATAAAGCCCTCTTGGGGAAATGGATGTGGAGATTTCTTGGGGAGAGGGATCACTTTTGGAGAAAGGTGGTGGAAGCGAAGTTTGGGATGGATTCCTGCGGATGGATGACAAAAAAAGGAAGAGGTGCTTATGGTGTAGAGGTTTGGAATTGGATAAGAAGGGGTTGGGAAGACTTGCACCCCTGTATCTCAGTGCTGGTGGGCAATGGGAGGAAAACTATGCTTTGGCGTGATTCCTGGTGTGGGAACACGCCTCTCAAAGATCGGTTTTCGAAGATTTTTGTAATTGTGAGGAACAAAAAATCTCTTATTTCGTCATGTATCTTGGTGTCCAATGGCTTTATTTCTTGGGATGATCCTTTGATCCGTAATATTCAAGATTGGGAGGTGGAGAGGATGGAAAGTTTTTTGGAAACTATGTATACCTACAAGATGGATCTGTCTAAGGAGGATGTGGTTAGATGGAGGGATAGTCAGGATATAGGTTTTGAGGTGAAATCTTTCTATAAGATTCTTTTCGAGGGAGATTCCTCGGATGGCTCCTCTAACTTCCCGTGGAAAGCAATGTGGTGTTCCGGTGACCCGAAGAAAGTGTGTTTTTTTTGGGTGGGAAGCCGCTTGAGAGAAGATTCTTTACTTTAAACGACCTTAAAATAAGAGGGAGGGTGTTGGTTAATCTTTGTTTCATTTGCAAAAGATGTGAAGAAACCATGTTTCATCTTTTGTTGGAATGTTCTTTGGCTAGAGCTCTTTGGGAGATGGTTTATAAGGTTTTAAGTGTCTTGGGTTTTCGCCGGCTTCGTGAAGGATGAAATTTGGGCTTGGAGTGGGCTTCGGACTTCGAAGAGTCTTAAAAAAGCTTACTCTATGATTACCATTTCTATCTTTTGGTTAGTTTGGATTGAGAGGAATCGTAGAGCTTTTGATGGGATTGAGAGACCTCTTTTTGTAATTTGGGATTGGTGGTTCAACGCCCTCTTTTTTTGGGTCACTGGAAATTCTTTTGTAAAGGATTTAGATATAGTAGCCTTTGTGGAGGCTCTCTCTTTTAGATAACCTTTTTCACTTATAAAAAAAAATTGTTTTTCCTTGGTGGCTGATTTCTTAAGTAGTAAGGAACAACAAATTTCTCAGTTGGCATGATGATTATCATTTATGTTTATGGTTATTAAAAATGATACTGCTGTTTCTGTTGAATTTTTGTGTGGTTTAGCCTATGCATGATTTATTCTTTCCAATCTTTGATTGCAGCACTTCACATGGCTGCAGCTAATGGACATCTTACTATTGTGGAGTATCTTATCGGTAAAGAAGTGGTGAGAAAATATCGCATGTATTTTTTTTTTCTATATAATTATTGAATCTATACTCCTCAATTAGTTGATATGTGATTTGCTGGTATATTGGTCTGGTCAATAGAATTGATATACTAAGTCTTTTGTAAATGGGTGACGTCCCTTGGTGCCTTTGAATTATAATTTTACTTATAAAAATCACAACCGTGGCATGTCATACAGTATTCTCAAGCTACCAAATTGTGCCTGTAATGTCTACTAAAATTATATTGTTCTGTTGTGAACAGAATTTAATATTAATTCTCATATGACATCTGGTCGATGGATTAGGTTTCCCCTTTTATATTACTCGGTTGTTCCCAACTGGCTCCAATGTTGAAGATCTCTGGTGTTTAGTTTATTACCAAGGTAGAATTTTAATCTGATAGTCTTACTCATTAAAAAAAATAATTTAATCTTATAGTGTTATGCATATCTTTCAAGGCGTTCCAGAAACAAATGTCTCAAGTTGACTAGCTCCCAGATCGATGAGGTAAGATTGTATCACCACAAAGACCTAATTGTCTGCCAAAATTGTCAACCAGACACTTCATAGGATAGGGTGTGATCAGGCGATAGTAAAGAGGGTTGGGTAGTTTCCTCTAAGGTCCTTGGACACATGACAGAACACTTGTTCAACAGGAGTGCTTGATAGTTTTACAAGTAAACAATAAATACAAAATATAAAATGACCAAATGATTTTAAAGAAATATGACATCATTAAGAAATTTCATTCAATACAAGCACTGGAAAAGGAGAATATGTGTAACTCAACAATATGAAGGAGGCAAAATGAAGAACAAAGTAACTGCTAGATGATGCTTCGAGCGTTCGCTGGTTAAAAGTAAGTTGATGCTTGAGATGCAAATTCTGGCTTGCTGTGTGTCCCATTCTGTTAAGCCGCAAGGGTAATAGTTAAGCCCTCTAGCCAAATTTGAGGTGCTCAGTCTAGCTTGATTTCATTCTATAACAGTAATTAGGCGATCTCAATTAAGTTTTCTTTCTTAACAATAGAAGTGATTTCTGGGGGGAGCATGGAAGACAAGGGTAAAGGCCATTGCTTTAAAGACTGTTCTTTTTGCTCCATTTTTTGGCCACGAAAAGTGTTTGTGGTTGAAATGGTTGTTTCAATTATCTAATCAATTTAAAAAAGGCGTTGTCATAATCCTTTTATGCCTTTCAGAGCGTAAAGGACACTTACTGTTTGGTTTCCTTCGGCTTACACTTCTCCTACTCTAGCCTTTGACTGGCATATATTTAGTGTTTTGTATTGTTTAATCCAAACCCAGTTTTCATTTTTAAACTATTGTGTATTTTCACCCTTATATTTTTTAAGTCAACAAAGGATTGAACTATTCTTGTAAATGTTACTGCATCCTATGGTCAAGTATTTGTGAGAAAACTTGCTTAGTTATTGGAGCTTTATCTTTTATCTTTGCAGGATATAAATGCTGTTAATACAGAGATGAATACACCTCTTCATTGGGCTTGCTTGAATGGTCATATTGAGGTAATGATCATAATCATACTCCTCATCATCATCACCACCTTTTGAAGTTCTTATATGCATGGTGGCATTTACAGGTGGTTAAGAAATTGATTCTGGCAGGAGGAAATGTAAGTGTTTTAAACAGGTATGTTATTTCTAACCTGAACGTTTTTTTAAATTTATTTTATTTGGGTATATGGTTGCGGATCTGTTTTCATCATAAATAATTAATTATGGCCTGTGTGGGATGTTTAGCCATGAGCGAACTCCAATTGATGAAGCCATCAGTAGGGGAAAAATGGACGTAATTGAAGCAATTGACGTGGCAACGGCACAATTGGGACTTACTGGTGTCAGTGTTTCCTGATGTTGGAAAGTGGTAATGAAGGTCATGGTTTGATAGTTTTATGAGTGCATATTTTCTCTGATAATATTTGCAAGCTTGTAAGATGGATTTTTTTTTCTTTCTTTTTAGTCCATGATATGAAACTTTTGATGATAGCTTGAGTGGATCTCCTGGCTTTGCCTAATTAATATGATATGCTTAATTTACACTGGTACTGATCTGAAATTTCTTTATCCTAGTTCTCTAGTAGTTTCCAGCAAAAGGGCAAAAAATTGTGGAAGATAGCTTCTTGGTCCTCGAAAATTTAGTTTTTACAATTTTGTTTGTTCTTTGCTGGAAGAAGCCTGTTTATGCCTGGCATAAACCAGCTGATGCTAATGGAGGAATAAAGGAAAAGGATCCTTACCTCTGTAGTGCTCTTGTTTAGTAATTGGAAAGAGGAATGGTGCAAGCGGCACCTAGCTTGATCTTAAAAATAATAATTCTCTCTCTCGGCAAGTATGTTGTGAAAAAAGTTAGGATTCCACTCTTACCCCTTGTCTCTTTTCAATTTTAATTTTCTTTGCTTCAACTTTTCAAACCATGGTCAATAGTATTGAAAGACATGACTAATGCCCAAGAATGGTAACTGTGCAGAGACAAAATTGTAATTTGCCACAAGACATTCTAGGATGAAGCCAAGGTTAGGAAAGTCTCCGAGGTTTTTTTCTTCTATTTTTAAATAAAAATGATGGTAATCCTAATTAAATTCAATAATTACTTGAGTTAAGTCACTGACCACTCATTACATCGTTGGATTAAGCCAACGACCACATCATAATTAGTTTTTAAATACAATGTGTGACATATATATTGCATTTATCTCATTTTCTTTTTCTTAGCCATAATTGTCTGTAGTTTGCATAAAGTGATCTTTCCAAAAGTTAAGCACTCAATTATTTTTTTTAACCAACAATTGTCCGTAGTTTGCATAAAGTGATTTGTTGTTTCTCTTGCATGCTTTTGTTGATCAGTTTTCAATACCAATTATGTTATAAGCCTGGTTGATAGCTGCAAAAACATTTCTCCAAAGGAAACTTTAGGTGAATAAATATGTCTTCACCTTTTGAATACTTTTAGGAACTTGGTGAAGACATATTTATTCACCTAAAAAAGTTGAGAGGAAAAGGGGGAGGAAGAAAAATATAATGAAAATAATTCTTTTATCGTTTGGTAATAAAATGGTTGGATGATTATTGTTTTTTTTATACCTACATATTACAATTATTTTTTTTTTAATTTGAGATGATTTAAGAGGGAAAGTTAAAATAGATTTTTTTTGTTATTTTCTCACTTTTTTATCTTTTTTACTAAATGAATGATGAAAAACATCATTTTTTATTTTCTCTTTACCATTTTTTTAAATTCAATCAAAAAATACAATTTTTTTCATTATCAATCGGAGTCTATTTTTCTCGATTCTTACTCTTTAAATTTCTTATTATTCTATAATAAAAATATTTAAAAATTAATTAAAATATTTTTAAATCAATAAACTCGTAAAAATTATTTAAATATATTTTAATAAGTTCTCAACACCAAAAAGATACTTTTAATCTCTCTTTCTCTCCGTTAATCATACAGGATAGAAACCCTAGCTGCAGTTTTGGTCCACATCCTAATTAATTTTTTAATTTCTCATTCGTAGCTATGAAATAGGGACATAATAAGATATTCTATTCCACTATAAAATATTAAATGTATTTTGCGCCAAAAGTTAAGTATATTAAATACTCCGTAGCACCCTAAGCATGAATTTCATATATAAGTGCCTATGAGCATACTAACAGAGAATTATGCCACCATCATTGCATTAATATTGTGAAAGACTCTTAAAACATTTTTTTTTAAATAACAGCTCTTACAATATTCTAACCAAGCGTTTAATCTATTGAGAAAATGTTTTTTTTATAAGTAATCTATTGAGAAAATGTTAGCGTCATGGATGCATTCGATGGTTTGGATTTCTTCGTGAGGTGCACACGAGTAATTAGACACGTACATGCGAATGTATGTAGTGCATATGTTTATTTAACATAAGTTAAATGTAAAATTTTTAATTTATACCCGTTTTTTATCCGTTATTCGTTCATTAAAATGTGAATATAACATGAAAAATAAAATCGGTTAAAAAACGAATATTTTTAACTCGTATCCATTTACCAGTATCAATAAAACTCGGTCCGTATTCGATCCGAGTTACCTTTTTCACTGGGATAGAAATCTTTTTATCAATACTCGTTTTTTACTCGTTATCTGTTTGTTAAAACACGGTTATGAACATGAAAAATAAGACTCATTAATAAACAAATATTTTTAACTCGTATATGATGATTTGTTACCCGTAAAATCTGACCCAACCTGTCCATCCCACTTCTACTATAGTTTTAAAAGAGAACTAACTTTTAATTTAAGAGCTAAGTGTTGAAAGAAATTGATCGTAACGTGGTTAAAAATCCTATTTTATGCGCATAAGAGTCATTATCACATCAAATTGTTATTAATCGTTAAGATTATATGCTCTCAACCTATTTTATGCGCATAAATATGGACATGTTTCCTTCAAATGCGACTTGTTTTCACCTCTAAGAAGACAAAGATCATTGTATTATAATAATAATACCAACCATTCGATCGATCATTCCAATTTCTTTTTTTTTTAAAAATAGAATTTGAGTGCTAAGCCATTACTAATATTAATCATTACATAAATGGTTCGTTGAATTTTAAAATTTTCATGATCGATGCAACTATGTGTATAGTGTTCGGCTCAATGACAATCATTTAAAATGCTGCGATTTTATCAATCATAGAAAAAAAAAATCCTCCACTTAATGAGAATGTTGTGCATTTACTTGTAAATATCATGGTTTCAATAAAAAAAAAAATATTAGAATAAATTATAAATTCATCATTATATTTTATTCATAATTATAACCCATTTCACTGGTTTGTGAATTGGATAATTCAGTCTCCGACACCAAACATCATTTAACCAAATGTTGCAATGCTAGCAATCTAAGATAACTATATGCGCGCTTGTCTTTTTTTTCTCTTAATGGTGAGTTAATTTTATAATCAAAATATGAGTTACATAACCACGTGATAAGTCAAGATGATGATATAAAATATATCATTGCTAGACCTTTAGTGATGTAAATAATGTATTCCCATGTTTTCGTTAAGTAATTTATTCATTTTAAAAATTAGACGGAAGTCAATGATTTCCCGAAAGCAATAAAAATTAGTTATATGTATAACATATGACCAATTAACTAAGAGTATTTTTATCATTAAAAATGTTACGTTAACAATTTAGTTTTTTTTGGACCTAAATTAATGAAAATGACTTATTTGTAAGGTATATACTAAACTCTTGGGTTGGATTATTTGAGTTGTAAATTAGTGGATTGAGTTGTGATTATATCTAAAACATAAGAATGAATTTTTAATTTACCAAAAGTATTAAGTTAGGTGATTTAATACCATTTAATTTAGTTCTAAAACAATTATTACTGTAAAAATGGTTTTTAAAACAAGTTTTTTTTCTTGGTAAAACAACTATTTATGCACAAATTTAATTTCTTAAAAGTTATTATCACTAAACACTCTTATATTTTGCTGTGTTTTAATGTCCCCTTTGCATTTTCAAAACGATCAATTTACTTATTTTATTTTAAACATGTGTTCAATAAACCCTTCTAGGGATAATTCTAACGAAATTTATACCGTCGCACACAAAAATCTTGACTATTAAACATGGCAAAAAATTATCAAAATTTTTGTGTGCGCCCATATCTATTCGGTCCAGATTTTTATGTGTATCGATATCAATTTCACTGAAATTTGGTTTAGTGAGCACATTCCTAAAATATAAACAATAAATTAATCGTTTTCAAAATGAAACATTGAATCACAAGATAAAATGCAAAAGTTTTTCAAAATGAAACATTGAATCACAAGATAAAATGTAAAAATGTTTGGTGATAATAACTAATAACCTTTTTTTTAAAATACAGTTTTTCTTCTTTTTGTTCTTTTTAGAAACTTTTATTTTGAGTGTTTACTTTAACCCTTTCTTTAAAGATAAAAATCGTTTTAATATCAAATGGTACAAAGTTTATCAATTGTTTAAAGTGGTGAAAATATAATCTCAAACTAGAATTACGATATTGAGCCTTTTTTTGGACTTGAAACTCTCTGTTTATTTTCAAAATTCTTTTTTTTTTAAATTAAAGATTAAAATATAAAAAAATTACTATATTAAACAAATAACTCATAAAAAATTGAAATATATGTGATTTTAAGATCTATTCCTTAATCTTTTATAAGATTGAACCAAGTTCTTATAAACTATTCCGTACAAATATAGTGACACCTTTATTGAGCATCTTATATTTACCTTTTCTAAGTATATTCTGAATGGAAACATGAAATGAGAGATTTGACAAAATAAAACTTATCCTACCGGATAGCTACAATCATTGCCTTAGGGATAAGAGTAAATGATTATTGTAAATTATATGGTACAAAATTTGGAAATGTGAGCATTTGTTTATTGTTGTACACTGTATGAACTCCACTCACAAGATTTTCCTTTCACAAAAAAATGTATCAAAAGCAAAAGCTAGAATCACTAGTGCAGACTGTCACTTTGGAAAAGAGAGAATTGTGTACATCAATCGTGGTATAAAAGTTACCATCGTGAAAACCAATATCCAAGAAGCCAAAACTAGCTTCCTTCCAAACATTCAGTGGAACGATAGTACAAAAGTTGGCAGCTTCAACCGGCAACAACAGTGGACTTCTTACTTGGCACTCGCCAAGTTGGTGATGATGACACTAGCAGAGGCTCTGCTTAATGACAACAAACCATATATTTAATTTTAGAAATTTTGCGAAAATAAAAAACCCATTAACTGAGGATAAAAAGGTTTACTTATCAGGCAATTACCAAAACCAAGAGCAATGTGACATGTTTTTTCTTTTCTTACCTTAAGTCAACATTTATATGTAACCACAAGAACCAATCATCCTTTGGTTTCTCCTACTTGACTGAACAAATCTAGTTTTCATTCAGCCCACCATAAAAACAAGAATACTAAACACCCACCATTTGAGTAACTTGATTAAAAAGAATTGCTGCACCAAACTTGGAATCAATTGCTGTCAGCTATGAAACACTTCATGATGGAGTTTATTAATATGGGAGATCCAACATCAATGAAGGAAACTTTATGGTGCATATGATCCTCTCATACTTTAGCGGTAATAGATAATTACTATCATGTCCTCTTTCATAGCACTTTCAGTACAATCAATACCATCACTCACATAAGGAAACAATGCCATGTCACACAAGAATTACGTATAAATTCTATGGAGAACACAATGAATTTAATTAGTATCCAATATCTCCAGAATTCTCAGGCAACTCCAAAACAATGCCATCTTAAAACCCTATTTAAACGCATTCTGACCCAAGATGTCTACAAGAGAACCTCAAATCCTTCATGAGTTAGCGACAAGCTTATAATTATCATGTTTCCCTTACAAACTACACACCAACTAATTAATTACCTTCTCTTAAAGATTCTATATATGTAGAACAATTTCTTGATCAACACTTCTATAGCATGCTAACCAAAGAATCAGCTGCTTCAAACAAAGTATGAAACATTCACAATCCACAATTTCTAACAATCTCCAGAAAATTGTAGAGTGAATATTTCCTGGAAAATTTCAAAATGTAAGGGCTTCAAAAAATAATCATTGTACTAATAATTAATCAACATGATACAACAATTTCTCTACTAGTTAGGGGCCACCAGATTAGAAAGCAAGAATAGTACCTCATAACTGATGAAAATTTTTGCAACTATTAAAAGGAAACAAATCAGATATAATTAATGACAAATGGAAGCTTGTATAAGCATATGGATCAAAGCCAAGAATGCATATAGATCCATTCCCATAAGCTCAATCGAATAATTCTTGACGTCAATATCTCACTATACTTTGTACAATACAAGAAAGAGGCAAAAAACATGTCAGATGATATATAATCAAATCAATCTCATACACCAACCATTCCAAGTCTCTTATACATCTATGAGAAGGCTAGAATGAAGCAGATTTCCTTGCATGCATCCATATGCTTTGACAAAATTACATACACCAATTATACATTATGCACCAAGAAACACACAGTAAGCAAAGTTGCACCCAGTAGTCAGGAGACAGAATTAACTTGCTTGATCCAACATAAAAAGAAAGTACGCAATAAGCAAAATACATGCAATTTTAAAAGAAAAAGTTGAGTCTGCCTATCATTCATAGTAGAAAGATTTGCATGGCAATTATAGGTAAGTACCTCTCTGGTGCATCTTAAAATGCAATTTTTGCATAGAACAGTCATGAAAAAACAATTTAAATCATGAGGCCAATATATGTAAACACCAACAACTTGGTACATTTCCAAGTCATTTTCAGCATAATATCTTTTTCTGCTAACTTTATTTTTTGAATTTAAGTTTGGTTAATCTAGTAAGATTTCTTTCTACATGCAATAGTAAATCTGCAAGGAGAAAATACATGATAACGTCCCTATATAAATAACTCAAAAAGACAAACGTAAGAAGAAAATAAAGGAGAAACTCTTTAAAATGTTTATCAGCATCCAATATTCACTACTGCTTATTGGATATTATCCAATAATTTTTTTTATTGGTTGGATATTATCCAATAACTGCTCTACATGTGGTCAGGCTAAAATAAATTATCACAGTACTGTTTCGATTGGCAGTTCTGTAATAATTGAAAGATTTATGTTAAACACACTGTTTCTTTTTAAACTCAATCAAAACATTGCAAATAGTGCATAAAGATAAAAACAAATTTCAAGTGAGTATGAACTATGGAGCTGCAGGAAAGTGACTAAACACAAATTAAACATATATAGGTCTCAAAGACCCTACCTTGTAATAAACAATTGCAAAACAAGCATAAAATACCTTGATCAATTCTCTCCATCTCTCTTGACCAAATAAAAAAGAAAACTGCAGTTTATTTGAAACCTAATTAAGTCCATATATAACCATCATGAAATCTTACACTTAAGTGAGGGGGGAGGGGGGGGAGAGGAGGCCCAAAAATGGACTACAAAACTAGTAACACAAAAAAATGATCTCTCTCTCTCTCTTTTATGGATGCTTCAAACGTTTGCCAATCATATATGAAACTAATTAACAGGGACAAAAGTATACATGTCTTTAATGCCAGACATGAAAATGAGCAAACCTTAAATGTCAAAAGAAATTAGAAATACAAAATAAAGAAGGGTAGGTGCATGTATTGTACAATAGATATCAAATTGAGCTCACCTTACATGTCAAAAGGAATTGGAAATTCAAAATAAAGGGTAGGTGCATGTATTGTAATCTACAATAGATATCAAATTGTCTAATAAAGTAAGGAAAACAAAACCACCAAAAAATGGGACTGTCTTTGTTTACAAACATGGCCATGCAGCATTTCAAAATTTGTACTAGAATTTTATAAGCAATATAGAAACAAAGAATGATAATGCAATCCACAGGATAAAATCTATACATTCAATTTATATAATATACTTCATATATATAGTATATCTTAAGGAAGACGATATATATGCCAGAGAACAGAAAGATAAAGCAAAGGCGTTCAATGCATGCATCACCTTATTTTAATCCAGATTAGTCAACATTTGCACACAAGATTTGTAACCAAAAGGATAAGCCACATTAAATCTGCAACAGCATCTCAAGGAATAAAGTATATCCCCCAACAGCAATTATCCTGGTAAGCAAATATGACACAACAAGCAGATGAACAACAATAACAAAACCCACATACTTATCATAGAATATTGTAACAATATCCTCATAAATTGCATACTTCTCATTAACCAGAAAACATAAAATATGGGAAACAAAAGTATACAAATTATTACCCGATTAAGTAGGAACGCAAAAGGAGTTAAATTACCAAGCTAGATTCATAGCGCGCACAAGTGCTACAAAATCAGTTTTCATAGATCAGATGTGCAGCAATGGTAAAAAAAACTATATGCAAATTTTGCAAAGATTAAATTCCAATATCATTTATTCATGAATGCATGCAATTGCAAGCCCGTTCCTCAATGCAGAGATGTTAGAAGCAGTAAAGCGGGGCCGACAAGGACATCCAAAATAATGCCTCCTCTTCAATGGCAATAAATGATGGCGACAAAACAACTACTATTAATGCTCTAAAGTCTAGAGCAAAACAGTAATGATAAAATCGATATTTACTTCTTGTTCATGAGGAACCAAACTACCCCAGCAGGACTGAGAACTTGAGCCGAACATTAAGTTAGATCCCAATCTTGGAAATATATGATTGGGAATAATACATGTGAGAGAAACTAAAGCACACAGAAAAGTTTCTATATGGAAAAATCTTATAAGAAATAAACAATTTAAATTATATCTATATTTTGTAGTGAGTACAAGCAATGACAAATTACCAAAATGTCTCTTGATGCTGAACAATGCTTTACTTTATACTGTATATTTCACCTTTGTCCAAAAAACTTAAATGAACAGATGAGAATATGAAGAAAAACTTATACTCACACAAGGAAAAGGGGGAAGAGAGAGGGGGGGGGGAGGAGGGCAACAACTTCAAGAAAAGTAAAAAGATAAATATAATCGATGAGAGACTTTCAAGAACAGATATTATCTGCTGGAACAGGATTATTCACCTTTATTATCTATATTTTGCAGTAATTTGGTACAAAACATATCCTGACGGCAAAAGAAATTAAAATGTAGTAGCAGCTTCTTTTGGAAAACTATGATCCTCTCGGCCGAATGACAAAAAGCAAAACAGAAATGATGAGGAACAAGAAAATCAAAACCCAAGAAGCTGAAACTAAGAAAGAGAAATTATAAGGCATATGTTAACAAGAGTTGTTAAGATTAATTTACCAAATTAAACTCTGGATAATTAGTAAGCTGATCGAAGACAGAATTACACTACAAAGTGAATGTTGACTCCTCCAAACCGATCGATTGATCCCTCAGCATCTTCAAAGTTCAAACCCGAAAAGTCGAAATCTCAATTCATTTGATTAATATAGCCTGAACCACCACCACCACCAAGCAAACCCCCACCTGAGGCAGCATAAACATCAGACGGATCAAGAATCGGCGACGAAGACGCTGCCCCATTCCTCCCTCCACAACCGCCGCCGCCTAAATGCAATTCAGATATATTAGGAAACCCATCTCTCGGTTCAACTCCTTGATCATATAAAAACCCTTTAAACACATGACCACCAATCTTGACAACCGCTTGATACGCATACTCATCCTCACCGTCCTCCACTGCTGTCACTCTCACGCATTTGAAAACCGCCGGTGCACGTACTTGCGCTGGTAACCCATCCTTAAAACACGCATCTACCACACCAAAACTCTATTCATCAATTTCATTAATTTGTTACGCCACTCTCTAATTAAAAAAAAACTACTAATAATAATAATAATCAATGATTAATGATGAAGTATATCAAATATACAAATACCTTGATGACTAGAACTAGTGTCGAAGCTTCTTGGAGGAGTGGTGTTAGAAGTTGATGTATGAGATGTTGTTGTGGTTTGGGAGGCTACGAGCCTTGGTTTCTTGACCCCAGAGGTGGACCCGGAAGACCCACCACCACCAGGAGCCGCAGCTACCATCAGCTGGCGTTCCCTCCGTCTTGCGGCTGGGACCCACGTGCTCTTTACGTGCGTCGAGCAATCGAACCCACGGCTCTTGCAACAAGTCCTGCATCTCCTATGGCTACAATCTTTCTTCGCTTGGTTCCCACAATCTTGACACGTGGCAGTCGAACTCGAACACGAACCACCGCCGACGACACTACCACTTCCAAATCCGCCGCCACTGTTATTATTACCACCGCCGGTTTGTATGAGATTCGCTGAAGAGTTAATGTTGTGATCAAAAATCGAAGTTTGTGGTTTTTTCAAGTACTGATGATGATGAGAGTTCTGATTCTGTTGCCACAACTGAATTCCACTCGCGAGTTTGTTACGACCGTTATTACCCAAAAAATCCGTGTCCTCCATGTTTTGCGGAGATGCCAAGCAAGGTGCCGCTGTGAGGAGAGGGATAACTCCCACTCCGACTCCTACACCAACTCCAAGAGCTGTGGAAGCCACGGCATTTGAGCCGTTGATTGGATCGGCGTCTGCGGCCGTAGCAGCGTTGATAGGGTCGTGGTGCTGGTAGTGGTGGTGGTGATGGTGGTTGAAGGAAGAAGCAGGAGCCACCACGAAGAGATCACGGACGCCCACCATACCCATCTCGGGCGGGAGCCCGTAGTTGATGGACCGGCCCAAAGGGGGCCATGCCCCGGCTGATGACCCCCCACTGCCTCCCCCGGTAACAGCTACGGCGGCTGCTGAAGCAGCAACAGTGGTGGGTCCGGCATTGAAGCCGAGGGAAAGATCATCCGGAGCTGCGGCGCGGATTGCGGAGGATGAGGACGTCGCCCAGTCTGCGAAAGCTCCGGAATCTGACGGCAGATGCCTCCTTGTAGTAGCCACAACTGCTAACTGCTTATTACTACCCTTTATATGTTTTCTCTTTACTATCCCAAAACCCAAAATTCTCTCTTCCTTGTTTTATATATATAGAAAGTGAACAAAAAACAAAATCTAAGGGCTTATTGTTAGGAGTTTATATGAGACGGTAGATGGTGGGGTCTTTTTGTCTGGAATCGTAGATGAGAGAATTATTGTAAATGAGATCAAGAGATACAAGGGAAATGTGCAGAGAGAGATTTAGTTTTGTTGGGGTGGGTTTTGTTATGTGGGTGCAGAGAGAGCAGCAGGAGATCAGAAATCTGCTGGTGGATTACTTAGTTACTATTACTGGTACTGTCACTTTTGACTTTTCTAAGAGGAAGATAAAAAAAGGTGGGTTTTGAGAGGGAGAGATCGACTGAGTTTTTTCTCTGTTGTAAAGAGCAGAGAGAGTGAGATAACCTGCTTCTCTCTCTCTCTCTGCCGAGTTGTTGAGAGAAAATGCAATAACGACCCTTCTTCTTCTACTCTTTTTCTCTCTCAATATCTTTCTTTCTTCCCTGTTATATTATCTTCTGTTTTTATCTGCTGCCTACCTTTGTCTATATCATCATCGCCATCATCATCTTCCCCTTTCTTCTTCTATGTCTTCCCTTTTTATTTCTTTGCACTCTCTCTCTCTCTACGGTTTCTTAATTAGAAAGTGAAACTGTGGTGGGTTCCTCTCTACCTCTCATCGGTCCTCACCCTTTCACTTTCTTCTCTCTCTCTCCAATAATCACACTAACAATAGTAGTAGAGACGAAAGAAGGTATAAAAGAGTTTTGTTCTCTAGTTTTTGTATTCTTATGGAGGGCTTTTAAGGTCACATGACAACTTCTCATTCGCTTTGGATTTTAGGCAGCCTTCTTTCTTTCTCTTCCCTTTGTGCGTGTATCCATAACGCTTTCTTAATGTGCGTGGGCTTGATTTTCGAACTGGAATAGTAAAGTTAGGGACCCACTTCCCACAATCCCTATGTATTGGAGCGTGTAATAAACGCTCATCAAATACACATTAAATATTTCTTTTCATCGGAACATTTAATAAATATGGAGTTTTTGATTCATTATAAGTCCACAGTTCTTTGCTGTGTTCTCATCTGGATGGATTTGTCAGGGGAAATACTTGATGATTTTCTTAGCTGGTTTTCGTGTATGTAATTATTTATAGATAGAATAGATTTTTTAGTTAATTACTAATAAATTTAGGACAAGAAAATTGAATTGAAGCTGCTGGCAGGGTCCTGTTTGTTCCATGTCGTGAAGAAAATTTTCATTTTTAATGCATGTTCTTCTTAACCAAAAATAAACCAATTAGGTAGGTTACATTTATCAACCTTGAGCATTCAATTTTTGTTTTTACTTATTTATTTTTTATCTATTGGATATGAGAAAAGATTAATTATTTTCTTTTTCTTTTCAAATTGATTTGATTAAATTTTTATCAAATTTATAAAAAAATAAAATAAAATAAGTCTCTCCCATCAAATCTCCAATTCCACCCAGCACAGCAACTTCAAATCAACCACAGCACAAACATGTCAACACTAAATCCTTTTCTCTCTTTCCTTTTATTTCATATTGATCTTTCTCTTTGAAACTGATAATTTGCAATTGGGATGGGACATGTATGGTGATCGTAGCCTGCAATGTAACGTGGTGTTGCAACATTGCAATGGATCGCGACGTTGTATCACCATAATTCACAACGAGACAAGCATCCAACGATTTATGTACAGCAACACCTTCATTAGTGGCTGTTAGACAAAGAAAAGAGGGAGAGACAGAAAGAGTTGAAAATAGCGATCGAATGTGGAATACAAAAATGAGGTAAAAACAACCCTAAAATGTACTTTCCTATAATGACATAACAAAAATCAATAGTAAAATTTAGATTTCACTATTCATGGCACAACATGCTAAAATCGTTTTTTTCCCACCACACCCTAACGCCCGCGAGGTACCATCCCATCTTTAGTTATAAAAAAAAAATTAAAATAAAAGGTTTTGAAGCAGTAACTACGCCCCAACAAGTCAGATTAGGCATAACAACGGAACAAGTCTTAGGCGAGAATTGAGTGTCTTCCCCGTCCCCTTCCCTATTTACTTAAACTATTCTCCTTCTTGTTTTCGTTATTGATAAGGGTTTCATTTTCCTTCTAACCCTGTCTTCGATGGGGATTTTTATGAACCTAAATACCCATTTTTATTTACAAAACGAGAATGGAGATTCTCCATGAAAAAATATAAAAAATATCATCTCTATTATGTTCTCGATTTCATTTAAAGAAAAAACTTATCATCCTTGATTATCTTCGTTTTCATGAGATAAAATCACTTCAAAACTTAATTTTGTTAGATAAAAAAATTTGAATTTCGATCGATGATGAACTCTAGCCATCCCTAACTCGGATGAAAATTTCCATCTCTATGATATATTCCTTTCAATATGTTAAATAAAGTTATTGAGTTGTCATTTTTACCTGTACTGATGTGGTATAACCAATTAACAAAATTAATACTATAGTGACGAGTAGCATTCGGCACTCAACTTTTTTTGTAGGCATGTGTCCTTAATCAGGGTCACTTGATTCACTTAGGTGTCGTAGCTTTTTGTATAATATAGAACATGGCAAAAAAAAAATTGAATGTTAGGGCACGTGAAAGAGAGAACAGCTACCTCTTTGGCCCTCTCCTTTGGCCCTTTGGGTTGCCCCTTGGGGCCACGAATCTCTCTTTCAAGTAAGCCTTCTCCTATGTCACTTCCCTCAAGGCTCATTCAATTCTTCACCATCCCTCTAAAAGAGTAAAGACACCTATTAAGCGTGTGCCAAAGTCGATCTCTTCACTTTTTCAAAGCAGATACCCACATCTCTCTCTCTCTCGAAAGCACTTGAGTCCCACATTTTAAGTGTTTTTTGATTATGGAAAGCATTCAGTGGTGGCGTGTTTGATTAGTGTCTTGTAGCTAGTAATGTCCATTCAGAACGAAAAAGTATTACTATTATTGCATCCATCATCAGGAATAATTTTCTTAACTGGCTTTTGAGTAAAGGAAAAAGGAAGAGGGAAAAAAGAAGAACATTTTAGTGCTACTGATTTTGGTTCTGGTTCTCTGGTCATGCTGCCGTTGGTACGTGCAGCCGTACAGGAATATATGACAGCCAAAAAATTTCTTCAGGCAGGCTAAATATATGACTTTCATAATCGTTCATAGGATCCAAATGACAAAATATAAATATAAATTTTATCAGCTATAAATAATTGTAATAGTATAACAGTATAACCATTGGAAACAACTACTAATTAATATTACTTATTTATTATATGAAATAATATTTTAAAATATTAGTTAAAATCAAATGTGTTGTGCACATGTTATACACGTGCATAATATATACATATTTTTCACAATTATACAATAAAATAATAATTTAACTTTCATCTTTAAGTTAAACCAAATCTCATAAGTATTCAAATAAGATAACGATTTAATACTATTTTTATTTGATTATTTGGTTAATTTATAAATTGATTATATTACACTTTTAAAACATAAAAATAAGTTGAAAATAATTGTAAATTTTAAAATAAATATATTTACCTTGTATTTAATGACATTAATATTTGATTATTATGATCAAGTTAATATATTTTTTTAGAAGAATGACCAAGTTAATACTAATCAGAAAAATACATAAAAATGCTATGTAATTTTGATCATATTTAAATTCAATATCAGAAATCTAAATAGTTAAGTTTTAAATTCAGCACCAAAGTTTTAAATAGTCAAGTTTAGACACTGGTATTACTGTTAGCCAATTAAGACTAACAAAATTAAACTTGTACCTACATACTTGAAATATAATAGCAAAATCTAAATAAATGTAAATATAATTTTTTTTAAAATTAAATTCTCTCTCCTCCCCCCATTCCCTTGCTTTTATCCTTGTAGCCTGTTGCTTTGAATTGAACCAACTCGGGTCCAAACCCGGAGCTTGTTTGGTTTAGTTTTTGATTTTATTACAGAGATTTAAAAGTGATTTTAAAATAATTTTAAATAGAAGTGTTGTAGAGTTAAAAGATATTGGGTATTTAGTAAAAATTGTGTTAAAAATGCTATCAATTTAATTGAAATGTTTGGTAAATAAATTGTAAAACTATTTTTAGATATTGAAATTACTTAAAAATGGTATATGAATACTCTTTGATTATTTTGGAAGTTTTTATTTCATCTAATAGACTTTATTATTTGTATAATATAAATATATTAATTTTATTCATAATAAAATATAAATATTAAAATAATTATATATATTAATAATTAAATTAAATTATTATTAATAATAATACTTTTATCAAAGATTTAGAGAATGACTTGTGACTTCTCAAAAAAAAAAAAGAATGACCGGTGATTATATAGTATCATGATTCTCTCTATTTGAAAATTAAAATAGATTCAAGTTTATAGTGAGATTTAACGTCACATCATTAAATGGATGTTGTTTAAATTCAAATTTATTAATGTGACATTCAATCTCACCGTAAACTTGATCTCCATTGCCTCACAAATGTAATTTAAGTATATAAATAGTATCAAAAGTGATTATGAAATTAAAAGTTACAAAATCATTCTTTTGATTTTGAACTTTAATTAGTTTTTTATATATATTTTCAGTTTCTAATTCATAAAAAAAAAAAAAAAAGTCAACAAAAAATTGTTGACATAATTTCAACTTTTTTTAACAACGAAAGTTGTTTGAAAAACTCTCCAAGTGTTTATTGTTCTCTCCATCTCCAAAAGTTAAAAAGCTCACTCTCTCTATTTCATTCTTTCCAAATTCTTCCATTCCCACAGGAGAAAATATGCCCAAACTTGTATCATCACCATTGCACAACCACAACCACCTCCACCTCCACCTCCACCTCCACCTCCACCTCCTTGATCATCTCCTTACTCACCTTCAAAACAATTGTCATTGCCACCACCACCATTAAACAATTCAAAGAAGTCTCACAACTCTATTTTCGCTTCGTCGTGCCAATAAGCATCTTCTTTTGCTTTATCCTCCTCCAACATCGGCAATAACCTCTGACTCTAGCTGGTCATTTCATCATTTACAAGTGATATGTGTTATTAATTTAAGACTTAATTACTAAACTTATTTTTTTTAATTAATGTTTGGGTTTGAGTTTTCAATGCTAATGAATTTGATTGTGCTTGAATAAAACTATCGGTTTAATTAATAGGTGGTATCGATTTGATTTTTTTTTTTGTTTTGCGAATTTTAGAAATAAATATGACTTAAATTAAATAATCAAATAAGTTTGACAAAACGATTTTATGCATATAAAATTTTGTTTAACCTCTCATTGAGAAATTTTTAAGTAAGCCAACCTACAGTATCAACTTATGAATATATTTTTCTTTTTATCAATAACTAATCAAGGGTTATTATGAGGGTAACCCTAGTTCTACATGTGTATGATATATTTTACAAAACAACAATGATAGATGATTAAATTTATAATAATATTGGTGTGCGCTAAATTAGGAGTTTTAAACAAAGTTTAACTATGATTGTTAATAGAAGAAAAATCGAATTCAAATCTCGTATAAAAGATATAAAATATCCACTAAATCAATTGAAATTTTTTTTTAGTAGTAGTTCGGAAGTAAATCTGATTGATTGAATAAAAAGGATTCTTGTAGTGGAATTAAGGGCTCCATTTGCAACATTGAATAAATAACTATAAATTTTTTGGCATCTGATAATTCATGTTGCTAAACTACTTATTCAAGAAAAAATGTAGCTATCAAGGTTGAAGAATTTGGACAAGTCATTGTCAAATATTGTAACTTCAACTTCAGCCTTTTAGAGTTAGCGTATCCTCAAAACTCAATTTTGGCCTATCGGTCGCCTCTATGGGTAATCGGGGAAGTTATTTTAAATTCAAGTTGGGAATACAGCTACTCATGTGACCAAACAACACCAGATGTTGACCCTTGAAAGCGAGAATTGAAGCCAACTCTCCTATCACATCACAGTTAACTCCAATGTCGAAAATGTCAAAACAAATTAATTAGACATCTCATCACCGTTCAATATTCTGTTCACCGTTGACCATCACACAGTTCCACCATCGAACTGTAAAAGAAGAAGAAGAATAATCACAACTTCCTTCTAAATTTGTGAGACGTTCTTGATAGCTACTATTGCCTGTACATGGATGATGCTTTACTGGCGTTACAGCAGATCACATTCTTGGGTTCCATTATTTCATTGCTCATTTCTTTTTCTTTCCAATTTTGGTGTGTTTTCCCATCAAAATCACAATTTTAGAATAAAACGAAAAAAGAAAATGTCAAACTTATAAAAGAAACAAATTATGGAAAGTAGAATTGACAAAGGAATGATATAATATAGAGAGGCCTATGTTGATGCCCATGTTTTTGCATAGTTATCCAACGTTTGCAGAGAAGTTAATCAAGGAATGAATCTATAGACAAAGAAAGATAAGATTTATTCCTTCAAAAGGAGGCTCCAGTTATTTCAAAAGAAAAAGAAATTGAAGCTTCATTAATAATCTACTACTAATTTTCAGTACAAACCTTTATTTTTATTTTTGTTGGGTATTTGTCACTTTCTTCGTGATTTGGTTCGGTATTGAATTTTTTGACTAGTTCGAAAAGAAGCTCCTCTTTTACGATACAAAGAAAATAAGAAATGATGACAAATTTAAGTATTAGTGAACAACGTGTTAGATAAGGTTTAAAAATACAGACTTCACAGTTAATTTTTATATTATATATTTTTTATAGTGATTTTTTTTTCATGAATATAGATTTAATCAATCAAACCACATAAATTTTATACCTTTTACGTCTGTGTAATTATCTTAATTATTGTTTCATTATTTTTATAATTAACTTTATTAACCTCGTTACAACACTATAAATTCTATTTTGCAGCAATACTATTCTTAATTTCTAGCTGCATGTGCATACTTTGTACGCGCTGAAATGAACAAAATTCCTTTCTTAATTCTAAGAGACCCAATCATTGGAACCAGATCGAGATTAAGAAATTATTCTTATTTTTATTAAGACTTAGCTATTATTTTCTAGCTAGTTTCCTGTGTAAAAAAAAGTCACAATTACCAAAAAAAAATAGAGAGTAGAGGAAAGACGAACATGACAGTAAATAAAAATCAATAAACGAATTAGAAAGAGATGTACGTATGGGTTTACTGAAGAATTTCAAATTCAGTACGGAGTATGTCACAGCAGCTTGCTACCGCAAGGAAGATGGTAATTAGTTGTATCAGATAATGGCTTTAGGGTTACTCCTCAAGACTCTAGATTGGTTGCATGTCAACACGGATATGCCACGTGGCCCTAAAAAGAAAAGGAAATGCTCTACAAGAAAACTAATATATGACTGGAAAAAAAATATAATATATGTTTTTTGTTTTCAATATCTAACCATGCCAACTTAAACCAAATTCAGGAAGGGAAAGTCAAAAATTTCATTTGGGAAAAATTAAGGAGACCGCCCTTGATATTCAATCAATTGGTGATGAATGAGAACCAATTTAAGTGGGAATTGATTATTTTTTTTGGTCAATTTTATGTAAAATATTAATGCTTGAAATAATTTATGGTAATTTTAAATAATTTTATTGGTAATGTGTATTTTTTTTTACTTCATATCTATATTGATATTATCAGTGAAGTTCTTCATAATTATCAATGAAATTTTCAATCAATCCAAAATTAATGCTTTAAACCCGAGTTGAAAAAGTATTTCGCTTTGTTTGTAACACCATTTAAATAAAAAAAATTAAAATGAAATTTAAAAATTTCACAGACTGTTTATTGTTGTGAAACGTTAATATATTTTTTTTGTTTATTATCTTTCTAATGAAATTTTTAAAAATTCTTGGCATATTTCGTAAAGTAAAAAAAATTACAATATTAATAAAACATTATCTAATAAAATCTCAAAAAATTTAAAATAATGACATATTAAATAATCAATTTAATCAACTTTATATAATAATGTTAATTTTTAAAATAATTTATAATAATTTTAAAAAATTTTATTAAAAATATTATTTTTGAAACCTCACGTTTATATTAAACTCATCAATAAAATTTTTCATAATTCTCATTAAAGCTTTTTATCCTAAACTAATATTTTAAACACGAGTTGAAAAGTACTTCTCTTCGTATACGTTTTAATTAAAAAAATAATTATTTATAATTTTTTAAAACTATTTTTAAGCTTTTACATTTAACGTGTAAGTTAGCTCGATCAAACGGACAATAACTACAAGATGAAAATAATTGGAGTTTTGTAGATAAGAGGGTGGGACCTAGAATATGTACGGCGGAACTTCGACAGCACGCCACCTCCGTAAATTTCGGTAGGGCTGTCTCTCTATTATTAGTGCCCTTTCTTTCTCCTTGAGCACCGTGTCCCTTTCCCAGCCGTGGTTCTTACTCTCTCTCCTCCTTTTATTCATTTTCTTCATTAGTTTTTTTAATTTTAATTATTTGTTTATCATATTTTTGTATAATTGCAATAGCAGAAAGTTCGATTTTTTCTTTGAGTCACGTGCATACAGCCTCTTTTTCAGATCTCCCATCCCGTTAATTTCTTTTTGATAATCCATCCCATTAAATTAATCACCAACCATGACGATTGTCTCTCCACGTCACCTAAATCTATGTTTATCTGTATGGAATCATGCCCAACTCACATTTATAAAAATCATATAATCATAAAGTAATTTTTAATTAAAACATATTTAAATTTTATTTTTTTTATGACAACAATAAAATATCCTGAAATTTGAAACAAGATTTGAAATTTTTTACTGGCGGGATAAATTTGCAAAGAGTATGATCATGAATGGAACAATGATTTCTTTTTAATGCTGAATTTTAACAAGTTTATTTAAATCAAATTTATTTTATCAATCATTTTTTAAATCAACTAATTCAGTTGAATTTAAACAAAATTGTCTAAATTTAGATTTTTTAAAAAAACAAACGATGGCAATATTAACTATATTCTAAAAATAAAACTTAGAATTGTAAGAAGGAATTTTAAGAACCTCCGTGTTGTGGAAAACATATGATATTGATTTATATTTTTATAAAATTCAATTTTTTGAAATGATTTATGTTTTAAAGGAGCTTAACTTTAATTTTATTAAATATTAAAAAGTTTATAACTTTACTATTATGTCACTTTAAATTGTTTTAAATATTATTTTGTAAATCTTAAATTTAATAATTTTATTATTATTTTCTATTAAATTTATAAGGCTATAGATACCAATAAAAATACAAGTATTTCATTATCCAAATCCTCTTGAATTCATTTTTAATAATATTTCATTTTCATTCCCCTTTGTATGTAAAATAAACGTACACTTAAATGCATTCCCTAAGTAATCATGTGATTTTGTTGAAACTTAAAATACTTTTAAACTTAAGAATATAATATTTTAAATTTTATTCTTACAATGCATGAGTTATTTATCTGAATTATATATTAGTTATTTTACTCATTTTAAAATATATTGCAACTACATGTAATAAAAAAAACACTCGAGTGAGAGAAAATTGTTGGACCTAGATTTGAACAAGTATTAGTCTTAATTTCTAATATTTACGGTTTGTTTAGTAAAAATTAAAAGTAAAGAAAAGTGAAAGAAATTATTTAAAATGATTATTTTTTGTTTTATTTTAGTAATATAAAAAAAATAAGTAAAATAAAATTAAGATCATCGATGTTTTTTACTTATATATACATTATAATCCTCAAAATTAAAAATGTTGGATAGTGAAAACGAGAAGAAAAAAAAAAAGACCAATTTATCAATTAATCATCATCTAATCTCTCAGATTAATATACATTAACATTATGAATAATATAATAATAAAATAATATTATTTATATTTTATTTTCTTACACTTTTTTCACTCTAATAAATAAAATAAATTTACAAAACAAATTAAATAAAAAATCAATATTTTTACTTTTTTATCTTTCTGATTTTCTATCCTTTTTTATTTTTCCATCCACTGAACACATTCATAAAACAAGTTTGAAAGTCATTCCAGGATCTTCATAAATATAGAAACTATTTTTTTCCCTATCGGTTTTTTGGGTGACCGAGTGTATGATCAACTGTAGTAACATATACTACCGTCTATGACCCAACCAAAAGCACAATCATAAAATTAGATAGTATATAAAAAGCAAAATCATATATATTTCAAAATCACTAACCAAATTGATTTTTTTTTTGGGTGCAAATGATACTTTTTAAATTAACTACCAGAGGCATTACAACCATATCTTGGGAGGCTACCCCCATAAGTCAAAAAAGGTACAAATTTAACAATTCATCATGTGGAAAATTGAAGTAAACAACAGATCCAAGAAGAAGCTCAACCCCTTTTTTTGCATTCGCTTATCTGAAAGTGTGGTTGATCTTGCTCCTAGGAAGTAAAAGAAGCAAGGACCTGCACTCGTTAATGTTGGGGCTGCAAGGGTGTAAGTAAATATCATCGACATTGTTAACTAAGTGATCAATCACCACTTTTACATCAAGCTCAACACAAAGACTTTGAATACTAAGATTCACTGCCATTTTTAAACCTTCTTTGAGTCCCCAATAGCTCAGCCCAAACACTAGAAGAGATACCCACTCCTCTTGCACCTCCCTTAACCCAAGCACCATTGCTATCTCTCAAAATCCATCCTGCTCCTGTCAGACAGTTTTTAATCCTACTATTAATTTATCAAAAACCATTTTAATATGATGCTTTTCTCAACAAAAAAAGAAGTTAATTTGGGCTTGGCCATTACTAGGTCCTCCTGTATGAGAAAGGGAAAACCCAAGTCCAAACCAACCCAAAATGAACTGTTTGGATAATCTTACAAATATCTTTTCCCACGTAATGACATACAGCAAGCGAGAGAGAGAGAGAAAGAGAGAGAGACAGAGAAGGAAGTAAGAAGGAAAGGCAGAATTGATGGTGACTTTACCGAGGCAGAGCAGAAACAGAAAACAGTAAAAAGTAAACGGAGCGAGAAAGTTGAGACAGACAAGAGTTATACAGTCTCTCACACTGATCTCTCACTCTCCCCTCCCCACAACCCTACACAGATATATTCAACAATGATAAAAATGTATGGGAGACATTAACAATATTGTACTACTGTATATTTTATATACACCCACTCCACATTACAAACCCCACTTGTTTTTCCCACAAAGAAAGCGGCGCTCTCAGAATCCTCTCTCTCTCTACTTTAATGGATTGCGTGGTAGGCACGAACTGACGTCTGAGCGTGGTGGAGAAAGTGAAGTAAATGCCTGACTATATTGTATTACAGCGCAGATCTAGTTAAAACTCTACGGGCCTAGAGCTTGCCTCTCTAGGTTTCGTTTCCTTCTTCTCTCTGTGTTGAAGATTAGAGTAGCAGTCTAGAGTTATAGTATCTGTGTCTCTGAATAGGAAACGCACATGCCGAGGCTACTTTTTCTTCTTTTCTTTATTTTTTTATTTGCCTCGAGCCCTGCGTACGTGACCACCGGCTCAATAAAACCCGCGAGATCTCACCCTACTTTTTGTTTTTTACGCCACAAACCACTCTCAAAACCCACGCGCCTTTCTTCATGCTTTTTCAGTTTAGTGTTGATTTCAAAGAACCGGTCCGTTATGGAGAAAATTTGTTGATAATTTTTAAATAATTTTAATAACTAATTTTTTAAAATAATAATTATATTTATTTTTTTAATGATTACTAATTAATTTTTTTTACTCTATAATAATTTTTACAGAATCAAACATTAGATATTTCTACCGTCTATTGCACTTTTTAAATTATTCCGATTGACACCCACTTAAGATATTTCGAGGTTAAATGAAAAACTAAAGTTAAGCAAACCATTCTTTTTTCCTTTCTTTAAAAATTCTTAAATAGATTCTGACTAAAATTATAAATTAGATTAATTATATAAAAAATATATAATAATAAATATCAATTATCGAATAAGTTTTAAAGTGATACCCTATGACTAGTTTAATTTATCTAGTAGAATTTATAGTTGTATGATAAAAAAAATTCTATTTCATATGAATAATTGAACATATTCATAACATATCAATTCTTTATATGTCCAAAATAATTAAAATTTCTCAACATAATATAAATACTGTAATAGTAATAAAAAATATTTTTTTTAAATTTGGAAATTATATAAAATAATATTTAAAAATAATAAGATATTTTTATTAATTTAATATAAAAAATTAATTAATTGAATAAATAATTACAACGTGCACAAAAGATTTCGTCGATTTGGCGCGCGTGTCGGCATAAGTATTACATGGTAGGAGTAGCATGTAGGACGTAGATGGAAAACTGCAAAAAGAGAAGCCAAAGCAAATTCCTAAGAACCGAATGGTTACGCTAGGAGTTGCAGAAGACTATACGTGTCCCCTTATCGTTGGCCTTGTTGAAGTGGAGGTGAGTCACGGCCGGTCTTTCCAGATATGGAAATTTAATTTAAATTGATATTTTAATCTTCCAAAAATTTTATAATTTTTATTTTTATCATCAAATAAATAAATGAATTCACTTTCTGTAGACCTCTGTTATTAAATAAAAAATACATACTTTGTACTCCCCAGCAATTTAGCAAAATATTTTGATCCATTCGGGTTTAAACTTAATAGTATACAAATTATTAGTAATTTTAAAAAAATTTATTTATATCAATATAAGTGTGAGATTAAAAAATTAATATTATTAATAAAATTACTTAAAATTACTAATAAAAGTTTTAATTGGTCTAATCCGAATCAGTCAAAAAATCTTCAATAATTTAGGGTTTTAAATGATGTTGGGCTAGACCTGGCCTAGCAACACACAATGTTGCTGCTGGGCTTACAACTAGTGTGATTTTATCTGCTAAAAGGAGCTCTGGGCCCCAACTAAGTAAATATAATGGGCCCCTCAATTATTTGGCAATTTCAAATAATGAAGGATGGCCCAAATTTCAGAGTTAGATAGTTATTTGCAAGTTTATAAGGGGAAAACATGGGTGCATGGACCCCTTCCCCTCACCTCCAACCAAAGATGTGAAAGTACTCCTTGTGGCAACCTACTTTATAAAAAGAGTACACTTTTTGGCTGTTATAGATTAGCTCCTCCTAGACTCCCTCTAACCCTATGTTTGTATGGGAGGAAACAAAGGAGGAGGGAATCCCATCTCCTTTCCCTCCACCTGACTTTAATATGGAGCAGTAAAATTTTAAACCTCCCAAATTTTGCATCACCACAAATTTTGCAGTTATCTTTTATTTTAAATATTTTCAAATCTCAATAATTGAAGTACAATAAACACCTTAGTAGAACAATTCGATAAAGCAAAATATAAATGAAAGGATTGAAGTGGTGCAAAACTTAAATGCTGAAGTTACTATTTAATTTTTCCGTAATTATCAGTAGATTTTTTCGGTTTTGTGATAACTTTCATGAAACTTGATATCTATAATCACCACTCAAACATAAATGCAAAGAAGTAATGCAAAATCTAAGTAAAAATCTTAAAATGCATTTAGTTGTGAAAAATATATTTTTATTTTTTTTAGTTATTTACTCAATATTTACACATTTTTAATATAATTTAAAAATTAACATTTCTTTATCTTTCACTTTTTCAATATAATATTAAAAAATAACATGTCTATAATATATGCTAGACAATATTATAATGATCATGCTACATCAAATATTAGCCAGAAGAAAATGTAAATCTTCACGTCCTTTAGCTTTTAGATATATACTTCAAGAGGCAAAAAAATCAAATTTACAGTTCATGTATTTATACAAATTTTAAATTAATGGTGGTTAATTAATTATGTCACATTTAATTTTATTCTCTTTTGATGTATTAGGCTTCCAGTAAAGAGTACGTGTAACGGTACATCGAAATCTAAATCAGCTCAATTTGTACACTCGACTTTAATTTAATTATCTTCTAGTGTTATAAAGAAAAATTAAAATTAGAAAAGAATAAGATGCAAAAGAAATTCTGACCCAGTTTTCTCTTATGGTTTTTCTAAATAGTTGATTAATTTCTTTTCATTCAAGTTAATTAATTCAGTGATCTTTATCATACAGGCATGAGCAAAGTGATTTTATAAGTTGAATTAATCATATCCAAAACCTGTACAAGTATGATTTAAATTTGATAAAAAAAACAGTCAGAAAAAGCATCAATATTAATGAAAATACAAAAAACACTACTGCATGCCTTCTTAAAAAAAAAAAAAAAACACTTCTGCTATGTTTATAAATGGGTCAATATGTAATGGTAAGAAACTGATCATACCTTTTACTAATATATTCGATCTCTGTAAATTAAGATAATTGCATTAAAAAGCCCAAGTAAATCTACTCAATTTGTTCATAATCATCGATCTTATTTCCGATGTTATGTTTATGAGTTTATCCTTCCAAATATATATATATATGCACTCTTTGGCTAATTAAGAAGCACAGAAGTGCCAAATCTTACAATTTAAGGCCATTTTTACTTCTAACCATGTGGCTAAAATGAAAACATATATGCATGAACACCTATGATTTCCTTTTCCTAGTTAGCTATTTCCCCTTTTAATATCATTACAAATTAATTAAGCTCATAAATCATCAAGGAAGTTTATTTGCTTAGTCAGAGATTACATTCAGGTAATTAAGACACAATTACTGATGAAATTTATAAATCGATGTTAGGGATGCAAATTCATAATAAAAAAAATTGTTAATAAATAAATGTTCTTCATATTGATGAAATGTGAGAAAATGAATTGAGGGAAGAAAAATTGATCAGGACAAGATGACAACATTAATTTCTGGTCAATTCATGATCTATATCAACAAAAGATGCACATATCTTTCAGCAAATATTATGTTTAATTGTACAAATTATAACCAAATTAATTCAATCACACCCAAAATAATACTATACTATACATCTAATAGGAAGAAAAAAAATACTATACTACCAATTTATTCACCTTCACCCCTTGCTTCTCTTTCTGCTTCAACTCCAACCCTATAAACCTGCCTGGTGAAAACCTAATCTTATGCTCTGAAATAGTTTCGAGCTTCGGTGACCAAACTTGTTCTTTAGACCCAACCAGCTGCTCATAGTGTTTCTTCAATTCCGGTGTGCTACAAAGCAAACTGTAACTTCCTTCTCCTTCTTCTTGATCTTGATCTTGATCATCTTTACCAGTATAAATAAGCCTTGTTATGAACTCGGGCACGACTTTGATCAAAACCCTACCGTTTGCACCCTTTATATACTCAAAAGGGCAATCACCAAACTTGATAGGGGAAGCTGCAGCTGAAGATTTATTAGTAGTAGTAGGGATATTGGAGCTTAAGGCCGCGAGGGAAGAAGTCGATAACACATTGCAAGCGAAGCTATCAATAGGAAGGACAAAGTAGGTTTGTCCTGGAGAGAGCTCGTCGTCGATAGCTAAAGCTGGAATTGGATGACCGATGAAGAAGGAGTCTGCATGACAAACCATCTTGTCAGGAAACTCGAACATTATCTCCCCGGCTATGTGTTTACCCTTTAGAATCCTTGTTGTTCCTTCATAGAATATTAGCTTTATCGTCGAAGAAGAAGAAGACGACCTTGATGAGCTGCTTTGTTTAAAACATGGAGAGACTGGTGAATTACCCATTTGAGAGAGAGAGAGAGAGGGGTTTAAATAAAGATTAAATACATAAGTTTTTGTTAGTTTGATGGAGAAGACGGAGGAGCTTTGTTTGTTGGAGAAGAGAGGAGACAGCGGTTTTATATTTGTAAAAAACAAGAGAGAGGCAAAATTAAGGATTGTATTGACTTAAGGCAAAAAGTCTAGGTTTGTTTTCATGTGGGGATTTAATGAGCGGTCGGTGGTCAGCCAAGCCGGCTTTGAATTTGTCTTTCTCTGCCTCCTTAAGCACTCATTTAGACAACTTGTGATTGCAACTAATCTAAAAAGTCATCTTTACCTTAAGGTTACCCTCAGGGCTGGGAAATTAATCTAAAGAAATTAAAAAAAAAACGTTAGATAAAGAAAAACTAATTTACCTACAATTGCAATGCATTATGCCTATGTTGAATAATACTCCTGCACTATATTAATTAAGGATAATATATATAATATATTACTAATAGATTATTTGGATATATTGTGTGCGCATTATATGGAAATTGACCTTTAGGATTATATTGAAATTAATTAATTAGTGTCCTCCAAATTGGAAAAAATAAATAAATAAAGTAAATATGTCTTTTTTATAAATAAAATTGATAGTAGAATAAATATGTATGAACTAGGATCTAATATTATAAGACCCGTGGGCTAGTAATTAGTCAACTCACAGAATCAATAAAAAAAAAGTGTTTTTGTTGTTTAAGGATATATTAAAAAAATAATAATAGTATATATTTTAAAAATATATAATTTCCACACTTCATCATTCTTTATTAATCTAGTTCATGCTTAATTTTGATATTATTATCACTCATAGATATTTTTATAATCCACTTGAACTAATAAACTTAGCAAAATAAATTAATATATCCCCCAATATATAGTCGATTCGATTTTTCAACTACTAACCCTTTATTTCGAGATCCGTATTACATGACAAAATTTTACCTGTATTTGATATATTTTTTTTGCACCGAGTATAAATTTCACTAGTAATTATTAGATAACTTTATTGATAACGTCCTTACAACTATAATGCATGTTACTATTAAAGTTACTTAATAATTATCAGGGAAATTTTCACCCTATGCGAAAATGATATTTTGCACAAGATGCGGGTAAAAATTTATTCTATCAAATAGCAAGTGATTTGTTGATTGTATTTGCATTAAATGGTTTATGTTTGGTATAAATTAAAGTTATGTCAAACATCCTTTAAAAAAAAGTTTCGAAAGAATCAAAAGTTATTTTATTAAAACACTGAATTTATATCAAAACACAGTTTTGTTAAACACCATATAACTTTTAACTTCATAATTATTTCATTAAAATCGGTTTCAAAAACCATTTTAACATCCATAAATTGAAACTGTAGTAATTAGGCCAAAGGGTATCTTAAATCAACTCAATATTAGGAGAAAATATTTCCTAAAATATTACTAGTAAGAATTCCTCCAATATTAGACTAATAATGATATTCCAAAAGGCATGCAAAATATTAGCCACAACTAAACTATATATTAAATAACCATAAATAAATTAATGAATGTAGTTGCATTTAGCCACATCTTATCTTATTGTACACGGCCAGAAAAAAATATATGGTTCGATAGTGAAACAAGCATGAATTATTGTCCAATTAATGAGCATAGACTAACAGCTTGATTTCTGACCATTATAGTTGGGCTACTAGTGTGAAATTGACTATTGAAAGTCACATTTTTATTTTATTTTTTGAAAAGTCACATTTATATTAATTGATTCAAAGTATATTTATTATCAGCTTTAGAATTCATCACCTAATTTTTGGTCCAAATGTAACTTTTGTATTTTTTTTTCTTTTTTATTAAATTTATGAAAAAAATAATTAATTAATAAGAATATTTTATTTATGAAAAAAATTCATCAATCATTAAGTCGGTGATTACTTGCAGTTCTGGTTAATGTCCATGTACAGCTGACTTTAATGTTAAACGTGTAGCAGATGCCAATCACCCATGTTAAATGTCAAAACTCTTTTACGGAGTATATAATACTCTATTTGATTGTCTAACGGTTGAATTTGTTTAAATAATTATTCAGCCCTTACCAAATTATATTTTTAGTTAAAGACAATTTGAAAAGAAAAACTTTCTCTCTCCCTCTTTTAAGAGCAGTGCAGATGCAAACGATAGATTAGTTCATGTTAAATTTATCTCAATTAAATTTTAGAATATACATTTAATTATTTGTCGTTAGTTTTCTGTTAGCTTTTCGTTAGTTAATCGCTCAAATTAGTTAAATCTTATATCAACTCATCAAAACTTATTGAAAACTCGATTTTACTCTTAATAATTTCAAAATCTAGTTAAATCTTTTACCTAAGTAGCATCTAAACTTTGACTATATTTTAAAATTATTAAAAGTAAAATAAAGTTTTCAATAAGTTTTGATGAGTTGACATAAAGTTTGACTGAATTTTGAGCAACTGACTAACGAAAAGCTAACGAAAAGCTAATGACAAGTAACTAGGTAAATGTCTATTCTAAATACTGTGTGTGGTAAGTATATCCATGGACTACCGACAATTAGATAAGTGTATATTTTAAATACTGTGTAAGATGAGTGTAACCATGAACTAACTTTAGGTAAGTTAATGTAATTTAACTAAATATCAATTATTCATCCAACACTGAAGTTTCCATGATAGTTTTCTAAACATGTTAAAGATCTACAACATTTAAGTTAGTCATTTTGACCACCAAAACAATAGAAATCCTCATTCTCACTCATTATAGTGTATGGTCTTTTATAGGTCAAATTGTAATGTATAAGTCTAACTTTCATGAGTTCAATTCATCTGCAGTAAAAAATGTAAAGTAAAGTTTATAGTACAATGATTTTACACATGAATTTGGATTTTTTAAATTATGAGATATGGTAAAGAAAGAAGATATTCTCTAGTAACCACTTTATAATCAAAATTTATCTGTACTGGACACTTTACATTACAATTTTTTGTCACAGATGAAGTTAATTTCAACTTCCACGGGTGTCATTCAGTTAAGTAAATGGATAATTATCCAGAGTACGAGATCAAGTAAAAAATTGTGAAAAAGTTTATAGTATACAAAAATTTTGATTGTAAAGTAATCTCTATTAAATCTCAAAATTTAAAGAATTCAAATTCATGTGTAAAATGGCATTACTTACTTCATAAATTTTACTTAAAAAAAATTGATTTTTCTGTAATACTATTCTTTTATCCTTGCTCAAATAAATAAGAGTAGTATATATCCCACGTGTTTTGGTGCAGTTGGCGGACATCTTAGCCAACACGTAACCGTAAGGGTACGAATTTCCTCGTCCCTTAAAATGCAACTGATTTCCACACATGATGAAATTTGAAGGGATATATATCTGACTTTTATATTTTATAACTAGGACGAGGCAACGCTTACTTCAATTTTAGACCAGTACTCAAAATGTCGAGAACAAAAATGGTTTTTGACTTTTAATTTATTAAGCCTTTTTTCTATTATTGAAATATATTTGAATAATATAAATAAATAAATCATGTGTTTTTTTTATTTTTTGTTGCATCAAACATGACGAATGTACTATTTATTGGTGTTATAGGCTTTTTTTTTGTAAGGAGTTTAATGTACTTTAAATCAATAAAATATTAAATTGATTTTTATATAGATAAAACTGTGGAGAACGCAATCGATCCATTTTTTCTTTTTTTTTTTTATGATTATACACCCATTATACGTAGAGGTGATCGGATACAGATAATGAATCAACAAAAAAAATTAAAAATGTTTTTTTAATGGTTATTATTTTTTATGCACATACTCGTGTTTTAGCAAGATGATAAAGGGTCAAAAAATGTATTGGCAAAAAATTGCCTATTCAGGTGAGAAAATGGCGATCAACGTTAGATATGGGTCAGGTCTAACAGCTTAACGAGTACGAGCTAAAAATGCTTGTTTCTTAACATGTTTTATTTTTCATGCTCATATCTGTATTTTAGCGAGCGTGTAGAGAGTCAAAAATGGGTATTGACAAAAAAAATTCTATTCATGTGAGAAAATAGCGATCTGAGTCGGGTTTTACAGGTAGCGGGAGTTAACGGGTACAGACTAAAAATGTTTATTTCCGAATAAATTTTATTTTTTATATCCATACCCGCGTTCAATGGACGAGTAACGAGTCAAAAACGAGTACGAACTAAAATTACCACTTCTAATTGTATGACTGATTCTCTACCCTTAAATGAATACGTTATTTTTATTTAAACATATTATTCAAAAAACCAAACAATCCTAAATCTTTAAATCACTCGTAATACAACATCAATAGCCATCTTCATTGTCAATATCATGTTATCCATAGTTGAGGGATCTGACCCGATCCTTAATCGATATGCATAGTTATGATTCTTACCTTCATTGTACAAAGTTGATACATTCCAAATTTAGACATGGTGTACAATTTAAAGATGGAGATAAAAAAAATAATCTGAGAGGTCTCTCTCACATTATATCATCATGCAACGTCACCACCATCATTGAGGGACAACGTTTATCTATGTAAGTATATTACAACAATGGATAACGCAATCTGACACGAATCTCACATGCTAAAAAAATAAAAAAGCAATTTGAATTAGTCACAGCAAGCAAGCAAGTTGAAGTAGTAAAAAATAGGCTGCAAAATTGTTCAAGGCCGTCGTATTCTGCAGTGAGGTAACATAATGATGATGTTGCTACAAATGGATTAGTGCGGCCAAAGGACTTAACTAAAAGGCGTGCTGTGATGCCGACTGAGAATGACATGAGCTGCCAATGTATCTTGTTGGGCAAAATCTTATCTTTTTAACGTATTTTTTTTTATTGAAGGGATGAATGCTTTATAATCATCGATTTGCATGATATTATTATACTAACAAGCTTTTAAAATTAAAATAATAATAAATAAATAATTCACGTATTAATATTTCCACCAATGGAATCAAATTAAAGCAATACAATACTTTAAGAACCCTTAATAGTTTTCTTTATATCAATAGAACTCTTGGGCTCTGCTCAGATATTCTTGGACGTGGCATATTTCAAAAACTGTAATGGGCAACAAAATAAAAGATTTTCTTATAATTAACGTTGGAATAAATTAATCCAATCTCAACTAATCTTTAATTATCGAAACCTTAATGTATTTACTCATGGGATTGTCATGTGGTAAGGTGATCATGGGTCTAGTAGTATGAAAACCATACTGATTTTGACCCTTATTTTTTCGAACATGGGAAAATAAATAAGGCAGGAAATTTCATTATAATATATATAGATAAACTATCTGTGTAAAAACATAAAACTAACCTATTTATTTATTTTTAGATAAAAGATGTCATATATATGTTTTTCATAATGATTTTTAA
Organism: Bretschneidera sinensis; assembly: GCA_023935145.1. Classification (NCBI taxonomy): domain Eukaryota; kingdom Viridiplantae; phylum Streptophyta; class Magnoliopsida; order Brassicales; family Akaniaceae; genus Bretschneidera; species Bretschneidera sinensis. The sequence goes on from CM043698.1 coordinate 4,956,369, forward strand.
CGGATAAATGTGATAAAATAAGATTTTCTAAAAAGGGGAAATATTGTGCTAATGGGCGGACTTAGAAAAAGAAATAAAACTCGATGTAACCAATTATTATGCGTTTTATTTTAATTACTTTTATCTCACATATATATATATATGTTAGTAAGTAATAAATGCATTGGGATTTTGAATTTGCAATGAAGTTTAAATGACATTATAAATAAATATTAGTATTGTATACAAGGTATATTTTTTTGGGTCTTTTTAATCTGTTTAAGGGTAAATGTTAAAGATGCAATAACTTACATTATTTCCAACAATATTAAATACTTAATGTTACTTAAAATAAGAGTCTTTTTTATTTAAAATTAATTATAAATTAATCTTTTTTGTATAAATTGCAACTAAGACTTTGTTAGTCTTACCGAATTTAATTTCATTATAACACTTAGGATAATTAGTAACATGTGAAAAGATTTATAATATCACAAAATCATAGAATTATCGCTTTGGGGTAAATGAATACATGATCCTTATCTCCCAATATAAATCTAATTTTTCTTTTTCTCTACAATCACACGAACCCAAGACTATTCTTTGTCGCAATAGACACACGAATCGCAACATCTTTATCACAAAGCATGCAATTTCTGTTTGGCCAGAACTATTGAGCGTCGACGACCAATAACTAGATATCATCCTAAATTAGGTGACAGACAAATGTTGTTATCGTGGTCAAAATCCCAAAATTTAAACCATTAACCATACCATCTTCCTCTACAAATATCAAAATCTAAATATATTTCTTTTTCCAAAAACTATATTTCTTTATCTAAAATGCGTTGGCTTAGTTTAATACTTAAACTTTTATTTGTACTATTAATCAACATCATCAACATGTGATGAACAAATATATGGTTACAAACCAATCCTTAAACTTTTACTAAGATATATTCAAAGATAAAAGAGAAGTCTACGAAACTTTAGAAAAATTCTACATATATACAACATAATATAGAATTTCTCTATACTTACCAAGTCGTTGCTCTATCCATATCCACAATCAGAGGTATTGACACTAACATGTCTGTACATAAGATTAACATATTCTAAAATTTATTTGTTATAAAATTAATTCTAAAACGTAAACAATGAGGTTTAGAATGATTAATATATCCTTTCAAATCTCATTTTCTATGAGTATAGACGAAAAAGAAAAGATATAAATGAATAAAAACATCATAATATCACTTGAAAGCCAAACATGGCTTCGAAATGATTCATTGTCCTCTTCTTCGAAGTAATTACTATAATTTAAAAGCAAAACTGATTAGGTGCCAATTAACTTAATTAGTTAGTAAAATTATTTATTATCGCATAAAATATTAGGTATCAAATCCTACTCACTAAATATGGGACTTTTCATTGTATAATTCATAGAAAAAATTATCCTCCTTTAAATAAAAAAAAAAAAGAAATGGTCTAGATGATAATTCTTTCCTTAAATAAAATTTAAATATATGTCACGTTGTTATTAATTAACTGTATCCATGGTTATGATGAACGGTGGAAACAACAAAAATATTTTTTTACCTACCATGATAGAGTTGCTATATATGGATATATATAGTTCTAATTTATCTTTTCAATTTCTTTTTTTTACCCTCTATGATTTTGTCTTGAATTATGTGATTCTTTTTTTTTTTTCTCGTTTTATGCATAATATATATACTATCACCCAATTAATCTCATAAATAGAGAGCAAGCAAATATTGAAGCAAATATCGAAAATCAAGTATATATATTGTTATCCATGCTAATTAAGTTAATTTTATTTTCTGAATTCACTACAAATCTTGTTTTAGTAAACTTGTGACTGTTGTTATCCATGTTAATTAAGTTAATTTTAGTTTTCTGAATTCCCTACAAATCTCATTTTAGTAACGCTAAGTCATTAACTTTTCATATTCTACTTCTAAGCTTCTACTGTTTTGATAATTTTTCATATTAAATCATTAGTTAATACTCCCATCCCATATTTTTAATTAGTCTGATTTTTTTTTGGAATATTCTCGGCTCTTGCTTTTATGATATTTGATTTAAAATTATGAAAAAAATAATTTTTAAAAACATGTAGATAGTCAACTCTTTATAAAGCTGTATTTTAAAAAAATAATTTAATATTAATAATAAATTAATCATTTAATTAAATATTAATACATTTGGACAAAAAAATGGAACAATAAACCATGCTAATATGAACAATGATGTGATCTTTAATCATGTAATAGCGATTATAATGTAATATAAAAACTAATTAGACGGTTAAAAATTAAAGGTAATTTTGTCATTTTACCTATTATGCTACTTTAATAGTGTTAATATCATCGAGCAAATATGAGATTAAATTAAACTTAATTAATATTTGAATCAAACAAATGACACAAGTACACCTTTAATTCTATCTCAACTCAGTCACGGTTTAATTCCATATTAATCATATTCACAAACCAAACAAGCCATTTGTCTCATAAAATTTATGAGACAAATTTGAGGGATTAAATATTAGGTGAGAGTAACTCAATCCTATCCCGATGAGTAACAAAATAAAGAACTTTCTAAGAATTAAGGTTGGAATAAGTTAATCCAGTCTCATATAATATTGAATTGTCAATCTCGTAGCATGAAGCAAACGAAACCTTAATACATTTACTCATAAAAATTAAGGTTGGAATAAGTTAATTCAGTCTCATATAATCTTGAATTGTCAATCTTGTAGCACGAAACAAACGAAACCTTAATGCATTTACTCATAGGATTGTTATGTGGTAAGTTGATCATGGGTCTAGTAGTCTAAATCCACACTGATTTTGAACTTTTATTTTTTCGAATTTGGGAAAATAAATAAGGCGAGAAATTTTAGTAAAATATATATAAACTATTTGTGCAAGAACATAAAACTAAGAAATTTATTTATCTTTAAATTAAAGATGTCATAAAGATGTTTATTATTATTATTTTTAATGGATAAATATGATAAAATAAAATTTTCCAAAAAAGGGAAAATATTGTGCTAATAGGTGAGCTAAGAAAAAAAATTAATCCTAAGAGCATGGTTCGAATCCCAACTGAAAGTTGATAACCAATTAATTTATTATGCGTTTTGTCCTAGTACTTCTATCAAATATTATATATACTTGTTTATAAATAATAAATGTACACAAAAATGCATTGGGATTTTGAATTTGCAATTAAGTTTAAATGTTAATATTTTTGGGTCTTTTTAACTTGTCTTAGGAGTAGCGGTTAAGTTTCAATAACCATCCTTATTTTCAGCAATATTAAATATTATTTTGACTTTAAAAAGTTTTTTTATCAAAAATATTATTAATAAATTGTAGATGAAAAATACATTTATGATTAATGAAAGTATTTTTGACAAAAAAGATAAATAAAAAATTATTGTTTGCATCGGTTGACCGAATGCAAACAAAAATTTGTCAAGAAAGCATCATGTCATTAGGATTGTAAATTTCGCATCAAAGTTTCAATTTAACTATTTAAATTAAACGTTTCAATTTTAATTTGTTTTGATGTGTCATTTTAGATTTGATGTATTTTTACATATATATATTTTAAAAAATATATATCATAAAAAATATAATCATTATTTAAATATATTCGTACCCAAAATTTTTATTTAAAATTAATTATATTTTCTTTTATAAATTGAAACTAAGACTTTGTGAATCTTACCGTTCATTTTTTAATGTATTTAACTTCCATCATAGGATTGTGACTCTTTAAAATTAATAACCTAAAAGAGTAATAATGTCACAAAATCACATAATTAATGCTCTGGAGGTAAATTACCCATCCTTATCTCCCAATATAAACTTTATTTTTCTTCCTACGATCACACACAAAACCTAGACTATTGTTATCTCATTTTCTGTCTCAGTGAGTGTCTCCGTTCTCATTCTCTCTTTATTTGTTCGCTTCATGCTTCATCTCTGATTGTTTCCCAGTGAGTTAGGGTTTTAATAACTAAAATATTTAATTTCTTCTGATAGTTTTATCTTAATCAAATCCCCAATTTTATAAATGTTTGTATATTTAATTTATCTCGTTGTTGCTCGTAAGGCGAGCCCTGGTGTTTTGGTGGAAACCAGCATTTCGGCCTCCCAAACCGATAAAACCTTATTATATTCATCTGAATCTATTTCTCTCTTCAATTCGAAATTTATCTCTGAATTGGAAACCAATTGATGTAAAGACGCTAAATTTGATGTTTGAATCTCGTATCAGTTAAGTGTTTATCTTACAGTTTTCTTTTCTTATAAATTCAAAACGGGGAAATCAGTATTTTTAATGTTTTGTTAAATTTAGGTATATTTATGATGAAGTTTGGATTTGTTTTACCGTGTAGGTTTCTGATTGCTAACCGGGACATTTTGGGGTACATTTCAATTTCATTGAATTTTACCTCACATTGGCCGTAGCCTAGGTGTTTGATCTAATAAGCGTTTATCCTGAATAGAAACAATGAAGAACAGCGAGAGAATTGCAAATTTGGCTTTAGCAGGTTTGCTTTACTCATCTGCTATGATAGTTTGCCTCGCTTGATATGGCTAGGTACTATTTATGCCATATTTCATTTGCAAAATATGGATGATGATTATATATTTCTGCAATGTTTGTTTTGTTTATTCATTTGTTGGGTTGTTAAGTTATGCTATATAGTTCATGATTGTCAAATTATGCATTTGTTTATAATGCATATTTATTCGTTGGATTTTTTGCTGCTTGTAATGAATTCATGCGCTGTGGCTAAGTAGTAAGTTGTTGTCTTCTTTGTTTGATATTGCCATGTTATTTTCCTTAACTTGCTTAATGATGAAAATTAGGATCCAATATTTATAGTTTTATAGATGCCCATGCACTGCTTTTGTTTTCACAGGAGCATGCCTAACCTCACTTATGATTTTCATTGACTTTACTTGCTGTCTTCTTTTGATATTATTTAGTGATTCCCGTTTCTCTATCATTCTTTCCCTTTCCCTCCATTTTCCTTATTAGCAGCATCAGCAGCAGGCGTTCTGACATGATTAAATATGGATGTGGTCAATAGTTTCAAGCTTCAGTCTTTTATTATTTCAACTTTATTTTGTTCTTTTCCTCCTTTTTGTTCCTTTTAATCCTTGAATAGTTAACCTATATGTCGAAGGAATACATTTGATTCACATTCTGAAGTATCCTGCATGGGCTTCCTACTTGCTTACTAATAATGGATGGGGCATGTCTTTTTGTTTTAAGGCGTTGAATATTAGATGAGAGACTTAAAAGGCATACACTTAAAGAGTGGGGCAATATACCCTTTTGTGAAGTTCGCACTTTCCATGAATCTAGAGCCAAGGCTTACGCCTGATACGATATTTTTTAGGCAAAGAAAATAAACACTCAATCATTCATTAGATTCAATTCTCTAGATAAAGATCCCCAAAGAAGTCAACAACAAAGGTCTTAATATGGGTTTTCCATATTTGGCTTGAATCAAATTTGAAATATCCTTCGATTTACTCGGTTTACGACCCACCAAGACCAGATAACAATTTCTTTGCTGTGAAACAAGAGGTACATGGTTGCAGGGGATGGGGATTGTACAAATCTGTGTGAGGCAGAAATGGACCTAAGAAGAGAGTACCGTTTAGAGGAGATAAATAGAGTGACTCAGAAGAATTTTAAGTGGGTTCCTTAGTTTAGTGGAGTGTGGCTAATGGTATGGAGTTGATTATGAAGAGGCTGTTATTTTTGAGATAACCAGAGAAGACTAAAGAATAGAGAGTGCAAGAGAGATTGAGAGGCAGGTGAAGTAAAAAATCCAAAAACCACCATAATTAACTATTAATGACAATAGAGGTGTAACTAAAACATGGTCTTTGCATGCCCTGTGTTTGCTTTATTCTTTTACGTCAAAAGGTATACGCTAAAAAGTAAAACCCACCGCAATCAGCTATTAGGGGTAACTAAAACATGGGGTTTGCATCCCATGTGTTTTGCTTCATTCTTGTTTTTCCACTCTTTTATGTCAAAAGGCATAACTGTTTTTTTTTCTAGGAAAAGATTGAAAGTTATACTTGATGTGGGGCCTTATATACTTTAGAAAAGAGATATATCTTAGAATACAATTAGAGATAGATGATTTAGTTCGGAAAAAAATTGTTAATGTGGAGATACTAACTTGTAGTTAGTATTTTGTATTTGGGTTGCACCCCCTTTCTGCTTATTTAAAACAAAATTTACATATAAAAAAAAGAAAATATGTTAGGGAAATTTTACTAGTGATATTTTATTTAGTTTTTATTGACATAGTACCAGGCCTATAATGTTTTTGAAAAAGTGATAATATATATTTATTTATAAATTTTAAATACTATTCATCCTTTTTTAATTTTTAACTAATCATCCATAATTTTTTTAAAAAAAAATATAAAAAATGCCCGAAAAGCTTAAGCCCAATGCCTTGGATTAAATGCCTAGTCACACAAGAAATAGATATTTTTTTTGTTACATTCTTTACATATACATTGCCTCTGAAAATGCTGATTTAAATTTAATAATAGAGATTACATATATGTTGCTGTAATTGGGAGTTTAGGGCAGACAGTTTATTTGTTACACTTCTCTTCTTCTTAACGTTTCAGTTTCTGTCTGCTCGTTTTTATAGCAAATACATTTTCTTAGTTTGAGTTTCTTGTATCTCAAGCTCCTCTAATGAATTGAAAATCTTGTTTCTTTCTGTTTCGATATTTTGTCTTTCTTCATATTACCCCTCTTAGTCTATTGCCTTTCTATGTTTCCCCTTTTTTTTGGCAATGTGTGGTGAATTTATGTTCCTGATCCTGGCTGGTGTTATAACTAATTTGAAGGTCTGACTTGGTGCACAGACTGAATTTGGAAAACTTGGAATTTCTAAGCTTTTGAAGCATTTCATGATATTCTTTTTTTCGTTTTGTTTTGGTTCAAAGGAGGCCTATTGGGCCTATGGGCTACACAATGGGATGTAGCCCCTCTCATCCCTGGTGTGAGAGCTAATTGGGAACCACAACATTGTATGATATTCAATGTAGCAATGATCAGTTTAAAGACAGTTTCAAAATGATAGCGGCAACCATTCTTGTCATAAAATATTATCTGTTGTAGCAGATGATGGCCTTACCCAACTTTATTTTCATGAACATGAGCCTATGGGCTACATAATGGGGGGTAACCCTCTTCCATCCCTGGTGTGAGAGCTAACTGGCAACCACTGCATTGTATGATATTAAATGTAGCAATGATCAGTTAAAAGACAGTTTCAAAATGATATCTGCAACCATTCATGTCATAAAATATTCAGTTGTAGCAGATGAGGGCCTTACCTGACTTTATTTTCACGAACTTGACTTTTGAATGCAGGTTTAACAATGGCACCGCTAATTGTCAAGGTAGACCCAAACTTAAATGTTATTGTGACTGCATGCCTCACGGTTTATGTGGGTTGCTACCGATCTGTTAAGCCAACTCCACCATCAGTAAGTACAGTGGCCTTGATTTTTTGGCACCTTGTTGTTTTGTTTTTCGTGACTCATGAACAAACTTGGCTAAAACTTATCATGCCTGACTATATGCAGGAGACAATGTCTAATGAACATGCTATGCGCTTCCCCTTTGTTGGAAGTGCAATGCTGTTATTGCTTTTCTTACTGTTCAAGTTTCTATCAAAAGACTTGGTTAACGCCGTGCTGACATGTTATTTCTTCGTGCTTGGAATCATAGCTCTTTCGTATGTTCTTTCCATGTGGATTTAATGCTAGTTGGAATATAATTTATATGACTAGGTGAAAATAATGTCATTATGTTTTTATCATTTTCTCATGTATTTTTCTCATCCTTTACAGGGCAACATTGTTACCTGCTATGAAACGATTCTTGCCAAAGCATTGGAACGATGATCTTATCATTTGGCATTTTCCTTATTTCCGTTGTATGGGTCCTCAGTTCATTTTTTCTTTTTCTTTTCTTTGAACCTTACATATCTTCTACTACTATTGTACAATGACGTTGTCTGTCAACTGCGCTTGTGATATGTGATATTTTGTTGTTTCTTTAGTTGATACGTCTACTCAGTGAGCAGAGTATCACTGTAGCAGTACTGGAGTTGACTGACAATTATATGTTGCTATTTCTTCAATTGCATTTTCTTAGAAAATATTACTTATTCTAGTGAGTTAAACATTACTGACTTGAACTGAAAGGACGCAAAGCATCGTAATATCTTTAGTTCCACCTTTCATGCGCAGCCCCTTTGCAATTGACTGATAATTTTTTTAGGTTTTTAGTTTATACTTCATTTGTTGCCCCCTTTACTTTTCAGAGAGAGAGATTCTACTGCTTATTGCTTTCCCTCTTGCCCAACTGTTGCAACTTCCTCTATTATTTGTATCTTGGTACTCATAGGCGTAATAAAATTCCAATTGGGATGAATTGAGCTGTATTTGCTGTTTATGCTCTTGAATATCCGTTAAACAACAATGAAATTGCTCATTTGGCACGATATGGTTCTAGAGATTTATTTATCCTGTTATTAGTTTTAGTGATAAGTCAATTTCCCTGTTATTAGTTGGGCTGGGCTGACCTTTTCTGTTATGTGTCATGAGTATAACTCATAGGCCCTACAACATCAAAGTGGAAATGTATTTTAACTGTGTTTTTTAGATATTCTGCTGGTTAAACTAATATTTGCATCCACTTGGATAAACTTTTATGCAATCTTTAAGGGGCTTCTTTTATGAACTTGTTTCAAGTGCTAAACTTTTGATGAGTTTCTTAATCATTTTGCCTCTTTCAAGATGAGTTTGTGTACATGTAAAAACATTTATGTTAGTCTTCCACTCCTTAGAAGTCTCATTTGATCTAGTTGACATAATTTTGCTCGTATTATGCAGAATGATGTTTTTCCTTACACCTTTCTTACACAGCTTTGGAGATAGAGTTTACGAGGTCTCAGATCGTTGCAGCAATCCCTGGAACCTTTTTCTGTGCATGGTATGCTTGGCAAAAGCATTGGTTGGCTAATAACATTTTGGGCCTTGCTTTCTGCATTCAGGTTAGTTTGCTTCCAATTTAAGAAATATCTATGTTGTTCAAGTCTTGTGAAAACAAATAGAATAAAATAAAAAATGCATGTAGTTTATTTTGCGATTTGCTAATCCTCTTTCTTTTTTGTCCAATATTCTGAATTTTCAGTGTTAAGCTGAATGGAAAATGATTTATTTGTTTCCACCTTAGGCCAAACAGTTTACATTAGATATTCTTGTGAATTTTAAATAATACAATTAGTGGAGGTTTTTTTGTTACTTTGAAGAGTGCTTTTGGTGTCAAAATACTACAAAAGCAGTATCTTATTCGTTTCCTCTGTATCACCGCTTTTTTGAAGCATCACCCTTCAAAAATGTTCATTCCCTTCATTAAACATCATCGCCATTTTGTGAAATGATGCTTTTGAGAGTATTTTCTTATCTTTCTCTCTTGCATGCTCGGTGGTTGCCCTAACATATTGTTATCACATTGATTTTGCTCATTTGATTGTATGCTATGACATGGGTTTGTAATTCTGTCGTTTATTTCAATTGCTACAACACTTTTATCTCATGGTTTCAGTCAGTAGCAAATATTGCTTGTGTGTTCGTGCACGTGTGCTTGGAAGATGCTTGGTGTCATATGAGAAATGAGATTTTTTGTTGAGATATTTCTCTCAATTTTTTATGTTGTGGATTGTAGGAATGTAAGATAGTGATTAGTTAACTCTATGGTTTACAATATCTATTTTTTGTTGACAGGGTATTGAGATGCTTTCTCTTGGCTCTTTTAAGACTGGTGCCATCCTTTTGGTAAGTGGGTGAATGATTTACTAACTGTAGTTTATGTTTGGAATTTGTTTTTTGTTTTTGGAATTCACGGGTAGTAGCGTCTAAATATTTGCTTATATTATCTTGCTCCTGCAATTGAATAGTCATTGCTAGGTGTCTTATTCTAAAACCTTTTATTGCCCCCAAGGCAGGTTCCTTGCCTTCTCTTTATGTTGAGCCTGACAGTTGGCTGAGCTATGAAGTCTATCCTTGTACTTTTGTCTCTCTTCCATTTTTGGATTAATGGTTTATCTCTCTCTCCCTCGTAATTTTATCTTGGTACTTGTGGTACCTTTCTCAGCATGCCCTAGTTATGCAAGGCATTGCTGTTAATGTTTTTGAACGTTGTGGGAAATAATCCTTCGCACTCAGACGCTGGGTTTTGCCTGTTTGGTCGTGACAGTTCTTAAGCATAGGTTATGTTTTCTTCTTTTAACTTTATTTTATTTAAACACCTTGTTCCTTAAATAAGGAAACTAAACCCGTTCTTAAAAGCTGTTCTGCTATGGTTATATAATACTTTCAGGCTGGTTCTCAATGTGAATCATTTTTTGTCTTTAGACCTCTTATACAGATTTGGACAGTTAATCAAGATGGGCTTCGTTTGTTTAAGCTTATTTTATAATAAGCAGCACTTTAAACAGTACTTGAAGTTGATTTAAGCGCTCATTCACCGACAAAAACATCATCATTTAAAGCACTTGCTTACAATTTAAGACATAATCACTTGCAAACAAAAGCCATGTGTTTCTTGATTTTCAGAATTTGGTGTTCGCTCATGTGTCGTTGTGTGTGTGTGAAGAGAGAGAGAGGGGGGGCGACGTCTACTACTTCAGGGAACTTTTTTTTTAATGTTTCTACCACATCAAGGTTTCTTTCTTCTTGAAGAAGTCATTCATGGACTGAATTCCCGCTCATATTTAGCATCTTCTTTTAGAAATATTTATCTACTCTTCAGATGATAGAATGTGTTGCAAAATCTTTTTATAGCTGATTAATCAAGTAATGTAATTCCTATACCTGTTTTCTGAATTAGTTGGTATCTCCGTGCACAACAATATGTTATTTTGTGATGTTTGCATCTTTGGTCAATGCAGGCTGGACTTTTTATATATGATATTTTCTGGGTTTTCTTCACTCCTGTGATGGTTAGTGTTGCAAAATCTTTTGATGCTCCTATAAAGGTACTAACCCCAGCTTAATGATTTTTTTTCTTTTTGATGAAATAATCCAAATATTTGTATGCATGATTATAGATTTGTATTCTATGTAAGTTTTTGTGTTGTAAATGTAACATTAAAATTTTCATGTTAATTCTAAGTGCAATTTTATATTTTCATGTTAATTCTAAGTGCAATTTTATTTAATTTCTGCAGCTGTTGTTCCCAACAGCAGATTCTGCACGACCATTTTCTATGCTTGGACTTGGTGACATTGTAATCCCTGGTATGGTAATAAAAATTTAGGTTGAAGGATCTACTTTGTGATTTTGTCATGGGTTAAGCTGGGGGTTTAGTGTGTGTAGTTTTGTGATTGATTGAAAAGTGGTTGTAGTGGTCTAGGATTTTGTTACTGATTGGCTGGTCTAGTTATTATTCAGATGAAGCTTGTTTCTGGAAATGTATCCCTTAAAGAAACAGTGTTGCATGCTCTTTTAACCCTTGGGTTTTAGTGTCAAATTTGGTACAATTATAAGCGATTATAGTGATAACGTGCTTTACTTGTGATTGGGAAAAAATAATCTGTCATCCTATGTCAAGTTTTCAGTGTTAACTCTGCTGGTATTATGGAGAAGATGGATACTGTGGAAATTTTCCTGATGAAATAGTACTTGAGTCGTCTTCTTGAGTAGCAATTTTTAAAAGGCATTTATATGATTGCTGCTTAAGGAGCCTTGGGCAGCCATCCTATCTGATTGAACTTGTCAATGGTTAGCATGTGTGGCCAGTCATCATGATTTATGTACGTCTGCATGCAAAAGAAAAGCACTACAGTATGATCTGTTATTTGGTTCATAGGTTTGTTGTTGTGTGTTTTCTTCCTTCAGGTATTTTTGTAGCGTTGGCATTGCGATTTGATGTTTCTAGAGGGAAAGAGGGCCAGTATTTTAGGAGTGCATTTATGGGATACACGGTTGGTGTAGTCCTTACAATTATTGTCATGAACTGGTTTCAAGCTGCACAGGTAAAATACTGCACTATCGTCTTAGTTTTGTTGATGCTCCCCTGAAATTTTGTTATTTCCCTTTGATGACTTCTTCTCTCGAGTGATATTACATTTGCTGATTGTCATTATTGTGCTATCTACTCTTCAGCCTGCACTGTTGTATATTGTACCAGCTGTGATAGGGTTCTTGGCTGCTCATTGCTTATGGAATGGAGACGTCAAACCGGTTAGTTGAACACCCTTATATATTCTTCTTTCTGCTTTTGAGCTGATTCTCATTTCTATTTTATATATCTAATTAATTGATGCCTCCTCTGGATGTTTGATAAGTGGTTGAAAGGTATTTTTTAACCTTTAAAAAGCTAAAGGAGCATATCTATTGAATAGTTGCATATGAGACTGACTACACATGTCAGTTTCAAAAGCGTAATAAACTTTTAGAGCCAAGGATTGATGATTATATATTGCTCTCCTTAAACGCATTTTTTATGTGCGATTTAATTTTAAGGGTTGTACAATTTGTGTTATTGACTAGAGAGAAAGAATAATGTGGCAACTGCATGGAGATTGGAGGTATACAAGAGGACCTAGTATTGCATGAAAGGCATTGAGTGTCTTCTCAGTTACATATTTTAGTGTTATAGTCCTAGTTTTTAACTGATGCCGGTATAATATACACAACTTAATAATCAAATGATGCGATTGCCCGATAATTTTGTTCTGTTGATACTGGGACAAAGCTTGGACAATTTTTTTTGCTATATTTTGTATGAAATACTTTTAATATGGTTCTGATTTGACATTATGTGCAGTTGATGGAGTTTGATGAATCTAAGACTGCTATTACAAATGAAGAAGGTAGTGATGTGAAATCTAGCAAGAAGGTTGAATGAGTTGAAAAGGCGTAGCAAACATGAGCCTAATTTAGCTGAAGTTAAAACACTTCTGTTTCGACCTTAGAGCCAAAATCTCTTGGTTTAATTTTGTTTTAACTTATGCAATACACACAACTGTTAACTGATTTTTGAATCGAGCAAAATATAGTACTTCAGTTTCTTATAATGATATTATTTTGTTAGACATTTCCAGTTTTTGGTTCTTTGTTTACTAATTTTGGACATTCATTATGTATTTGGGGAAATTACTTTTTCCTCTCTTAGTTTGGTGAAATTACTTTCGACCCTTCATTGTCTCTTGCGTTAAATCTGTGCTTTCTCGGTAATCTTTTGGCTAGTCAGTCGCCAAACATGTTTGTAAGCAACATTTGAGATCAATTATCATTTGAAATTACTTTTAAGAAGTGGTTTAATTTCTTTTACTTGTGTTTAAAAGTAGCAGTGGGTGGGCCTAGCAGTTATCCCTTATTGTATTCCCGAGTGCAGCAAGAGGATTCTTTTACCTTGTGTTTGGATTGAAGGAAAGGAAAGGAAAAGAAGGGTACACACATCTCTTAATTAAATTTTAAATTTTAATGAAGAGGTATGTATGCGTACTTTTTCCCCCATTCTCCTTTAATCCAAATGAGCTCTTAAACATAAAGAAGTCGCAGATAATCTGCTCGACGCTTAACAATTCAAAGGAGGATGAACACTCAATTGACATGGGAGGAGGCGAGAAGTCTGATTTGTTGGGTTATGTTCTCTATTCTGTCCGACTCATTTTGTTTTCGAGCATTTCACCTTGCTATTGCTGCGTCAAGTAGCACGGCAGTTGCTACGACTGACCGACGAATCTTAAGGGATTAGATGAGATCCAATTTTTATTTTGCTTTTTTCTCGTGTGCTTTTTTTAATATGTTTGGATGATGGGAAAATGTTAGAAAAAATACACATGATGACTTGGAGAATAAAATTACGTAGCTTAAAATGATGATTGATTAATTACTGTTGGACTTGGTGCGGTTATTAATTATTTTTCACGATTTATCAAGAAAAATAAAATAAAATAATGAGGAGAAAAACAATTAAGTAAAAAAAAAACCATGAATGTATGTAATAGATGAGCGTTTTGTGGTTATTTTTACTTTATTATTGATGCATAATGTATTTTTAATCATATTTAACATGTTTGATTAAAGAAAACACAATGATGAAGGAAAATGTCACGTAAAATGAAATTGAAACTATGAAAACGATAAAAAGATATCTGTAAGTTTTGAAGGTACAGATCTTTACCTAAACAATTTATCAGATTACAAACAGAAAAATAATTCTCCTGATGTTTTTATAGTTTGTTAGGACATCAAATTTATAAAAAAAATAAATAAATAAACTTTTATATGTAAAAAATAAATGTTTTTAACCAGAGATGATATTTTTTGTTTTTTGTTTTTGTTTAAGTGTCAAACGTAATGAAATGAACCAAATCGGAACAGATTCCTAAGAAAAAAAAGCTAAATTTGATTTTAAGAACTCAATTGTTTTTTTTTACGAGTATCAAATTATAACCGACTCTTAAAAAGTAAGGATCCAATTTGCGGTTTGGTCAAAAAATTATATGTTCTCATTAAAAAAAAGGACCCATGTATGCGTGGGCCCCCATCTTGTCGTATATGGAAAGCCATTTTAGGACCAAGACTAGCTCGGCCCATAATTGTCTCCAAACAAACACCAGGGCTTCGTCTCTATTTGGATCAATTTCTTCTTTTGTATCATTTGTTTGATTTTCTGGAGAAGTAAAATTAAATAAGAAGATAAATATTTGAAGAAAAGAGCCAAAATTGGGTTTAATAAACCAAAAACCCGACTGTTAAAAGCGAAGCAAAAGGAATTATGGAAGCATACAAATTCCGTTTTGCCTTTTCAGCTTATAGCAGAAACTCTTTCACCCCCTCTCTCTCTCTCTGCAATTATCAGTTAATTAAATGTAAATAGAAAAAAAGAAAAGAAAATGTAATTAACAACATGCAAACGCATATTACATTTTCTCTTTTGTTTCAGTCTTTTTGGTCTGGTGCGGTCCCCTTTCTGAGGGAAATTTGAAGAGAGAAGGAGAGAGGATTCTCAGAAATTAACAGACCACGATGGAAGGTAAACGAATGTGTTTTTTTCTTCTCAAAATCAGATCATTTGGGAGGTTGTTTTTTTTAATGCGATTTATCTGTCATTCTCTTGCATTGAAATTTATCGTGTATGGTTTGATTTATATTTTGGTGGGTCATTTGAATTGTGAATTTGCATTTGAATGTGAAAATGGGTTCGTTTGCTTCCACGGACTGCAATGATCAAGTAAGCATTTAGGATTTCCATCATTTGGATATTTTGACTAAAGAAGGGGGTGTTTGGCTGCTGTGAAAACTGAGGAAAGTCAATAGAAATTATGAATTAGAATGCTTTTTTTTTTTCACTTTGTTTATCAGGACCTAAATAATGGACTTCTAGGCTGAATGCTTCCATCTTTTTTACTATCCTACGTTGTTTGTGCTTTTGATTTTTGGTCCTTTATTGTTTCTTTTTTGGGTCGATGTTTTTGTCCTTGGCAACAACGATGATATTTGCGTATGAGGGTGAATTCATTGGGTTTTTTCATCCTACTATGAGAAGCTTGTCTGTTAAAGCTGAGGAAGACCATCGTACTGTGGGAATGTTAAGCCTTGTGTGCATGAATATGTCGTGTAATCTATGTTTATAATGGTCTTCATGTGTATGGTTCAAATTGAATGTACTGTTTACGTGATGAATTAGTGTAATGTTCTCTGATCCCTTGTGGGTGTTTATATGGCTTCTAATATGGATCAATTTATGTGGGTGTATAAAAAATTTGCCTCTGATGTGGTCTTGACAAATATTTGAATGCGAAGTTTGAAATTATTCCATAATGGTAGTGTTAACAGTCCTGCAAGAGATTTTAGTTTATAGTGTCACCTTAGTGAAGGGCCCATGTATTTCTCTGTGTTGTTAATGTGGTTTATTTGATATTAAATTGAAAGAATATTTAATTTTTCATGTTTATGTATTTTTAATGTTTGACATGTTCGCACTAAATTAGACCTGACTTGTTCACTATATTCATTGACTTGTATAAATTGAATTTCTTATCATTTTGGTTGATTAAAAGAGTTCAGAAGAATCATAATTCAAAAAGGAAAATGGAGAACTACGAGTTTGGAGAAAGTCTATTAAGTGAATTGGTTCAGATGGGAACTACTTAGAGATTATCTAAAAGTAGTTAATCACACCGGTAGTTGGTTGGAGGATGATCCATAATGTACCTTTTATGTTATGAGCTGAATTCTTTTAGTTAAAGAAATCTGTGTGAAGAAACAAATTTTGAGCACTGCAATATCTTGGGTATCTTTTCATGGATTTGTGAGAATTATTCTTTGTTGCAGTACTATGAGGCCCAAAGGAGTATTAGCTTGAAACATCTTTAACTTTTAGTGGAGATTTATTTTTGGGTATTTAAATGTTCACCGATTCATTGGTTGATTTTCATGAGGTAAGGGATGGGATAGGAGAGGAAGATAGTAGGTGGTAGAATGCACATGAGGAAGGTGTCTTGTTTGGTAGAACCTCTCTTTAGGTGCTTGTGCTTGCAGTTTGATGGTACTCTAAATTTGCATGTGATGGAGCTGGTTGTTCAAGGTTTCCATCGTCAAGTCGATAGTTGTTTTGGGTTGAATGGTTGTCTTGGCCAGTTGAATTGCATGGTCTAACTTTGGGCAACTACTTTATGATGTCGAACATTGGAAGAATTAGCTTACAACTTGTTCATGCAATGAGAACATAACCATACCGTTGCATTGGAATGTGTTGTTGTGTAGCACAATTGACTGGAAATGTAATATTTTCTCTATTTGGTGTGAGAATAAACTCAAGAAGCATATGGCTTTAGGAATTAACCATTGTAGAAGTTATTTTGCTGTAATTTTTGGTAACCATAGGAGAGAATTTTTTGAGGATTTCTCATTTTGCTTATTGTAATTGGACTGTTAAGGAAATAAGAGAATGCCAAAATGAATATGGTTGAGTGTGTGAAAAAATACGGTTTATATAATCTAATGCATATAGCTCTAGGTGGAAAGCACGGTGAAAAAGAATTTGGGAAGCTAACTCTTAAGTAATTGGATAAGTTTTTGTTGATTCAGTAGGCTTTACCTCTACACTTCAATAAATTTCTCTCTACCGAGCTTATGTAGATATCATACTTATGATTCTTTATAGTTGAGTGTAAGGACTACTGTATCCACGTTTTTGAAGATTTGCTTTCCTACCTATCATATTTGTACCTCTTATTACTGATATATCTTTTTTTTTTTCATTCGTCAAGTTTTAGATTCAAATGAAGTGCATTCTGAAGGGAACAAAGTTTCTCAGGAGAATAAACAAAAGAGAAAGCTCAAGACGCCGGCCCAGGTCATGGCTTTGGAGAACTTCTATAATGGTATTTATGCTTCTCCTCTTTATCTTGTTTGAATGCATCCTGCTAAGATAAATCACCTGTGTTTTAATAGGAGATTTGGTTTGTCCCAGAGCACAAATATCCTACAGATGAAATGAAAGCGAAACTTGCAGAGCAAATAAGATTGACAGAAAAGCAAATATCTGGATGGTTTTGCCACAGAAGATTAAAAGATAAAAGATTGTTGAGAGATGAAGCATATGCTTGTGGACGACCAGATCGTTCGAGTGGTGTTATTCAGGATCGTGGGAGCGGACTCAGGCAAGATTCATGTGGTAGTACTAAGCAGGTGGAATATAGGAATGCTGATCCAAGGGAGGTTGAAAGTCGGAGGCTTTATAGCCATGATGTTTCAGCTGCAGACGTCAACTATGAGAATAGGAGTCTGAATACAGGAAACGCTGGTGGCATGGATAGTACATCTTCAGAAAGTAGCTCATCGTTACAAGATAGGTTTCTTTCTCAGAGGGAGGGTTCTTATGATATGGAAGCTTCTAGATACCTAACACAGAATGGAGCTCTTGTGCCATTAAATCCCAAAAGCACAAAAAATATGGGATATAAGCCATCGGGATATTTGAAAGTGAAGGGTGAGATAGAAAATGCTGCTATCACCTCTGTCAAGAGGCAGCTAGGGAGATACTATCGAGAGGATGGTCCACCTTTGGGTGTTGAATATGATCTGCTTCCTCCTGGTTCGTTTGAGTCCCCAAGTAACAATCCACTTAATGGTAAGTCATACACATATTTTGGCATGTCATGGTCCCAAGAAGCTCCACTTAAACTTTCCTGCCAGAATAGAATGTTTAATTACAGTTGGTTAAATTTTGTTACCTAAGCTCTTCTCCTTCATTTTCTTTCTGATTTCTTAAGTATCTCAATTGCTTCGTAAAGTGTCTTTAACACAGTTCAGTTTGCTACTTCATTTTTACTGAACACGGGTACCATATGTGTAAAATATAACTCTCTATGTGTGTGTGTCTTACAAATAAGAGTGCCAATTCTTATTTCTGGCCGCAATGGTACATTTTGGTTCGACTGTATTAATGGTTAACTATGTTTTTTATGTCAGAGTTTATTTTCTGGTTTCCTCCCTATTTGCTGTATGTGTGTTTTTATATGTGGTTCTTTTGGTTGAAAGAGGAGAGCTTCTTTCCTCATTTTTAAATGCTTAACTGGAACTTTTGTCTTTTGAGTCTTTATGTAGTGACACTTACACGCCTCTTCTTTTAAATGCTTTGAAGAGCCAATCTATATTGGAGATTCCATACGGCCCCACTCACCTGATGCATCGGGACTTGTAAAGCATCCCAGTCTTGGCCCTGTAAGTGGATTTTCTGATGCCTGTATCTTATATATTGGCCGATTTATTGAGAGCTCAAAACAATCTTTGTTATACACATAAGTATGCAACTTTGTTAGGTGATAAATGAAAGCTTATTTATCTGAACATATATTTCGCATATAAATTAATTATGATGAAACTATTTTGAATCAAGTAATTTTCTTCCCAAAAATCCTTATGATGCTACTATATCCTGTTAGAAAAGTAAACCTCAGTTCTATTTTTATTATTGTTTTGATTATTTAGATTTGTTGGGTATTTCAGTGCCCTTTGAGTGCTTTGCTTCACACTTCAATGCCCTTTGGGTGCTTTGCTTCACACTGGTTCGTTTTGTGAAGCCTTACAATGATATGGGTTCAGGTGATTAAAATGGTTACAATAATATTTAAACTGAAGGCTCGCTTCTTATGAGTTATGGCCACTTTGCATTCCGCACCCCACCCCCCCTCCCCCCTCTGAAAAAAATGAAAAAGAAAAAATACCATAACAGGGCCTAAAAATGGCAAGAATCACAGTAGGGACCAAGGTTCTACAACTTCCCGTTTTGTATTTTCTTACTTCCATTTCCCCTGTAAACTTTGTTTTCTGTAAAAAATAATATATCACACATTTGAAAATAGTATGTTTGTCTTCGATACACCTAATTTTACATATGGCCATCAGGTAAACATTATAGATGCAAACATGTTAATAGTTTACTACTGGAAAGCTCAAAATTGTGGGCTAAAAACTAGTGCACTCATTCATATTACAACTGTGCTATAGTTTTCATATATTCCGAAAGGGACACTTATAGGCATACAGCTGGGTGTCCGAAGGTCAAATTTGGAATTAAAGTCATTCTAGAATCGGATTTTGAATCCATTTTTGGGGAAAAAAGTATCTGATGGAATGCAGTAATGTAATTTCAGGCTCAGTTCTTGCTGATGAACAATCACAACCACCATTTCCACTGCCTCATTATCACTTCGTTGGCTGCTACCACTTTTACCATCATTGCCACCATAAGCTTTGCCACTGCATCAGTACCCTTTACTGCCAATGCCACCACTTACCCCCAAAATCCTTGAACACCCCTCACAAACAAATACACGAAGAAAAATATACAGAAAGAGAAGGAAAAAAAAAAAATTAAAGGAGATAGCTGAACCAGCGAGAAGGTGGAGAAAATGAAAGTACAGTTTCAGACCTTTTCGTCATCTATATCAACTTTTTACCACTCCAGCACCAGCTGCATTTCTACTTCTCATCTTTTTAATGGACAAATTGAACAATCCAATATTTTATGGTTTTGAGGAAATCCTCTACCTATGCTGAGAAAGTTTTTGGATTCTATTCTGCCCTAGTATGGATCTTGTGGTTGAACTGAAACACAACAATTATACAAACTTGATACTATTCATGTCACACTTCTGAAAACTTTTGAATAAGTTATTTAATTGAAGCTATTTTGCGATAAACGCTTTTCTGTTTAATGCACTTGTAGAGTTTTGAAGTACATAAGTCCAAGATGAGTTCTCAGGATCCATGTGTTAAGGGTGCCAACCATAACATCATGCATGGGTCTGGTTGTCAAGACAGGAAATCTCATTCACAGTTAAAACAAAAGTCGCCTCTCAATTATTCTAATCCTCTCCATGGTCAGAACTCTTCTTTGGATATGTATGAAGATTCTGTTCGAGAAACCTCTCTCGGTAACAGCAACAGGAGTAGGATAAGCTCCAAGCATGGTGCCGGAGGGATGAGATCAGATTCTGTTTCTTACCATCACAGTCCCTATGGTGGCAATAAGACTAGTAAACAAAGCAGGCTCCCACTGCACGATTATGATAATACTAGCTCTAAGCTTATTCGAAAGAGTGAATATTTGTCTAAATCTTCAAATGTGTTACTTGGATGCAGCAAGTCTCTTGGCACAGAGGAGAGTGGACCAGACACTGGGACGGCAAAGGTCTGTATATTACCTAAAACATTTCAGTTTATGCTCTGTTATTCAACAGGTCCCATTTTGAAGGTATTTCGCTTGAAATTCAATTGTTTTCTTGCATTATGCAGGAGGAGAAACTTTGTGGAAAAAGGAAGGCAATAATGGAGTATCAAGATCCTTTAAGAGTAAAAATGCATCCAAGAAATGTATTTACAGTGAGTTTGAGCTGCAGTTGATATTTTTACTAAGATGCATCATAAATAGATTAACATAAACATGCTTACATTTCTATAAAATAGATACATTATAAATGCATCAACAAGTGTATATACATAGATAAACAGTTTTCTTCTTTGATTTTGACATCCCCCACTTTCAAGGTTGCGAAAGGAGTTAGAGTTGAATTTCCTCATCAAGATTATGTGACAAAAGCATCATATGGTGAAATGTCACCACAGAAAAACCAGATAACAGGGTCAGTATAATATTTTCCTCCTAATTGCATTCTTCATGCCCTGGAATCATGTGCATGCATACGCGTGTGTGTTGGGGGAGGGGTGTTTCCTACGTATCATTTGAACTAGCAATTTTTCTCATTGTCTTTGTAAGTACCTTGTTAGGGTTTTGTTACTGTTATCAATTTATTAGATAAAGTCCTGATACATAACATATGCCCGCAAAGGAAAGAAATAGAAAACAGTGTTCAATCAGGAAAGAACAGAAAAAAAATACTCAACCCTCATAATACATTTGACTAGCGATCTTAATTTTGGAACTCAGTATTTAGTTATGGTTTAGTGAAAAGCTGTTTTAATTTTGGCAATGAATGTAGTACTTTGGATTCCTCTAATTTAGCATCCTCTTTAACCTGTTGCTCAATCACAGTGGTAAAGAACTTTATCAATCTTTTTTTCTGAATGGGCAGCAGTAATCATATAGTCATATGGTAGCAGAGCCTTCCTTATCAGTTTGGTATTCTGCTGTAGGTTGTTAAATGAACAAAAATTTGGAAAACTGCAACTTCCTCCTCTTTTTTTTTTTTTTCTTCCTTTCAGTTGGGGTGGAAGGACCCAAAATGTAATATTGAAAAGTATGGATTGGTTATGGAGCAATACTTTCACCAAGTCCTCTTTTAAATCCATCCTTTGCGGAGGTATTAAAGTTTGGGTTGTGAGTAATGGTATTAGTTTTAATGTGTTAAGTAAGAACTGAAAATGTAATATCTGAAACTTTGAATCAGTTTCGGGCAGCACAACATGCCAAGGGGATGAAAAGTAAGGGGAAGGTGGGGAGAATGTGTTCTGTGTTTTGTTCTTTCTGAGCCATCCACAAGTATGTAGATAACACGTAGGCGCTGAGGTTAGTGAAGCCATAAAACTTTTACACAAAATTTAATAAATAAAATCCCCAGCAGTAGATGGGAGGATTGTGGCTCGAGACCATACCAGTTACGCTATGGTCTGAATATTCCTTTTCGTTGTTAATGGTGCATTGTAATGCTTACCCATTTTCCTGTGTGGCACTGATCATAGGAATTATTTTGTAATTTTAGAATTCAGGCCCTTCAATCCTGTGACATTTAGCATAGGATAACTCCAAATATTAAACTTTGAACACATTATATCTGTGAGAAGCACCTTTTAATAAAGAGGGTTGTTTGTTTCACTTGAAAATGAAGTTCTAGAATAGAAGATGAAAGTTGTGTTCAAGTAGGATGTATCTCTATTATTGGATTGCTGACTTACCACTTTTAGCAAAGCATATGCATTATAGAGATTGTTTAATTTCTTTTTTTTTCAACCTGAATTTTTGGGTTTCATCATATTGTTTTTATTCTAGTTTTTAAATCCATATCTTGAATTTGTCTCCCTTTGCATTGACCAATGTTAAAGAGCTATCAGCTTTCTGACTGCATATTTTATCATCTAGGTCTGCTGTGGAAATGCCTTCTAGTTTCAGTGAGGATGAAACTGCAGAAACTAGTTCTTCCCTGGATTGAAGTACTAGCAGTTGGTTGATGGTGGTATTCTCAAAGATCACTTCCTTGAGGGATAGAGGCAGATAGACAGACTGAGAGAGAGAGAGAGAGCAAGGTGATATGGGGTTGTACAGTTAATAATGTAACCCTTCTAGCTAACAACATGAAAGTGCTGCCAAGAACAGTGAAATCTGGTTCAGTTTTTTTTTA
The DNA here is from genome assembly GCA_023935145.1 of Bretschneidera sinensis. Lineage (NCBI taxonomy): Eukaryota > Viridiplantae > Streptophyta > Magnoliopsida > Brassicales > Akaniaceae > Bretschneidera > Bretschneidera sinensis. Next base: position 4,979,330 of record CM043698.1, read on the forward strand.
CTTGCAGCAATCAATTTCTTCTGCCATTTGAGTGCTCGGATTGTTCATATGCGTACAATTATGTTTCGTCGTTATCAAGTGCAGTGCTTCATGGAGGAACATGAACTGTTGAATTTGCATAGGAAAAAAAACGAACTGTTGAATTTTGATTGTGAATATCGTGAGGTTGTGTATTGTGAAAGATAATTCTGTGCATATATCAATACTAATAGCCATGTACTTTTTTTTGGTAGGGGATTGAATCCAAATCTGGACTCGGATGTGACCACTAGATCAAGAGGTCCGGGTCAAAGACATTAACTTTCCTTTACCTTTTGGGGTACTTAACTGTTGTTACCTTTTATGAGCATAAATATTTTTGTCAACAAGAGAACATATTCATACAGTCAGAATCAGATGTCTGCATTTGGTATCTGCACAATGGACAAGTAGTCTTCCTCTTCAGCCACTGCACAATACAAAAAGGATGAAACTCATGCATGCACCCCATTGCTCTTGTTTCCTCCCCTTTAACCATCTCTTCTTGACAAACAGCACAAACCACCCATTCTTCTTCCATCACCTTCCTCGTTGTCCCCGCGAAAGCTGGATCGATACTCTTGGCCAGAATCTTTGCAAGTTGAACCATCACCTCGAACTCCACCTCCATCGAAACAGTCTCAAAATCGCGGTTTGTGGCACGTGCACGTGACATGGCTAGCTCGGTCGTCATTGTTTCTAGCTTTATACGTTGTAGTACCTCTTCCTCTAATTTCCCTGCGAAAGTCCTTGGATCATATGAACCGTCGAACGTGGAGTATTGAGCCCAGTTGCTCGTTCTGTGAAGGATTTCTGCCCTTGATTTGGCGATTTGTAACACATCCATGATAGCGGTATTTGATTCTTCAATTCTTTAAGTGTAAAATTAATGAGAGTGAAGAAGAAGAAACCCAGATTTAGTAGTAGTAGTAATGGACTGGTTTAATAAGAGAAACAATATATATATAATGGATAAATACTCCGTGGTGGTTTAGAATTTGAATCCGTTGTGGAGAGGGATTTCATGAGAGTTTCCTAAATTGAGAAGGTGAAGTGAATCCATACAAAATACAAAGGGATGTCGTGGCTTTTTGACTTTGGTCTGACTTTGGCCGGTGAGTCTAATATGCTAAGTCCAAACGCGGAAAGATGAATCAGACGCCCCGGGTATTTAACAATACACGTGGGAATTTCTGAGTTGTGCGTCCACTGCAAGATCTTTGATTAAGGATCTATAAAGAAAGCCTAATTATAGAAAAAAGGATGATTTTACTAAATAAGTTACGTGGTGATTACCATCCAACCATAAAATAAATAATTTTTTAAAAAAATAACTTAAAAGAACAACACTAAAATTATTTGGTGTTTGATAAAATAACAGTAATATCAATTTTTTAAAAATAAATTTAAATTTTTAAAAATAAAAATTATTTTATAATTTTTTTTAAAGGATATTTAGATAAGTTATAAACAGAAAACAGGAGTTTGCCTAAAAAGTTTGGTATTTGCTCCAGTATTTCATGGAATTTGAGTGGGGTCTTTTCTTTCAAAAGAAGGTCTTTTCTCTTGGGACCCATGCTTTGCTATTTTGACTAAACGACCAGTGAAACTAGAAAAAAGGAAAAACAAAAGAAGAAGAAAGGGGCTTATGACTTTAGAACAAGGTTTGTCCCTCTCGGATTGGAATAAATTGACATATAATCTTCTAAAATTAGGGTTGGGTTTGGACTAAATTTATGATATTAATTGAAAAGAGTAATCTTTATCTTAGGGCTTTGGCCCTTTTGCATGTGGTGGTGGTTGCTGGGCTTTTGTTGACTGACAAGCACATAACGCCACTGGGATTGCTTTGTTTGGGACCGACCATTTGTGTGGCTAAATGTTACAGTTCTTTCCTCAAGTGTGCACCACACCATGGTGTTTGTCTCAATCAATAAGGGTTGCTGGGTTGGAAAGACAGAAGTGTGCTCTCTTTCTCCACAAAATTTCAAATGGGCAGATGCGAGATTTTTTTATTTAAATTCTGAAAATACCCTTATTTTTTTAAGTTTTGTTAATTTAAATTGTATTTAAATAATTTTCAAGCAATATCATTGTCAATTATTTTTCTTTTAATAGTAGTTAAAATTGACCAATTTTTTTATTTATCAACGTGATTTTTTCAAATCATACCCAACTTTTTTAGCCTGCACTTGAACTGTGCCCCGTTCTTTATTTTTATTAAAACGTTTAGAGGGAAAGAGTTATTTTTGTATAACAATATCAAAGACACTTATTACAAAACACTGTTTTCAATTTTCTTATTTACCAATGTGACTTTTCCAAATCTTGTACCAAACTTTTTGATACTGCCAAGAATACCCCTCTAATAGGAAGACATCACATGGATCATCTTGATGACAGGACACAAGGAGACACGTGGACAACTTGGGTCCGGACAGCTAAGCCTCCAGGTCATAACCACCTTTCAGGGCTTCATTGCCCCCAGCTGGGCCTCCACGTCACCACCGCCCTCCAGGCTATCATTGCCCAACCAAGTTAGGGCGTTAGGTCGGCAGACTGCTCCAAACACATAAACGGCTCTTGATCAAGCCAGCAACAAAGCCCTAACAGACGACCCCCAGCCACCTAATTGGGCCTCCTAGGCATCATTGCCCAACCAAGTTGAGGTGTCAGGCCACCAACCGCCCTTATACTTGGACGACTCCTGATCAAGCCAGCAAAACAAAGCCCTAGCGGACAGCCCCCAGCCACCTAGTTGGGCCTCCTAGGCATCATTGCCCAACCAAGTTGGGGCGTCAGGCCACCAACCACCCTTATAATTAGATGGCTCCTTATCAAACCAACAAGACAAAGCCCTAGCGGACGGCCCCCAGCCACCTAGCTGGGCCTCCCAGGCATCATTACCCAACCCAGTTGGGGCATCATATCGCTGCCACCCTAGGCCAAATGCCGCCTCTAAAGCCCTATAAAAAGGGTCAGGTACATATTCCAAACGATCGAACTTTTCTCAACTTAAAAAGGGGAACACTCGTCCTCTGCATACACCTTATTTCGCCATAATTTAAGCTTCGGAGCATCCCCGGAGGCACCCCCTCCGGGGACCCCATAGCCCCTCTCTCTTTCCCTGTGCAGGTATATCCGAGGCTCGACCTCCAGCTCAGCAACTCACATTTTTGGCATCAACAGATTGGCACCGTCTATGGGAAACCACCATCTCTTGCTGGACAGTAACAGCGAAGAAGTTTAAAGAACTCATCTGTTGTAATGCCAAGCCGTCCCACACCATGTTGCACACTTTGGAGATTCGGGTGCACACAGCCGGGCACCATAGTGCACGCGCCCCTGTCCGAGCCATTCCATAGTGCTCATGGCCGAACATCAATGCGCACCAGTGCGCACGACCAAACTAAGTTGCGCACATCCAAGGCCGAGCAGATGGATTGCTTTTTCTGTCCTCACGCCATTAGCTCCAAGGGCCAAGCAGATGGTCATGAACCACTGTCCTCTGCCTCGGCCTCGACCCACAGTCCTCGGCCTCGGCTATGTCCCGCTGACCTCGGCCTCGACCCATGGTCCTCAGCCTCGGCCTCGTCCCACGGACCTCGGTCAACCTTCTCCCACGGACCTCGACCTCGGTCTCGACCCACGTTCCTCGGTCTCGTCCCTCCAAGGCCGAGCAGATGGATTGCTCCACACGTGCTCGGCCAGAAGCTCCAAGGACCGAGCAGATGGTCATGAACCACTGTCCTCGGCCTCAGCCTCGACCCACGGTCCTCAGCCTCAGCATCATCCCACTGTCCTCAGCCTTGGCCTCGACCCACGGTCTTCGGCCTCGACCCACGGTCTTCGGCCTCGACCACAGTCCTCGGTCTCGGCCTCAACCTCGATCCATAGTCCTCGACCTCGGCCTCATCCCACTATTCTAAGCCTCGGTCTCGACCCCGTCCCACTGTTCTCGACCTCGGCCTTGACCCACGGTCCCTGGCCTTGACCTCGACCTACGATCCTCGGCCTCAGCCTCGTCCCTTCAAAGTCCGAGCAGATGGATTGCTCTTTCTGTCCTCAGACTAAAGTTTTCATGGCCGAGCAGATGGATTGCTCCACTGGTCCTTGGCCCGTTTTCTTCAAAGTCCGAGCAGATGGATTGCTCCACTAGTCCTTGGCCCGTTCTCTTCAAAGTCTGAGCAGATGGATTGCTCCTTCTGTCCTCGGACTCAAGTCTTCATGGCCGAGCAGATGGATTGCTCCACTGGTCCTTGGCCTGTTCTCTTCAAGGTCCGAGCAGATGGATTGCTCCTTCTGTCCTCGGACTCAAGTCTTTATGGTCGAGTAGATGGATTACTCCACTGGTCCTCGACCCGTTCTCTTCAAGGTCCGAGCAGATGGATTGCTCATTCTGTCATCGGTCTCAAGTCTTTATGGCCAAGCAGATGGATTACTTCATTGGTCCTCGACCCATTATCTTTAAGGCCGAACACGTGGATTGCTCCTCGTGTCCTCAGCCCACTAGCTCCAAGGTCCGAGTAGATGGTCATGAACCAATGTCCTTGGACTCGTCCATCTTAGGCCATGTCCTCGGCCTCGGCCACAAGCTCTAAGGTCCGAGCAGATGGATTGCTCTAATGATCCTCGGACCGCTACCCCAAAGACCTAAAGAAGCTAACCAATACTCTTGAATGAAGAACAAGCCAATACTTCCTTAAGCACATAACTGTACTCAAGGAAGTAGGAGGCCTTGGATACTGCCAAAAATACCCATCCAATAGGAAGACAACACATGGATCATCTTGATGACAGGACACAAGGAGACACGTGGACAACCTGGGTCCGGGCAGCTAAGCCTCCAGGTCATAACCGCCCTTCAGGGCTTCATTGCCCGCAGCTGGGCCTCCACGTCACCACCGCCCTCCAGGCTATCATTGCCCAACCAAGTTGGGGCGTTAGGTCGGCAGACTGCTCCAAACATATAAACGGCTCCTGATCAAGCCAGCAAGACAAAGCCCTAATGGACGGCCCCCAGCCACTTAGTTGGGCCTCCTAGGCATCATTGCCCAACCAAGTTGGGGCGTCAGGCCACCAACCGCCTTTATACTTGGACGACTCCTGATCAAGCCAACAAGACAAAGCCCTAGCGGACGGCTCCCAGCCACCTAGCTGGGCCTCCTAGGCATCATTGCCTAACCAAGTTGGGGCGTCAGGCCACCAACCGCCCTTATACTTGGACGGCTCCTGATCAAACCAGCAAGGCAAAGCCCTAGCGAACGGCCCCCAGCCACCTATGGCTGGGCCTCTTAGGCATCATTACCCAACCCAGTTGGGGTATCAACTCGCTGCCACCCTAGGCCAAATGTCGTCTCCAAAGCCCTATAAAAAGGGTCAGATACACATTCCAAACGATCGAACTTTTCTCAACTTAAAAAGGGTACATCCGATGCCCGACCTCCAGCTCAGCAACCCACATTTTTGGCATCAACACTTTTCTAGTTTGCACTTGAATTGTGCCCGATTCCTTATTTTTATTAAAACTTTTAGAGAGAGAGTGTGTCATTATTGCATGATAATATCAAATATATTTGTTACATATCACCACCACAACTTTATTTTTATTTATAGCGAATAGCTTTCAATACACTTGTTACGATTTCGATATCTTTATCAATGTTGAGTGAGTGTTTTTGTACATGCATCAAACACGAGTCTTGGTTCATCACGAATCACCGAATAAAAGCTATCTCATCTAAACATCATTGATGAAGAGAACTAAGCGCAACCATCAAAGTTTTAGTGATGTTTTATTTTTTTTTACTATATGTAAACGGAGTTAAAATAATAAAAAGAAAACGATGCACTATTTACAATTTTTCCTAAAGAAAGAAAAGAAATTAATGTCAAATATATTAACAGTCTGTTTTATTTTCGTTTGAGTCATACAAAATTCGGTCCAAATTATACTTTGCATTTCCTCTTTAGGAATAGAATGTTTTCTAAACGTAAGCATATCAACAAAAGAAAGATTCTCTCAAAATTTTCACATGGTTAGGCCGTCGTAAGTACTAAGGAGAAGTCATAGAATAGATATTTATTTTTTAATAAATGGAGAGAAAATTTTAAATAATTTATTAGAATATAATTTTAATTTTGGGGGTATTTTTCTAGGTTTTAATTCAACATATCAATTACTACGTTTTGCGTACTTTCCTTTAATATCCAATAGCATCATATCACATAATATAATGAAATTATATTATACATTCTTTTTTTTTTTTGCAAATTTAATATGCATGAATATATTCATATAAAAACTCACACATGTTGTACATGTCATTTAAAGGGATATTTATAAAAAAAAAAGAGATTTAAATACTCCTTACTTGGCAATTTTGATCTTGAATTTATCGCTTGTTTTCGAAAAAAGCAGAAATGCATGTGAGGTTAATTTCATGCATATTACACGTGCAACAAAACTATATTATTTTTTAATTATATTGTGAATGAGGAGATATTATTTAATAGTATTTAAGTAAAGTGCGGTATGAATATTGTATTAATTAAAACTTTAAATATAAATTAACATTTGAGAGAAAATACAATAATATATATATATTACACACGATAAAATCTCTTAATTTTTCTTGGCCTTCTGCTTTTTTATTTGCTTAGTCAAATGGTTAAGAAAGACACATTCTACTAGAAGAATTCTATGATATCACAGATCCAATTTTGTTTGAGTAATCTTACAATAAAAAAAAAATAATAATAATTTTGATTTAGTCAAATTTAAATACGCAGGTCTCAAATGAGTTGAATTGACGCTTACAGAGAACTTTTCTGATTCTAGTTTTTCCGGTACCATGCGAAATTATCGGGCAGCGAACAGGTTAAAACCGTTAAATGGTTAAAATGAAGAACGAAATACTGCAGCAGAAGCAACTGGCAAGTGTCAAATTGGGAAATTAAAGAGATATATAAGGGCACTATCATTTCCACATCCACTCTTTCCCCTTTCTTTTTTCTATTTCTCTTCTCAACCATTAGCCGTTAGCAGTGGTACACTTTTCTCTCTCTAGTTAAAAGCTCTTTCTGCTTCTCTATCTTCTACAAACTGATGATCGGATCATGCTATTTTCCTAGATTTTCCCTCACTTTCTCGCCTCCCAGTTTCTCTCTCAACAAAGCATCTCCTAGCTCAGCAACTATTCGATCTGTCACCTCATTTTGGATCGATTTCTCTTCCTAACAATCTAGAGGCTACACTTCTCGTAGTTCATTTCACTACCGGAAAACTGTACTCAATTACGTGGAAGTTTAAGCTGTAGGACTGTACGGGTAGTGAAGAACAGTAACAGAAGAAATTGGAGTTCAACTGCGTGATCGTGATGGTAGAACTGAGATTTCACAGAGATTTGGGGTTGCTTGATTGTGTGAGTTTAAGGTTTAGTTGCGGTGTAGAGTTCTTGGATGAGTTGGTGAATGGAAGGGTTTGGTTTTGAGAATGAGTGAGAAAGATTCCGGAGTGTTTGGAGTTTGAGGAGTTTTTGTGTTCTTCGTAATGTCAAGGACCGAGAGGATGGCCTCGGATCTTAGCCGGACTGGCCCCGTAGAGAGGGATATTGAGCAGGTATTTGTTGTATTATTATTCAGTTCGATTTCCTTGCTGTTTTCATTTTTTGCTTTTAGTTTAGTTGTTTAATGATTTGTGTGCTATAGTTAGCGAAATTAGATGCATAGAGTGTATACTTATATTAATGGAGATAATGTTGTGAACAGTATTTTTCATTTAGGCGAATGATATAGCATCTGATTCTATTGTGAGATGCTAGTTTGATATATTCTGTTGGTGTTCTTCGGTGTAGGTAGAATATTTAGAATAATTAAATAATACTTTTGACAACTGTAGGGCGATACGTAGAGGTGAAATGTTACTCAACTGGACTAGAAGGACATGTAGAATTGAAGTATTACTTATTTAATGTAAGTTTCTGAGGAAACTGAAAATATCCTGTGCTGTTGATTTCTTACGTTTATTATGTGGTAACCATGGTTTCACTCTCTATTGGCTAACTTGTGGTGAAGAATGAATATGGAGCTTCTAATAAAAAGATTTTAAATTCAAAAAGTTTGCTGGATAATTTTTGCATTTGTTGTCAGCATGATGTCATACTTGAATGTAAAAGACAGTAAAGATGGAATTTTTCAGCATTAAAGGAAGAAAATTTCCCCCGCTCCAAACCTTTTTTTTTTAAAAAAATTTTCGCCCCTTAAATAAAATACTAATCAGTCAGATCCATTATTGGAAGTCCTATTTTGATTGCCATGTTTCTTTTCATTACTTCTTAGAATATGGATGCTAGGCTGCTTCTATTTTTCTTGTCATTTTAGCTCCAAAACCTTCCTTTGTTTACTTTCTGTGTACCTGACTAACACTGGATTAGGCATTTTTTTTATTAAATTTAAAAAAAAAATTTAATTTCTCCATATTTCTCTTTAAAAGTATTTTATTTATTCATGTAACCGATGAAGTTGAGACTTTAGTTTCTTCAGAAAATGATATTCTCAAGGAGTATAACAAGGACATTGATAGGACATGTTGGCAAGCAAAAGCATGTTGGGATGGCCTTCATATCTTAAACAGTCTTTATCTTAGTTATCAAGGAAAAGAGGAATGTTCCTACAAAGTTTACTTTTTGACTTTTAGGCTACGTATTGGTTAATGAGGTATGGCATTGATGACGAAGAAGTCACTGCGTTCTTTGTCTGAGTTTTTGCACCAGAACAATATTTTGCTTAAGATACTTACAAGTTATGACTTTAGATTGGTATTAAACAAGTTAATAATTATAATTTTGCATACCAGCTCTGCCGGGGAAAGAAAAAAGGAAACTGTATCGCTTTAATGTTGTTTTGGTCAGAATATTCATATACATCCGCAGCTAGTTCCACTTCTTGAGTGATTGAAGTTTAAGCCCCTCAAGTCAATGTTTAGGAATAGGAATATGATATCAAACAGTGGACCACTAAATGAATGCCTTTATGTGGATTCAGGATACGATAATATGTTGTAATGCAGTAAGATATGACAGTGGAATTGATTGTGAAAGAAATAATTTTTGTGAGAATCCTTCTTTCCTTTCTGGAGCCCAAGTGCACCTGTCAAGAAGGTTGACGATCTAATTAGGCTTCGTTCGAAGAAGCTAAACCAGATCTTATCTGAAGTCTTGCCAGTGGGTCTTACTGTGCTTCCTGTTTGCTGCTTTGATGTTATATGGACTCTGGAATGTATACCCATTAGAGATTTCATTTCCTCTGAAATCTCTACAATCCCTTTATATTTTTCGTAGTTGTTTGAATATGTGCATAATATACTAGTCCTATCTTCATTTATCATTCTGTTAGTTTTATGTCTATCTATAAGCCGTAAAATTACTTCCACCTGCAAATTCTGCTTAATATGCTTAAGTCAGGTTCTTGGATGATCTTTACAACAGGCCATTACTGCTCTAAAGAAAGGGGCCTATGTACTAAAGTATGGAAGAAGGGGAAAGCCCAAGTTTTGTCCATTCCGTCTTTCCAGTGTAAGTTTGATCCAGCTTCACAGAGACATTAAATTTTGTGCATTCTTTTTGTTTTCTCTATTTATTTCATCCTTTTGTTTTCCCTGCCCTTCATATTTTCTTTTACTGGGCTTGGTTTGTTTGGATATTTAGCTCATTAGAAGCATATAATTACTACAAATTTCATAACTACTTTTAATCATGCCATATTTCTCTTGTTTAATGTTAATTTCTTTGTCAATCTGAACATTACATTTGCAAGCTGACTAAGATTTGTTTCTTGGCTGAAAAAAGGGGGTACTAGTATGACTGGAAAAGAGAAGTGTTGAGGCTGTTCAGGTTGCTGTGAACATTAACCCGAGAATAGTATATGGGTTACAGTGGAAGAAGAAAGAGAAGAATAAAGGAAAGAAAGAAAGAAACACACAACTGTAGTTCTCAATAAACTCAAGGAAGAAACTTAATTTTCTTTAATCACTTTCTGGTTCATTGAAAAGAAGGATACATCAATACAGAGACGCTGTCAGGTTACCAGAACACTCTTGGACTTGATAAAACATGAAAACAAAAAATTAGTTTGATCAAGAGGCATTCCAATAGCCTAAGTAGCTACCTAGCAGACTTTCTAGTTGACCCAAAAGAATTCTGTTTTTGTGAAGGCCATGGCTTTGGGTTTTGGCTTCTGTAGTGGATGTTTCTTCTCTAACCAAGCTATTGGTGCGCCATCAAGTGGCTTCAATTCTTTCTGATTGTACACACATGATCAATTTGCTAATATCAAGAAAACTAACATGAAATTTAAGGGCTTAAAAATTACGAGGGAGTCATTTGGTATAATTGAGGACCTGAGTAGAGCGAAAGATAATCAAATATTGCTCAAATACCATATTTGAAAATCAAAATTAAATTGCTTTGACATTTACCCTCGGTTAAATTTGGTTGGTGAATACATTCAATACAATCCATTTATTTGGTAGTTAATTATACTGTATATCACCTTTCCATACAAATATATAATTACCTTGTCTGTCTTTGACTACTGTACTTTTTTATTATTATTTTATGCACTAGACACGTACAAATGTTCACAAATCTGTGTTATCTTGAATACGGTATTTCCCTTTATTCTTGTGCAGCTGAACGTTAAACAGGTTTTCCTAGTTTTTCTAAGAAAATGATTGTGCTTCCAGGACGAATCTGTTTTGATATGGTTATCGGGGAAAGAGGAGAAACATCTTAAACTGAGCCATGTGTCCAGAATCATATCTGGGCAACGCACTGTAAGCGTGATAAAATACTTTATGTAGCTACTGTCATGATTTACTATGCTTAAGAGAGGTGCTCCCATTTTCACATCATATAATATCCTCTTGATGATTTTTTTTTCATTTGATGTTCTTTACTGCTTACACCATTGTTGTCTAAACCTTACATGAGCTGACAAGGAATTGACTACGACAATTAGATTAATGGGATCTATAGCTTTTCATCTTAACAGTGGTCTAGGATCACTTCCCTATTCATTCCTGTCTCAACATTGCTCTGTTCATTCCTATAATAATCCTGCTGAATCTGGATCCTGATAGTGTGATCTGAAATGCAGTTGTAATCTTCAGTCTATTTGCATTTGATAGCTTATATCAAAACTCAAACCTGCACTTTGTGTCTGGAAGCCCAGGATTCTTAACATTTTGCTGCACTAGGTTGTCCTCCTTGTCAAATTTCTGTCTGTTTAGTTGCATCAAAGCCATGATGATGCTTTTGTGTTTGCATCAGTAGTAGTATAATGGCATCATCATAATGTTGTGCTATGCTATCTGTGTTTTTGAGCATGTGTGCTTCTGTGAGTGTCTACAATAGCTGAGTTCCAAACTTCATTCTTGCCATTCAATCTCTGACAACTTAGTTTAGTGTCGAGTTTTCCTTCTATATACTGATTCAGGTGGTCATATTTTTTTTCTCAGCCTATCTTTCAAAGGTATCCGCGACCTGAGAAGGAGTATCAGTCATTTTCACTTCTATATAATGACGGATCACTGGATCTGGTAAGACTTCCTCGTTGTAGCCATTATTTTCTATTATTTTATTTTGTTTTTGTTGCGTGTTTGCATGATCCTCCCGTTATATATTCTATATTTATGTATGAACACTGAAATATATTTTAATATGGTAATATGATTTATTTGCTAGATATTCAAGGATAAAGATGAAGCTGAGGTATGGTTTAGTGGTTTAAAAGCATTAATTTCACGTAGCCATCACCGAAAATGGAGAACCAACTCAAGAAGTGATGGGATTCCATCTGAAGTAAATAGCCCTAGAACATACACACGAAGAAGCTCTCCTTTGAATTCTCCATTTGGGAGTAATGATAGCTTGCAGAAGGTATTATAATTTGCCTTACTTACCTTTCTCTGCAGTAATATTGTAAGTTAAGAGAAATCTTTTTCCCGCGCCAGGATGGTTCCGATCAGCTCTACCTTCATAGTTCATATGAAAGTCCCCCTAAGAATGGTCTGGATAAAGCATTTTCAGATGTGATATTATATGCTGTTCCTCCCAAGGGTTTCTTCCCCTCTGGTTCTGCTAGTGGTTCAGTTCATTCTTTGTCATCAGGAGGTTCAGAGAGTGTACCTGGTCACATGAAGGGCATGGCAGTGGATGCTTTTAGAGTAAGTCTATCAAGTGCTGTTAGCTCATCGAGCCAAGGTTCTCGCCATGATGATGGTGCATTTGGAGATGTTTTCATTTGGGGAGAAGCCACAGGAGATGGTGCTTTGGGTGTTGGAACTCATAGAATTGGAAGTTCTTTTGGCGTCAAAGTGGATTCCTTGTTGCCGAAAGCTTTAGAGTCTGCAGTAGTACTTGATGTTCAAAACATTGCCTGTGGAGGACGGCATGCTGCCTTAGTGACAAAGCAAGGAGAGATTTTTTCGTGGGGAGAGGAATCAGGAGGCAGGCTTGGTCATGGTGTAGACTCTGATGTTCAGCACCCAAAGCTTATTGATGCCCTCAGTAATACAAACATTGAGCTTGTAGCATGTGGTGAATACCATACTTGTGCTGTTACACTTTCTGGTGATTTGTACACGTGGGGTGATGGCACCTACAATTTTGGTCTACTTGGGCATGGAAATGAAGTAAGTCATTGGGTCCCAAAAAGAGTTAATGGGCCCTTGGAGGGCATACATGTCTCATCTATCTCTTGTGGACCCTGGCATACAGCTGTTGTAACCTCTTCTGGGCAGTTGTTTACTTTTGGTGATGGTATCTTTGGTGTTCTGGGCCATGGAGATAGGAAAAGTGTTTCAATGCCAAGGGAAGTGGAATCTTTAAAGGGTCTCCGCACCGTCCGAGCAGCTTGTGGTGTGTGGCATACTGCTGCAGTTGTAGAAATAATGGTCGGAAATTCAAGTTCAAGCAACTGCTCTTCAGGGAAGCTATTTACTTGGGGTGATGGAGATAAGGGTCGACTTGGGCATGGTGACAAAGAAGCAAAACTTGTGCCTACTTTTGTTGCTGCCCTTGTTGAACCCAACTTTTGTCAAGTTGCCTGTGGACATAGTCTGACAGTAGCACTTACAACATCAGGCCATATCTACACTATGGGTAGTCCTGTTTATGGCCAACTTGGAAATCCAAAAGCAGATGCAAAGCTTCCTGCTCGTGTTGAAGGTAAGCTGTCCAAGAGTTTCGTAGAAGATATTTCTTGTGGTGCTTATCATGTTGCAGTTTTAACTTCAAGAACTGAAGTTTACACTTGGGGCAAGGGAGCAAATGGTCGATTAGGTCATGGGGATACAGATGATAGAAATTCCCCAACATTAATTGAAGCTCTGAAAGACAAGCAAGTCAAAAGTATTGCTTGTGGTACTAATTTCACAGCAGCTATCTGCCTTCATAAGTGGGTCTCAGGGGTTGATCAGTCTATGTGTTCTGGTTGCCGCCTGCCATTTAATTTCAAAAGAAAGCGTCACAATTGTTATAATTGTGGACTAGTTTTTTGCCATTCGTGCAGCAGTAAGAAGTCTCTTAAGGCTTCTATGGCACCAAATCCCAACAAACCTTATCGTGTCTGTGATAATTGTTTTAATAAACTGAGAAAAACCATTGAAGCTGATGCCTCATCTCATTCTTCTGTGAGTAGAAGAGGAAGTATCAATGAGGGGCCTAATGAATTTATTGACAAAGATGAAAAGTTAGATTCCAGATCTCGTGGACAGCTTGCTAGATTTTCTTCAATGGAATCCTTGAAGCAGGCAGATAGCTGGTCTAAGAGAAATAAGAAACTTGAATTTAATAGCAGCCGTGTCTCACCTGTTCCAAATGGAGGCTCCCAGTGGGGTGCACTAAACATTTCTAAATCTTTTAATCCGGTTTTTGGATCATCCAAGAAATTTTTCTCAGCTTCTGTTCCCGGATCTAGAATTGTTTCTCGAGCCACATCACCAATATCTAGACGTCCAAGTCCCCCACGTTCAACAACACCAACTCCTACTCTGGGAGGACTAACCTCACCAAAAATTGTTGTGGATGATGTTAAGAGAACTAATGATAACCTTAGCCACGAGGTTATTAAATTAAGAGCACAGGTATTTGGTTTTCATATTTGCTTGAATTTTCTCAGTACCTTGCTTTATTTTTAATCTTTCCCATATGTGTTTTGTTGAAGAAATGTAAATAGGTATGTAGGTGGCGAGGATGAAGAAAGCACCATCTTTAAGTTTTGTTATAATGTATTTGTGACTGAATTTAGAGACTTTTGGATGTTTAGCATCCCCGTCATTGATCTGAATTATATTCCGATGAACATGAGTATGCATTTCATATTTTCTTCCAATATTAATGCTTGAATACGTTGAATTTGGTTGAATATAGATGCATAAACCGTACAGATTTGAAGTCTCGAATGGCTTTCACCAACGAATACAGAGAAGTACTTCTCTGACCTATAGCTAACTTTATATGTTGGCCTATTTTGATCATCCATTTGGCTTTCTCTTGGCATGAATGAAGAGGCTTCACTTGGTTGCCTGGGAAAAATCTTGATAGTACGTACTAGCACATTGTTATTGCTGTTGTTTGAAGTAACAGTGAAATGTTAGTTAAAATCGAAGTCGAAATACTTTGTATTGTTGTGAAAGTCGTAATCTTTTTTGTTGTGCTCTGCACTCTGTTGCTTATGAACTGGAAATATATAATTAATGCCCAAGGAAGTTTGAAAACTGGATGTCTTCTATAATTTCTGAAAAAAAATTTCTAAAGGAATGCAATTTAAATATGAAAAGATGATTAGATTATTTGCTATATGGTTTATCAAAGGTGAAAGAGGGCACATGTTAGTTGCATCTATGCGGCCTGAAAGTAGCTAAAGTTAATCAAGGTGCTTGTGTTAATGAATGAAAATATACCACTGTTGGTTCTTTTGACTTATTCTTCTTCATGTCTTTGATTCCTCCCACTGCCCTCCCTGACCCCTGCCATTGCCTCTTTCTTCTTCTATGGTGTTCTCTTGTTATTATTATCATTACCATTGTTATTGTTGTTGTTATGCTATTATCTTTCTGTTTTTCCTTTTCTTTTTCTCGATTGGTTGGCATGCTTAATATTGTTAGATGCTTACAATAACCTCGTATTTTCTAAATACATTTCTACCAAATGTGTGCCTTATCTTCATTAGGCACACACCTTTGCACTGCACCTAGTGTCTGCTTTGTGCCTTGTTGTGCATGCTGTTTTAGTAAATGTAGAAGTACTGCGGGGTCTCTTATGGGTTTAATTCAAGCTAGGCAGATCAAACAGGGACTTTTTCTGGCAAAAAAAGAACAAAGAACAGGGACTTATTCTGCCATTCTGTTTAGATATAACTTCGGAAATATAAAAATATGTATAATTATCAGATTGGATAAAGTTTAAAAAAGGCCCTGGAACCTTTGAGAATTCAGGAGAGTAGGCATGTTCTGTATGCTGTGTAGGGCCAAGTTCGTAAGCAGATATGGTGCCAATTTTTTCTAGTTGTAATGCAGATGTTACATTTAACATGCGGTTATGAAGGCCTTACCATACTGATAATCATAGAGGTGAATGATTTGAACCTTAAAAGTTAATAACGATCACGTTACCTTTTTAGATTTTAAGCTGATTGACTGTTACTTATATAACTGATGGTTAAGCTTTAGATTTTGCATACAAATGGCTGTTGAGCATATTTAACTTGCTTAGTTTTCTCTTTATGCATTATGCCTGATCAATCTTTCATCTCTCAGTTGGAGAATCTTACTCGCAGAGCCCAGCTCCAAGAAATTGAACTGGAAAGGACAAGTAAACAGCTAAAAGAGGCAATAGCAATTGCTGGTGAAGAGACTGCAAAATGCAAAGCAGCAAAGGAAGTGATCAAGTCGCTTACTGCCCAAGTAAGACATTTTTTTTATGTTAATTTAATAACACTTGGCAATTTTGATGATTCTTGATAGAGACAAGACTATCTCCGGTTAAAGTCCTTGGCTTCTTAAAATTCCATTTTTACTTTTTAGTATTTTTATTAAATATTTTATTTGTGCCTTCAAATGCAAAGAGGAAGAAAGTGATGCTTCATGTTTAGCCATTTTTCCAAAGTATATTCTATATAGGGTATTAATGATGGAAGATGCATCCTATTCTAAATGGCAAAGCGTCATCAGGCTTTTGATTTACAGATTTAAGGGCTTCTAAAGATTGTGATCCGTTATGTGTACCTAATGACTAACTAGAACTTTGGTATTCTATATCCATGTGTTCTATCAATGAGGAAGTTTTAGCTAATCAGTTTACTTAATGATATATCATACTATGTGTGCATAACTGGTGCTTACCTTGGTGCCAAAGTTGCTAATGTGAGTAAGCCTTTTTCTAGTTTTAGCGAGGCTTGGCTTTGGTATGTTTCAATTTGCCTGGAACCTTTGTTGACTGCCATTGGCTTGACTTGAGGTAAACACAGACATTGCTCAGTCACTCCTCTTTGGCGTCATTTGTTTGATTTGCCAGTTTTGAACTCTACTAATGGTTTGGATTTGTATCTCTTGCACTTCATACATAACATGCCAACTACCAAGCAGTACTTGACGAGGTTAAATTGACAAACTGCTCGTGTTGTAGCTTCTTTTCTTTAATTCTTGTTTCTTTTTATTTGAAGAGGTTGAATTGACAACTTTCTTGCTTGGTATCTTATTTCCTGAAAGTTCTGCAGACTTAGCCCTGAGCAGTGGTTTTCCAAGTCCAGTCCTATTGAGTAGTTAGAAAAACATTCTTAAAATAAAAAGAAGAAAATAGTTGGATTGAAATTGTATTTTCATTGATGGAAGCATAATGCTTTATCAGTGTTGATGGAGATTTTAGTTTTTTTTTTTTTTTCAAGTTATATGCGTTTGAAAAATTATCAGCATGCCATGATAATTGGTCTGGTGGCAAGAATTAAATTCTCTCTTCGTGTCCATTACCTGAAGACATGATGTTTGATGTCTAGAAATCAATTTATGAAATGATTTGACAACTTGTATTAATCTCAGTTGAATTAGTTTACGTGTGCTTTTATTGCTTATTAGTTATAAGTACTGATAATAGATACTTTCTCTCTCTCTCTCTTCGGTGTGCTTTTTAGTTGAAGGATATGGCTGGGCTGCCTTTAGGAGCAGCACGGAACATCAAATCTCCTTCCTTCACTTCATTTGGTTCCAGTCCTGGTTCCAACGATGTTTCTAATGCTACTTTTGACCGTCTAAATGGCCAAATGGCATACCAAGAACCAGAGTCAAATGGATCAAACAGCCAGTTGCTTTCTAATGGGACTAGCACTGCTACTAACCGTAGTTCAGGTCACAGCAAACAAGGACATTTGGAAGCAACAACTAGAAACGGGATCAAAACAAAAGAAGGCGAATCTCGTAATGATACTGAATGGGTTGAGCAAGATGAGCCTTTTTTTATTTTTATTTTTTTGTTCTCTTTATCCTTCGAACCCCTGCCTCTGTGGTTAAGTTAACAGTACTTCACCAACATGACAACAGGTAAAGGATGAGCAAGATGAGCCTGGTGTATATATTACACTTACCTCCTTGCCAGGAGGTGTCAAGGATCTTAAGCGAGTTCGCTTCAGGTATGTTCTTGAGCCCAGCATTGTTATCATTTATATCATACATTTTCTTTTCCTGGTAAATCTAGATTACATATAAACCAAAATAAATTAAACCATAGTCTAGTCCAAAATAAATTTGTGTAAATGCATGTTGAACGTCAAAGTTTTGTCAAAAATTTCTAAATAGTCTCCTTTTTTATGTTATTGTGATAGATCAAACCTTAAATTTCTGAAGTCAGCCATCTTAACCCATTATTTGAGTTAAGACATTTTGGATGTTAAACATGTTATGCCATGTCTCATCATTCTTGTTTACCATTATTGGGTGACATGGCATGATATGTGCGGAACATGTTTTCACATGGAAATCGGTGGAAATTGTTTTGGTTTTAAATATTAAAGGCCTATCTAAAAACTTTCGTGAAACTGGAAGTTTTAAGGTGTATTGTTCCCATTAAATTATGCCTATCTAGCAACTTCGTGAAACTGGAATTTTGTTTGCAGCTTTTAGTTAAATTATGCCGCTCTAGTGTGTAGGACACTGGTGTCCAAGATGGATATTGGCACTCATAAAAACTGGTTGTACATATGTTAATATATATTAATATCCTTTTTCTTTTGAAAACAAAAAACAATTAGATGGATTAATAATTAGGAAGGGAAAAGTTACTCGTGCGGAAGGGTTTATAAGTAGAAAAAGCTAGATCCTGTCGACCATGTTCAAGTGCAGCAGAAGCAATCTAGAGCCTTGTTCCCTCCAGACGGAGGGAGGGGGAGGGCTTGCATATGGAAGCCAAATTGCCTAGTTGTCCAGACCCCTGGACTAATCTTAATTGAGTTATAGGAATAAATTATAATGTAATAAACTTTTTAATGAGGATGAATTCTTTGATTTTGTGGAAATAATATCTTGTAGATAATCTTTTGTACATGGTTGCACCCCCTTTGTTTTTTTTACACAATTTTTGCTAATAAAATAAAACCTTTTACCAACATTTGATTGCAGTCGGAAGCTGTTTAGTGAGAAACAAGCTGAACAGTGGTGGTCAGAGAATAGGGCTAGAGTATATGAACAATACAACGTGCGCATGATTGACAAGTCAAGTGTTGGCGTTGGAAGTGAGGACTCGGCTCATTAATATGTGGAAACCATCTGCCAATCTGATTGTCTTCTCCAGACTTCGGCCTCGATTATTAGGTGGTCTATTGATAAATTAGATTTGGCTTCCATCTTTTATAAAGGGTTCAGGGAAGCAAAAATTGGTATAAAAAGAGGAGAGAAGTAGAGGGGTTTGACTGTGTTTTGCCTTTTGGCTTTGTCCCTTTTTTTATTTATTTTTTTCTTGATTTTACTTTCCATTTTTTCCCCTATATGTTTCATGTGTGGGCGGTTGAAGGTGAGAAATGTAAATTCTTAAGTGGGTTGCCGGCTCTTGTTGAAAGCAACTGCCATGTAAATTCATAAGCAAATGCATCTGTAGAATTTTTTTTTTTCTCTCTGATTTATATATAAAGTCAGTTCAGGCACAATCTTTAATCTGTAAATTCATAAGCTAGATTTTTTTAGTGCATCGATTCGCAGGACATGCAATTGATCAAGAAACTATCGAAATTAAAATGAAAAATTGAATAAACCATCTTTAAACTGTGAATTTGGCACAAAAAACTTTTCAATTAATTGTAATGTTATCTTATTTATCAATATAATGTTTATCTTTTTTATTGATGTTTATTTTTACATTTTAAGACGGATGAATATACTAAAACAAGATTTCAATAAACTCTACAAATCGTTTAGAGGATATCCAATTTTTTGAGAATTTTTTTATTCGTGTGCTATTTTTGTGTGTTTTTTTAAAGTTTTAATGGTAAAAAAAATTAAGAAAAAATATTTTCACTACCAATAAATTCTTAGCTTTTTTTCATGGCAGATCATTTTATCTTTGCACGTGTGAAAGAAACAATCATTAATTCATAATCAAATTTTTTGTAATGTTAAGTTTTTTAAACAATTTCATTGATAAATAATACTAAAAAGAGTTACATCGCAACTAATTAAAAATTTAAAAATTATTTACATTAAACTCATAGTTTAATAACTTAAGAGATGGTGTGTTCAATTTCTCTTTTTCAAAGAATTTGTGTATGCACTTTTGTATATATTATCATAAAGGGAGTAATTTTTTACGGTTAAACCTTTTTTGTTAAATGAGGAAATTGATTGGGATAATTTCCAATAACAGTAATTTAATTGAAAATTATCATGAATGCTTAAAGAGGTTAAGAATATATAATATTAATTCATATAATTACACTTCGATTTACTGAAGAATGATAACAAGATAATTAGAGAAAATCTGAAATCAGACCTAAAAAGTTAAAAGAAAAAAGAGTTAAAAATAAAAAGAAGAAAATTCCGTTGCCGGGTATCGAACGCGGGTCTTCTGGGTGAAAGCCAGATATCCTAACCGCTGGATGACAGTGGATTAGTTGACCAACCTGTTGCCTTTATATGATTACGTAAGTGTTCTTTGCAAGCAAAGGAATTGACTTACATTGCACCTTTATTTGTTTTCTCACAAGAGACTTGATCCAAAAAGCAAAAAGGACTCTTCAATCTTTAAAAGTTAAAAAAAAAAATTATGGTTCTGAAATTATTTTTTATACCGTGCAGCTGAAAAAAAAAATTTGGATCAAGTGTATGGTATAAAAAAATATATATAATTTTATGAAAACTCAAAAAAAAAAAAAATCATGATCTTGGTTACACGGTATCAAAAATAATTTTAGAACCATAATGATTTTTTTTTTTTACTTTTAAAGGTTAAAGAGTCCATTTCTCTTTTTGGATAAAGTCTTGTGTGAGAAAACAAATAAAAGTGCAATGTAAATCAACTCCTTTGCTTGCAAAGAACACTTAGGTGATGACATATAAAATAAAGACAAAAAATCAAACAACTAATCCATTGTCGTCCAGCGGTTAGGATATCTGGCTTTCACCCAGGAGACCCGGGTTCGATTCCCGGCAATGGAATTTTTTTCTTTTATGTCAAATATTTACAATTGCGGTTTGAACAAAATCTCTTCTTCCAGTTCTGTTGGAGAAGACATCTCTCAAATCCAAATTCTTTGCTCTGGTTTTCCACGGAATTCAAGGCACAATTTCTGATTTTCTGGTCCCAAATATAATGCAAGATGTATCTGTAACCATTTGAACCAACCGCATTAAAACTCATATTTCTCTCTTCATCCCTAAATAAAGGAGGACCATCGTTTCCCTTTTGATTAGGAGAAGCACAAGAGCAGTCTAACTGTGAGTCCACTGCCATCATTACTTATCCACCCTCTTCCATCTTGATTAGTAACTTCCTCCGCGATTTTAGCCAGAATATAACCTACTAAGCTATCCATCTTTTCATCGCCATTAGGAGGGCCCAAATAAAGATCACCATGAAAAACATGGAGCATTGATCAGTAGGAGTCTGTGGAGATCTTGTCCATGAGGTATTCACCATCACACCTGAAAATACCTCTAGTTGAAAATTCCCACTACATAAGTCAGTGAATTCTGTTTGCTCATTTCCATTTGAGAACATCACAGTATCTGAAAACACAGCATGATAGATACTGTTCTGATTCAATTCGAAAACTCTAGTACAAGCCAATTTTCCACCAAACCCATCGATCAAACTCTTGTTAAAAACTGACTGGCCAATCTTGACCACTTGATCTACAGTCATGTTTTGATGGGGCCCTGTGTAGAAGCACTCAACACCAACATCTACTCGGTCAGAGACGGGGGAATTTGAACGATCTGTATACTGTTTCACAAATATCCCACCAATCTCTCAATGTTGGTACATATGAATCCATATTAATATTTCCATTTGGAGTTAAAGAAGTTGTAGCATTTCTTATAGCCTATGTACCTGATTCTTTCCATCCAGTACCATACCATAGAAGAGAAACAGTGACTGGTTCTGTCATGATTTTTCCTCCATTGTAAGATAGACCAAAGGAATTCTCCCCTGCAGAAGAACAAGGAAACTGAGGAAGAACATAGAGTAAAAGAGCAGATAGAAAAATACCAACCATTTTTAAATCCATATGCTAATGTTAGTGCATTTCTAGGTACCCAGAAAGGTCTAGAAAAGTATGGTAAATGTCAATGGAGTGTTATTAATTGAGTAAATTAAGAAAGTAGCATAACAAACCTGAGGTGGGTTTTGCGCCAGCGAGTAGGTAAAGAAAAGAATTTAGCCGTCGGTAGCCTCAAAGTAAAACAAGAGCAATAGTACAGTTGAATGAAGCCGGCCTTATAAATGTGAATGGTGTCTGAAAGAAACAAGTTTAGTAAACTAGTAGAGGTATTGAATTGAGTTGATAGAAGCTGACAAGGATGAAAGACATGGCAAAAAGATTTAACAATAATTTGCTTGACTCGACTTGGAAATGAAGAATGAAACATCCAAAATAGTTACTTTGTTATTCGAAATTTTTGTTTTATATGCAAAAGCTCTGCAGCTGTTTTAAACCATTTTTTTTTTAACTCTACCACTGGTTCACTAAAAACTATTTTAAAACTCCTTTTGACAATTGAAAACTGAAACTATTGATAAGCTAAACAAAACGGAAATCCCTCATTACTACCGCAAATACAAAGTTGAAAACCCTCAAATCACCGAAAATTAAAAATAAAGAAGGCGTGTCCAATGGAAAACAACAGTTTCAATGTGAAGCAGCTTATTGGCTATTTCAATAGTGGAGACCTGATATTGTGATATATCTGTTTGAACAAAACATAAACGATGCAAGATGAGAAATAAAATTATAATAATCTTGTAACGATTTCAGACGATCTGGATGTAAATTGTTCTAAGCGCTAATCCATATTAGAATAAGAGCATCTTTCCATCCTCCCAAAACAAAAGAAATCTCACCTGTAGGGCAGGTTGTCGAGTAGGAAGATCCAAGAGTGAACCTGAACCCATTCCGTCACTCTTTCCAAAGCAAAGTACATGTGCATACTCTGAAAGCGCTTATTTCGAGAGAGAATAAAGCGATTTCACTTTATTATAATTAAATTTATTAATTTGATCAAAATAAAACACCACACTCCAAACTTTTGATTTATATATGACAATTAGATCCAAAACGTAAGTCATCATGTGGCATTAGTATCACCATAAAAATGATAAGAGAAATGTCCAAATTATCTTAATGTTATTACAATTGAGATTTGATATGTTTCAAAACAGAGATAAGATCCAAATAGAGAAATGCATATAATTGTTGAAAAATTATAATGATGAGGAGAATATAACTGTTAAAGTGTTCAACTAACAACAAATTCAAAATATCCATATATATCCATATATATATATATATAAAGATTTTGTGGAATTTCATGTTTTTATTACGAGTTTATATGATCAGACCTAGTTGTCAAGTTTTCAAACTAATAGACCCTAGCTGCCATTATATATAAAACTCAACAATAAGATATAATTTACCCTTTAAGATTTTATCGTACATGTATGATAGACCTCGCACTTTCAATCAATACAATTTCCACCTCACAGTGTACCCTAATATTCAATATAAACCTATCATCTACAATGAAATTTCTCCACAAATTTGAATATTTGATGCATGTGATATGACTTTACATATTACAAATGTGAATGCTCAGACACATTTCATGTGCCATTTAGGGGTAGAATTACAAAGATCAAAGTACTCCTCAAGTTTGTATACTGATGCATTTTATGCCTTTCCCATGATCAATTTCATTGAAAACAAAGAAATTAATCTTTTGATGTAATGAGATCAGATCAGTATAACTACGGACAAGTTTTAGTTACATTTTGTAAACAGAGAAATTCGGAAAATGAAAAATGGATAATCATATGCAAACATCAGTTTCTTCCTTCAGAATAAATTCAACGGTCCCAGATTGCCATGCAATAGGAGAGAATGATGGGGAGTCCCAACGCACTGGAGAACATGGAGGAGAAAACCATCGAGTCGAAGAGTGCATCCAATCAGAAAACTCAGTCATTGGTACTTCTACTGGTTCATCATAACATCGAGGGCTCTCGACATCAGTCTAAAGCATAAAACCAATAAAAGCAATAAATAGATAAATTCCTTAAAATAACAGAAGGGAAAGTTAAGTTTGAACAAAATCTGATAAAAGTACATAATTACATTGCAATTACAAAATAATTCAAAATAGTTTAGTGTCAATTTTACAAGTTAAAATAAAGTTTGTAATGCAAGGCTACTTTGGTCTTTTAAAGCATAATTCAACTCTATTCTAACTTTAATTTTACGAACCAAACATTAGAATTAAGTTGAAATCATCAATTCAATCTAACGAAACAAACACTGGAATATAATTGTTATTTCATTTCAACTTAATTCTATTCAAGTGAAATTAGTATTCAATTCAATTCAATTCAATTACACATTGTGAACCAAACATGGCGTAGTGTCATCCCACTGTTCAAAGATAACTAATGGAGTATTATTCGTTTCAACTAAAATAAGCTCAGGGTACTGGAAACCATGCTTTTTCATCCAAGTGAAATAATACCATTAGTCGCAAAATGAAATATCATGTAATTACTGGTTTTTGTCCAACAAACTTTGCCATCAAATTTAAATCATTTAAATGTAGAGAGAGAGAGAAGTACCTTTTCTTCCTTAGATTTTGGATATTCAGCATTAGACACAGAATCTGTAAAGAAAAATGAACTTAAAATGTCATGCATGTGGTAAAAGTTGCAGAAGCCAAAAAATCAATTGGTGAATTACACAAGGAATGTGCATCAAAACATTAAATTACAAATTTTCTCAAGCTCAGGAGTTTGATTAAACCATCTAAAACTTTTTGATATTGACCTATCAATCCCATTGTCAAATTTTTATTGCTAAAGAATTTGTATATAAGCTATTACAGTTCCAAATCCCCTCAACTCTATAAGGAAATGCATGCCCTTTTCTTTGGCTGTATTTACAACTTCAAGCAACTATGGTCAAAATACAATCATATCAAACTTATTTTGACCTTTCAACTTATCAGAAATTGTTATTTCGTACAAATACATCTCAGACACTTCTAGTTACCAAAAGTGAGATGGCTACTCTAAAAAAAACAAGAAAATATTGAGAATGGAAAGATGTACTTAAGGAAAACAGTAGACCAAACTCGATGTCCAAATCCAATAACCATCCTCAAGAAGATTTAGGTAGGAAATGTGTTTGTGTGTGTGTTCGCGTGCGTGTGTGTATACACATGTAGGCCTATGTTTGTGTATACATATGTAGTGGAGATGTGTGTGTGTGCATGCGAATACATATATAGGTGTCTGTTCTCATATGTATATGTATTACCATGTCCCAGAAGAACCATATCCAAGTAGAAAGCATTCTTAGCTTTTTGTTGCTCTTCAATGCACTTCCTATGATCATGTAAAAACATTTCCTCTGCTACATTAAACTCCTCCTTCGGTAAATTCTTTTTCCTTGAGGATACTTCATTATGAAGGCATGATTTGTTTGTGATATCATTGAGAGCTTTACGACTTCTGAACCCCACTCCATCTTTTCTTGTAGCTGTTTTAGAACTCCTGGTTTTCCCATCTAGAACAACCTCTGCAAAAGAAAAGTTACTCAATTTAGCAATAGAGTATTTTAAAAATGTGTGCAATTAGGAAAATGCATTCTGAAAATCCACACATTGCTCCATGAACCAGAAAGAAAAAAAGTTGATTTGATTTTAAGCTAGAGAAAATGTCCATTTTTGTGTAGGTGCCAGTTCGTGAATGCCGGGGTTTTCAGTGTCTTTTCCTAACTACTTGTTAGCTCATCAGTCCCTCTGGAATGACCAAATTCTGACAATATCCCATTCTCCCTTGAGGAAGATATTACTAGAATATAACAGAAGCATGGAGAAATACTTTTTTGATGAATGTTGAAATTTTCATTCTGAATAATCATCTGCCCTTGAGTTATATGGCTTGGCATTGCCTTCTTGACTCTGGGATAGTGAGGTCTGCAGCAGGAAGATTATTATCAGCAAATAATTTAGCAGAAAAAATGGGATCGACAGCTGATGCTATTAAAAAAAAAAGACCTTCAGTTAATAAGTGGATATATAAGGCCGTATTGACGTCCAAGAACGGGTTGACTAGTAAAATATATGAATAAAAGGTTAAGCAAAATAATGGTCCGTGTCCATCATACTATATATCAATCATACCCAACTGCATACATTCTGCTAGATCTACCGATTTTCTCATGAAATTTTTAACTTTTCTAACTTTAACCCAGGGAATAAAGAAATTATTCCAAGACAATGTAAACCATCAGTCTCAAACAAGAGAGCTGCGGCCAATTCCATAATCTCCTGTCAAACTTTTAATTATTAGAAATTGTAAAATAAAATGTCTACTCTTTTCCTGCCTTCTGAAGTATAAGAGAAACAAAATAAAGAAAGAGAAATATTCATTTTAGTTAGAGAAAAGTACCAGGTTTGACACTGAACATAAATAAAAAATGAATGCAGAACTTCATTAAAAAATTCTAGAAATGTTTGCCCAAAGAGAAATACTATCTGCTTCTTTTTCCCCATCTGTGTCTTCCAGTAATCCATCTATAGCGAAGCCTGGCCACCAGGCTACCATCCTGCCCTGAATTTACAGGCAGAAGCTGGACATGAAGACTCAATTCCACATCCTGCCTTGATTGGGATGCAATTGCAGGCCCCCACACCACATGGCCAATCATTGTCATAATCATCATCTTATAGTAGCAGCAGCAGCAGTAGTATTTAGCATAACAAAACTCAGACCACTTGTTCCTAAGCTATATCGGTGGGAGAACCATATCCAGGTGCTCAGCTAGTAAGGGATATTCTCAACTAACTCCACTAGGGATTTTAAACTAAATAAGAGTCAGAAAAAACAAACTAACAGCAGAACTATAAGCTAGATAAATAAAAGGAAAAAAAAAACTCATAACTTGAGCAAGAACATAGCATATCCTCAAAACATGACAAGCCCATTCTATCCAGAGAATAAAAGCCTAAGAGCCCACTGAACTTCACATTGAATTAGTACCCTTTTATTTATTTATTTTCCTTTTCCTAATCGTAACAACTATTGCTACTTGAAACTTCATTTTAATAGATGCAACTATTATCAGATCGTATTACACAAAATGCTCATCAAAGCACCTAAAACAAATCAGCATTCTAGCACTGTTCACCCGAAGCAATTTATAACCTGGAAAATCTGCCAAGTATACTTGTATACATATGTTGCTATCCGTTAAATTAGCAAGAGCTTTGTTTTTCTTTTTCTCTTTCCCCTTTTTTTTGGATAGAGCTTCAAGTAAGTAGATACAAATTCTACACTCCGCATCATAATATTTACTGTTAACACCTTACAAGAAACAAAAACAATTAAAATAACTAATTCTTTCTATTGCCTATCAGTAAAAGTCAGGCTTAAAAGAACTCCTAAAATGGTCAGAAACCAGCGGCAATTATCAATCAATTTTAGTCTACAATTTTGAAAAAATAGAAGATACCCGCAACATATTAAACCGAGAATAGAAAAATATTAGTTAATTAACAGCCATAATGTTCTATTCAATCTAAAATTTGTTAAACATATTTTAACGCATCAAAGGGTTTACTGTCTGTTTCATCTACAAGATGTTTCTACTTTCTATGAACCCCGAAAAACGTTCGAAGGTATATATATAAATATTAATAGTATTTATTTATTGAAACAAAAAAAAACCCAGAAGTAATTCAAGATGAAATTATGAAATAAACTCATAATGCTAAAGCCAGAGGACTCTGGAGAAGAAAAGAGAAGGGAAATGAAAAAACCCCAAATAAAAAGAAAAGAAAAGAAAAGGCGACGATAATAAGAGAGTAAAGTGAAAAAGAAAATGAAGCTTGCGAAGAAAACTTCACCTCTTTGATGAAATCAGAGAAATGTTGAGTTGCTAGGCTAAACACTATCGAAGAGAAAGGAAACCGTTTTGAGACACGAAGAGCGAGAAGGCGCTTGGATTCCAAGTCAAACATGATCTAGGACGGGAAAATAAAAGGTTAATGTAAGAAAAAGGTAAATTACATAACATCCTCCAAGCTTGATAGTAATTACAATTTCATTCCAAGTTGTTGAGTATCCTTCACTCAAAACTTAACATTGCAATTGCATCCAAATGAGTAAATGAAAAGACTAGAGGTTAAAAATTTTGTGATTCTTGTTTAAGTGACTGCTAGGGGTTGCAAAATCTTATCCGATTTAGAAATTCGATTTGAGTTCAAAAAATATTAAAATAATATAATTCGAATCTGACTCGATTTAAACCACAGTTATTCGAAACTCGAAATGATCCGAATCTAAAATTATTGAACCCGACTTGATCCGATCATGAAATTACCCAAAATCCGAAACAATTTGAAATCCGATACGACTCGAATCCAATATGATCCAAACTCGAAACTACTCATACCCGATACGGGTTAAATGATATTTTTTTATTTTGGATTTATAGGTTTGACTATTCGCGTCTTCTCTGTCTTTTATGTAAACTAAATTTTTAATTTTTGTAAAATATTGTTTTTCTTTAAAATAATACTAGTATAACAAATATAAATGAATTATCAATCATTATAAAAAAAAAATCAATTTAGTATGAGACAATATAAATAATTTCTTATTATATTATAATTTTTAGTATCAATATCTTTAATTTTTATTGTATACTTTTTTTATTTTACAAAACACGATCATTAAATTTAATGTTATATTCATATAAATCATGCATGTCAACCTTCACCATCATCATATGTATTGAAGAAAAAGTTAATTTAATTTTTTATTTTTTATTAGTTATTAATTTATCAAATTCTTTAAATTTATATTATTTTCATATATAATTTTACTTTACATTTAATTAAACCATAATTAGTTAAATATATTAAAATAAAATAAAAAGTATATGAAGTTATTACTAACATTTTTTTGTGAACTTAATTAGGTTGAAACGTTAAAAAAATAGCATATTAATCTAAGTTTAAAGTGGAGTTCAAATTTGAAAACAAACAGAAAAAAAAAATAGAAAAATCGAGCAAATCTGATGGTTCATATCAAGCTTACTCGAAAATCCGAAACAATTCGATTTGAACTGAAACTACTTAACCCGAAATGACTCGAACCTGATCCAATCAAACCTAAGATAACTCGAGACCCGACATAAACCGAGATTGATATGACCCAAGCTTGATCCGATCCGAGCTGACCCACAACTCGTAGTGACTCGCGATTCAAAATGACCGAATCCTGAATAATTTAACCTGAAATA
This sequence comes from Bretschneidera sinensis, assembly GCA_023935145.1. Lineage (NCBI taxonomy): Eukaryota > Viridiplantae > Streptophyta > Magnoliopsida > Brassicales > Akaniaceae > Bretschneidera > Bretschneidera sinensis. The sequence continues at coordinate 5,008,403 of CM043698.1, forward strand.
ACTCGACCCTGCTCGATTACCATCTCTAGTGATAGCACTTGATAAGTACATGATGGCCAAAATACCCTTAAAAGAATTAGAGCATTAAACATCCATTATTTGTCCAGTTAAGTCATAAAAAAACGAATCAAAAGTTAAACTTAAAGTGAAATTAAGACACGAAGATAAATAAGCCAAGAGAAGTAAACCACTAAAAAAATGATTTTTGTTTTTGTAAATAGATATATTTTCCTTCTCAAGTTTTTTCTTATTTATTGTAAACTTGAGATGTAATTGTTGTTTTAATAAAATTGGGATAAAGTTATAATTATAACTAAAATCGAGATTATAATTTATCCTAAAAATATGAAAAACCAATAGCTTTTGACTCATTAGTATTGAAAAATTCAAAAGTACTCGGTGCCTTGAGGTCATAACTATAATTAAAAATAGATAATATAGGTTTAATTACAAATATCACCATTGTTTTGGATTAGTGTTTGATATCACCATAATGAAAATGATAACCTTAAACAAAATTCTATCAATCATCTTAACGAAATTGGTTAGCTCATATACATAAAATCTCACCAAAAAGGTTCCTTCATCTCCCACTTGTTCATGCCCTCTAACTCGAACAATAACACAAATGTCATTCATTGAAGCCACGTCTTGATGAGGTAATTGATTTAGTTGACGTGATTGTGAAAAGAGAAATAGATTCTCATATAAACTTTGAACTTAGCTGAGATTTAAAAAAAAAAATTAAAACCAAATATTTGATACTATTTAAATCACGTGAGATCAAATGATTAAATGAAAAAGTAATTTTAAGTTAAATTAAAACCACGTCGGATTCATGTAAGATTATAGTATGATGGAAACATTCAATTGCACTTGTTTGTTAAAGTTTGTGGTTTAAAAGCAACATTTGGAAAGTGAAAGATAAAAATGAAATCAAGTGCAAATCTCAATGACATCATATTTGTTAAAGTTTAGGGGTTAATTGCAGCATTTAGAGTGTCAAGGATGGAAATGAAATCAAGTGCAAATCTCAAGAACATCATGTGAAATATACCCAAAATAGAAATATATACAATAATGAAGAAAAAAAATGAGAAACCAAAAAAAGTAGGGCTGTACTTATTGCGGGTCTAATAACCCATATCCCAACCCTACCCTGATAGAGTATATAAGATCTCTACCCGAATTATATACAAGGAAAAACCTAATCGTAAAATCGTATGCAAGCGGGAAAGAGCAGACCGGTCTTGCAGACACTGACAGAGAATCGTATGCCTCTTGCTGAACGAGAGAAGGAGAACTGAAACTTTTTAGCGTTCATGAGAAAAGCAGATGATAGAATGGTAATAGGATTCTGCTCAGCCGGGAAAATAAGAATTCTGACTATGCAATAACGTTAGCTTTACGGAATATTTTGTTGATAGTGAGTCTACTTTAGAAATCAGAGATACATAGCTTATATGAATAGTATCATTACCTTCTTGTAAAAAAGAAGATTTCTCTTCTCTTCCCCAATAACTCTGTTAGTTTTCTGCCTATTCTTTCTTCTCTCTGCCTTTCTCTTTCACATTTTCAGTTTTTCTCTCTTCATTCCAGAGTCTAGCAGACAGCAGCTCCGCGGCGAGACGGCGAAGAACCCAGATCCACCGGCGGCGTCTTGAATCTTGAGAAGGTTAGCTATTTTGCATAAAAATTGCTTTGTTTAAGGTGTTTAGGTTTCTGATAGAATTATAGAAAAGAAGTATTTAGGTCATTGTTTTTATTATTAATTCTGAAGTAATAAGGTCAACAGATTCGAAATTTTTTAACATGCATATTTTTTTTTATATCGAGGTAAGATCCAAGTGGAAAAAAATACAAGGTCGTTAGTTTAACATACAATTTTATTGAAATGATAAATTTTACATCTGATCTTGCTTACTTATTTCCTGTTGTAAAATAGTTTAGTACTTGGTTAATTACTAATTAGCTCATGAATTCTGAGCACCACCTGCTTGAAGAAAATGGACAAAGAAGTCGAGCAACAACAACATCTCTATTCTCCAATTGGGTCAGTTTCTTTCCCTTAACCGCACTTCTTTAAATTCTATCTCTTCACTTCATTTCATATCCCTATTTTTTACCGTGTTTGGTTCTCTCTTTCTCTCTTCATGGACAAGCATAATAATGGAACTTATAAATTATAATTAAACAGCAATGTATATGGTTTTTTACCTGCTCTCGTTTACTCTAGAGGTGTTAACTACTTGTTTATAATACGGATATGTGTTTGTAAAGAGCTTAAGCATTTCAAATATTGAGGAGCTTTATCTGCTTAATCTTATAGCTCTCATTCTTTGCTTTGTGGTAATCTGCAAACACTGAGGAATCTGGATAGAGATGCTTAGATTATAATTGTCAAGTTATGTAAATCCTTTTCTTTCTTTTGGAAGATTTTTTGTGCTTTCTTTCAAGCTTTTGTCACTTGCTAATATATCTGATTTTGTGCATCTTACATTTGAATCTAGCATGCTGTTCTTTCGTTCCCTCTTCATTTTTAAGGCTTGTCTTGTTGATTAGAACATTTGTAAGAATTTATATATCCCTTGAAAATGTCTGAAGTTATAACTTGATATGACGAAGTAGACTTATAAAAAAAAAACTTGATATGACAAAGTAGATTCTAGGTTGTTGAAGTTATGCACATAGTGACAAATTCATGATTTGAAGACTATAATTATCATGTCGGTATCCAAGGTTTGAAACATTCAAAGTTTCGAACACTAACTAGAGAGAAAAACAATTATTGTTGCGGCTATATTTAATTAAGTCTTCCAGCCTAAAGACAAAGTAAAAACATAATTTAAATCATTCAAAAAATCGTGCTTGAATTCCAAATAGCTTAATAAATTAGAGGAACATGGCTCCATCCTGATTAAGAGGAAATTAGTGGTTTAAAGGCATGTGGTCCTTGTTGGAAGTTAATACTTCAAAATAAAGGTTAGTACAAACCAGGGGACAAATATCGTGAAGGATTGCTAAATGTTCACTGCCAAGGCCTTTTTTTTGTCTATCTATTCTCGCCCTTACTACTTTGTGCTGCAAATTAAATGTTTCTCCTTAATTGTTAGGTTTACTTTTCCATTGGAGTTTATTTATACTCTTGGTCAAGAAGCAACTAACATTATAGATAAGGTCAGGACTCGGGGCCCATCTCTTTCCCTCTTGAATAATTGAATTCAAAATGGTAAGTTTTATCACTCTTTTTAGAAGGGTCTTTACAGCCTGTATGGGTTTTATCATTTCCTTAACTTCATGCAACATCTCTACGGCTTTTAATACTTCTCTAAAGCATATTGTCTTAGCTATCACTTGTCTGGTTTGTGTGGAAGCACTTGTCCTATTGAAGGTATATTTAAAACTAATGTTATGTGGTAAATTTTAATGTGCTTTGTGGACTTATAGTAATTACACAGAAATTGAATAAAAAGTAACAAATGTCCAATTTTTTATGGTTCATGCACATTTGTTTGAATCAATGTTTTCAAAAGAATGGTGGTGATGTTGGAACTCCAAAAATGGATGATGAAGGTCATATTTTTCGGCCCTAACTAGAGAAAATTCTTGGCTTCACCCCTGCATGAATTGATTATGGCTTCGAAGCTGATTCAATTGGCATCCCATGAAGCTGAAAACCAACAAGAACTTTCTCTCAGGCAAGCCTTTGAGGCTTTTGAGCCAAAACTAAGACCCCCATTTCCCTTAACAATACCAAATCTACCCGAGTATTCACAACTTAACAGGGCGATTCTTTATGGGGTTTTATGTGAACCCCATTTCACCAAAACCCATATTAAGCACTTGCATGCAATTGTCACTGATGGGTATGACTCGTTTTTTAGTTTACTTAGCAAAACTTTTAATTAATTGTATGCAAAACTTGTTGATTCGGCAAAAAATCAGTTGGTTTGGGTTGCTAGGGAGATGATTGATGTTTTGGTAGTAGGGCTTGATGGTTTTTTGGTTTGTTCATGAGGAAAATTGTGGAGGGGATTTTAGTGATGAGAATTTGTGGTTGTGCTTTGAGTTGGTGAGCCTCTTTCTTAGCAAATGGGATTATATGTTGGAAGAAGAACATTTGGTTTTAACAACTGCTTTGTATACTTTTCTTCGTTTATTAGCTGATCATTGTAGGTTATTGTGTAATGCAAAATGGTGGTTTTGAAGCCATTAGAGATTGAATTTTGTGTCAAAATGTTGAGGGAGCAATTTCGTTTGTGTTTGAAGATAGGGAGGGATCTTATTCGATTACTACAGGACTTGGTTCATTTACCTGAATTTAAAGCTATATGGAAGGATTTGGTGTTGAACCCAGGTGAATTTAGTACTCCGGGGTTTTTTGATATTTCACAATTTTACTGTTCAAGGACTTCAAGTCGGTGCTTCGTACTACGGATCACTCCGGAAATGGAAACCCAGTTGCGGTTTTTACTTACACATGTGAAGATGGGGAGCCAAAAGCGATACCAAGCATGGTTTGCTAAGAAGTTCCTCTCAGGGCCTGAGAGAGAAACTCTTTTGGTTGACATTGTTCGGTTTATATCTTGTGCACACCACCCGCCTAACGAAATTATTCAGTCTGATATTATTCCAAGATGGGCTGTTATAGGTTGGCTGCTAAAATTGTGCAGGAAGAATTATATTGAATCTAATGTGAAATTGGCTCTTGTTTATGATTGGCTGTTCTTTGACGAAAGGGTAGATAATATTATGAATGTTGAGCCTGCTATACTATTGATGGTGTGCTCGATACCCAAATACATTGACATGACTAACACTTGTCTTGAATTCTTGTTTCTTCTCATGGACAACTATGATGTGGACCATTATGATATCATAGTTAGCGGTGTGTCATCAGCTTTCAGCCTACTTGTTCGAAAAGGAATGGTGTGCTCACTGGATATTCTAAAATCTTCTCATGCACTCTCTCCTTTTCTAAAGGAAAGGCTAGAGAAGTTATTGTCATGTTCTAAAATGGGAGTTCCTAAAGTTTTGCAGCCAGTCTATCTTCATGGTCACTCTGTTCCACCCGTGAGTATGCCAGATGTATCCTCCCTCGGGATTCCAACACCATCCCCAGAACGGTGTCATTCTAAATGTACAAAGGAAAATGTATATAACGCCAGACTTGTTGATGTTTCTGTTCCGATTTCAGATGACTCACTTACCTATTGTAGTCCATCAGTTATCACTAGTGAAAATCAGGTTCATGCTATTGAGGGTTTGGTTCGATCTCTCGGAGAAACTATTAAGCAGTCAAATAAAATGGGGCTTCAGACTTTGGAGGCAATACTTTTGTCATTTGCACATCTTGATAACCAAAGGCCAGCAAGTGGTTTGATTTGTCCTGAAGTATTATCTTCTAAGATGGCAAAGGAATATGAGATGAATGGCTACAGACCATTTACTCCTCTTGGGATTTGTGGAGATACTTCTGACTGTGACGATGAGGTGGGGTCTGCCACGGCCTTAATTATTTGTACCTTTATTTTTTCTCAGCAAGAGATGCTTTTATACTGGTCCCCCAATAAATTTCCAGTAGGAGGATGATTATTATTATCTTCTGCATTAAGGCTTGCTTATGAGGCATATGTAGCAGGTTCTTTGAAAAATGAGATGGTTGACAGAAATTCTGCTAAGGTACTTGATTCAGGTTTGCCATTATTGATCTTTCATGTTGATGGGTATTTCTCTTTTCTTCCATTCAGAAAAGAAGGTTTATCTGGGCCCATCACTTCTACTTCTGAAATGGACAAGAAGTCTGTTGTTATGTTGGTAGAGAGTGCTTTCTTTGCTTACAGATGTTTTCTTACATATTCAAAAACTGCATTACACAGAGAAGCTGGTATATCTCTGTCAAAGCTCCTCTTTACTGACCTAATGTCTTGTTGTGAATGGGCAAGTAAAAGAGTGAAATTTTTATTCTTCAAAATCTTTTCTCATTTTCATGATTTATCCATTGGTGAGGAAGACATCATCAGGTTACTTGTTGGTCAGTTGGATCACACTGATCTTGTTGACGTGCAATTTGAGATCGGCTTGAAGAAATTTTCTGTATTTGGGGAGAATACTGATGTCATTTTACACCTAATTAAGAAGTCCATCAATTGGGACTCTCTAGAACAACATAAGTTCTGGGGCTTAATTAGATCAGAGCTTGCAGTTTCCAATATTCAGGTGGAGAAGATCATCTTGGATTTTTTTCTGCTGTGGTGAGTTAGATGCAAATCTTAATTCCATTGCAGTTGGAGGCCTTCTGATGCTATGCAGTTGTCGTGTACCCACACCGGAACTTGTTGGGGCAATCATGTTATTGCCTAATAATATATTCCAGGACTTCAGTCCTGCAGCTTTGGGTGTGTGGGTTGTGTCTAATGCCTCAATATTGACAGTTTCGCTAAATTTTTGGAGAAACTTGAAAGTAACAATCAGGATGCTATCATTTCTGATTCATCTGGGATTATTGTAAACCATTCTGCCATTTTGTGGTGGTTGAATGATTTTAACTCAAAGGGGATGGATGTCTCTGATATCTTGAGCAACTTCTTTGTAAATGTTCCTGGTTAAAAAGCATTGCAGCCATCATAATGGAATTCAGATATATTACAATGCCTCTTCCATCATATGGTAAGCTACGAGCCTTGTTTGTCTAATGATTTGAACTTGATTGTGAAATTGATTCTGGTTTCTTAGATAAAACCTTTAGTGGTTTTCTTGCTATAAATAGTCACATGAAAGTTCCTTTTCCTGTGCAGCCTGGGTATGATTAGTCGGAATCAATGTGTAACTAAGGTTTTAGGATGTTCTATTTGCTCTGTCTTGCCTATAATGCTGGGTTCTATAATCTATGTCCTTATAACAGTGTTGAGTCAGTTCTGTTGATTTTGAAATTATATAGATTGTTTACATTTTTATCCTTGTGTTCTCCATAAAATTTATACTTCTTGAATTTAGCATCTGAGTTAATTTTTTTTTTCTGCTTCTGGAGGATTGAAATTTCCCATTTTCTGACATGTCATTGTTACCGTGTTTACTATCATGCATAAGTGATGGTATTGATTACTGAAATGCTCATTACTAAAGTATGAGAGGATTATATGCACCATAAGATGTTCTGGCATGAAGTTGTTGGATCTCTCATATTAATTTACATCATGAAATATTTCATATCTGAAAGCATGATTGATTCAAAGTTTGGTGCAGCATTTCTTGTAGTTACTCAAATGGTGGGTGTTTGATTCTTATATTCATAGGCAAAAAGAAAAATAAATATGTACAAAGGATTTTTTTAGGCAACTAGTTTTCTTATGTTAGTGACTGTGTTTGTTAATGTAGCTTACAAAAATGTATTCTTTTTTGTGATAAACTTCTATGGCTAATATCTACTCTGTAGCTAAGTAAAGTGAGAATTCAAACAATTTTGGGTAGATACAAGCATCATGCTCCCTATAAATGGAAGAACAAATTACTTTTGAATCTACTTTGGTTATCTATAGCTGGTAAAAAAAATTATCATATTACTCCATGTGACTTTTGCCTCAAGGGTTTGGAAGCTTTCTTGATAGCTTTCGCTTGGATTCCTCTATGGCTGTTGTAACAACTAGCTAGGCAAAGATTAAATGGAAACTTTGAAAAAGAAAGTTCAGATCGTTATAATGTCAGTGGCCTTATTGATATATGACATAAGTATCAACAAAGAAAACTATATGTATTTCTTTCTGTTTTCCTATATAAGTTCTCTAGATGACTAATATTTTGTTCTTTCTTGGCCCATGTGTTGCAGTCATATGAGTATGTCCTGTAGAATCTGAACAGTATATATATTTTTTTTATTGTAGAATCTGAACTGTATTTGGGTTTGCCAAGATTGAAATGAGTACATAATTATGGGAGTCGATCATATATGTTTAATTTGATTAATTGATTGGATAACATATGCTTACATTTAGGATATCTTTGGCCTACAGATAGAATTGCTTCTTTAGCACCTGACTTTTTGTGAGGAATGAAGTGAAGAAATTTTCTTTATTTTTGGAAGTATTTTAAATTTGGATGATTTAGTAAAATTGTGTATATAGTAAGCTTGGCATGAGTTGGCATTCAATTTAAGCAAATCTTAAAGCCCTAAATGCCTAATCTGATTCAGATCCATAGTTTTTGCTACTTACATACGTTTAGTGAGGTAATGGTAGTTCTCTACTATTATATCTTCTATCAAAAGCAGCACACTTGTTTTATCTTTCTTTCAGATTTCTTGTCCCTAATATTTTGCTAGAAAAATGCTAACTATATCTTTATCCTATGCAGTCTAATGATTATGTTCTTAGTCCGATTCGGAAAAATGAGTCAGGGAATGAAAGTGTTGGTAAGAAGAGAGTTTGAAAAGCTTGAAAGCAAAGAGACATCTATCAATGGAGTTGGTGACGGTGGTCAAATGCCAGAGCATATTTAGAGCAATCAGTCCCAGTGCTTGATGATTGAACAAACATCTCCAGATATTTAATAAGACCTCCAACTAGAGGTTCCAATCATTTACAACTCTGAACCAACAGATTGCATCTATGATGGCACGATGGATCATTTGTTCGATATTGATGAGCTTTTGAATAATCTTGAATGCTTATCTGCTGAAGACCCTATGCTTAAAATGGGAGAGATTGGAAATAAATCAACTTCAGAAGAAGGCTTATGGTGGTGAAGAAAAATTTCCATCAGATTAGTCAACATTAACGTCAACCCCTAGTGTTCTGCTAGGTTCATTCTTGACAGTTGATTCTGATGGGGATTTTGAAACTCGTGCACCAGCATAAACCTATGATGTTTACGCCTATTGGGCAATGTTCTTTTCTAAATGTAGCATGGGTAAAAGTGGGATTGATATGCTCCCTCACGTATTTTTCAAATAAGATCAGATGAACTACTGTCTTGAGTGATGTGCCGCTGGCTAAATGGAAAATGAGCTACATCAGAGTTATCTGTTACTCATTTATACTCTTATTTCAGTATAGTTCATTTTATATTTTGTTTAAATGTATGTGTTAACTGTCTAAATGTACATCTGTTTTATTTTGATGCCACTTGACTTGTTCTTGACTGAATCATGTATCAAGGTTTACAATCTCTCTCTTTTTTATCCTTTCTCATTTTTTATGGTCATTTTTCTATGATCAAGGTAAATATAAAAGTTAATCCTTTTGATCTGATACTTGTACAATTTTCAATTCCCAATACTGAGTAATGGAGTATATCGAATAACAGGTAACGTAAATAGGTGAAAGGTTAGCTGGTTGAGACCTCAAGCTCCTTCATTTGTGACTCCATGAAGACTGAAGAGCTTAATTCTTTTGAGTTGGTATTTCTTATACGGCACAAGCATTTTTAACATTTTTAATCATTGGTGTGGAGAGAGGCCTTTAACTCTTTATGGAACTTCTCGTTGAGGCAGTGAGTGCTTATTTGTAGAATGTTAATGAGCGTAGCGAGAATAGATACCTCTTCGATGGAAGGTTTTAAGTATGAAGAAACCGTTCTAATCTGGTTTGAGAGTGTGTTTGGGTCAAATTAAATTTATAAATTTTATGAATTTCATTTATAGTTTTATACTTATTATTTTTTAAAAGAAAAAAAAAGCTATTGAATTTATTTTAAAATAAATTCACAATAGAATTGTATCCGTTGTAAATTCTATTAATTTAATAAATAAATTTCACAAAATAAAAAATTATGTTAATCAAAATACTTCCTTTTATCTATGCTCTCTTTTTCCCTCCCTTCTTCTCCACCCACCTCTGTCTCTCTAACGCACATCATGATGGTTGATACTTGGTTAAGCGGGAGATACAGATACAAAAATAGAATATAATAGTAAATGTTCAATTAAACGTCAACAAATGACTCCGTGGCCCAATGGATAAGGCGCTGGTCTACGGAACCAGAGATTCTGGGTTCGATCCCCAGCGGAGTCGGTTTTCTGAGGTTTTTGCTTTTTAACTTACTCGTGCAAGCGACCCCCCGCCTAAACCCAAACCGAATATGAACTTTGGGGAAATTAAAATTGAAGTTTTTTAATATTAAATTGGTAAAGGTTAAAAAATTCAATCCCAATTAAATTTGGATTAGGTTAACCCGATAACCCGAGTTTTAAAACTCAGCATATGAAGTAACATGCACTGTTAATGATTTGAATTTGTATAAAATGTTTGAGACCAAACATTATTATATAAAAATTTAAATTTGTATAGAACGTTTGAAACTTTGAAATTCAAATGTCGAAAGATTAAAATGAGTATTTTAATTAATTAATTAATGTTTTTAAAATTATATTTTTAATATATAGTATTTGAAACGAAAAAATAAAATTGAAAAATCTAACTCAATCTGATTCAATCTAACATATTTGAATACAATTTTGAATTCACAAATCAATTCGAACCCACCTTGATTTTTCTTAGATTGGGTTAGAGATGAAATTTATGCAACTCATTAAGAGGCAGCTATGTTAAGGTTCGAAAAATTATATCATGGGTTGAATCAAGTTTAACCTATAATCAAACTCTTGCACACCTCTAATGGTGTGTAGGAGTCATTTAAGCAATAGTTGGCTTAATAGACTCCCCAAACATGATCAATTAGGAGTGGACATATTTTGATAACCATATAAATCAATGAAACCATAACTATAACAAAAATATCGGTTTGCCAAAAGGCGTAACTATACCGAATTTTTGTGATTAACCAAGAAAGGTATATTAATCAAACAATATACAACTTAAAAGTTAAAATCACCAATATAATCTCATTCAATTCACATTCAAAAATCCATTTTTAAAGTTCTCTGACACCCTTCAATCCACTTTAAAAAAAACTCAAATAAGTAAGTCAAAAATTTTAAAATTAAAATTAAAAATATAAAAATATAATTTTTTCTCTTTAGTATTTATATGAGTGTATATTATGTATGTAAGTGGTAGATGGTGCATTGTATTTGTTTGTATCCCTTATAAATTGTTGTCATGCACACACTTATTGTTCATAATATATATTTTGTCTTTCTTTTTTTATTTATATATAATTTCGGTTTGGTTAACTAACATATTGAAAAATCAATAATTACAACTATAACCAAAAATTAAAAGCCTCAACTATAATCAAATAAAAAACTTCAATTAACTGTGCTTTCGATTCGGTAATGGAATGCATTGGATTCAATTTCGGTTTTTTGGATATTTTTACTAACCCTAACCCTAATTGGCCCCTTAACTTGAAAGTTACAATTGGCTAGTAATGAACTATGACGTTCTTATAGGACCATTTATTAACGTATTCTATTGATCCTTAAACGGTTATCACTTTTAGAATATTTAGCCATATAAAATGAAATAGCCATATTTGTCTAATTCATCCAAATAAAAATGGCAACTCTTATTGCTCCTAAGGGTTTTTCTCCTGTTGAAGACGCAGAAAATATCAAGAAAGCTTGTCAAGGTTTGGATTCTTTTCCCTTTTTTAGTTCGTCACATATACAAAATTTTGTACAAATAAAATGCTTAACCGCCAAAACTCTGTTCAAAATTAACCCATTTTACAAATGATTAACTACCTAAGAATTCTTGTGAATTAATGCTCTCTCAACGTGTTTTCAGGATGGGGAACAGATGAAGAGGCAATAATCTCAATACTAGGACACCGAAATTTATTCCAAAGGAAGCTCATTAGGCTAGCTTATCAAGAAATTTATGAAGAGGATTTAATCCAGCAACTCAAATCTGAGCTTTCCGGGGATTTTGAGGTTTTTTTTCAACAATCAGCCATATTAATTTGTGTGCTAATGCTCGTTTAATGCGCGTATTTTTTTTTATGAAATTCTTGACAATTTATTTTTTGTGGACATGAAAACAGAGAGCAATATGCCACTGGACCTTGGATCCTGCTGATCGAGATGCTGTCTTAGCCAATTTGGCATTGCAGAAATCAGTTCCTGATTACAGGGTAATCGTGGAAATCGCATGTATCACATCTCCTGAAGATCTCTTGGCAGTGAAACGTGCTTACCGATTTCGTTACAAGCGTTCTGTTGAAGAAGATGTAGCCTCTCACACCACTGCTGATATTCGAAAAGTATGTTTTTCTTATGGGAATTACTTAATTAATTCAAGCAATTAGCTGGTAAAATTTATAAAATAGAACTAAAGATTAAAGCTGATTAAAGCAGATATAACAATATTTTAATTTATGGGTTTTGATCGATGCAGCTTCTGGTTGCAGTAACAAGTGCTTACAGGTACGATGGTGATGAAATTGACGAGAGAATAGCGCATTCAGAAGCTGGTACTCTTCATGATGAAATCCAAGGTAAGACTTTTAACCATGAAGAGATGATCAGAGTCCTGAGTACAAGGAGCAAGGCACAGCTTAATGCAACCTTTAACTGTTACAAAGATATCTATGGCAGATCCATCACTAAGGTACATAAAGAGATTTAATAATCTATTGTTAATTGACAGAATTTCATGGTTCTGATTGATGCATTGAAATGTTTGTCATCTAGGACTTGCTGGGTGATCCTACTAATCAATATTTAACTGCATTGCGTACTGTGGTTCGATGCATTAGAGACCCTAAAAAATATTTTGCAAAGGTATGATACAACAGAAAACAAAATTTTAAATTAAATTTTCTTTTCATAGTTATTACTAGTAATTTTTTTGTTTCTGTTGTGTACAGGTTTTGCGCATCGCCATAAACACCGAGGGTACTGATGAAGATGCTCTTAGCCGTGTGATCATCACACGCGCAGAGAAGGACTTGAAGGAAATCAATGAGCTTTACCTCAAGAGAAACAATGTCTCTCTTGATCAGGCCGTAGCTAGAGATACATCAGGAGATTACAAGGCATTCCTCCTAGCCTTATTAGGGAGTGAAGGGAACTAGGATCCTCAAGTTCCTGAGAGAACTGTCAATGACAATTATAGATTCTAATTTCTAGTAACTCTCTCGGTGTTATATTTATATATTTGAAATCTAGTATAAGTTCTTCTCTAGAATTTGATTCTATCGATTAAAATAAAATAACAATAATAATAATAAAGGATAATAGGTTGAGTATAATGTTAAATTCATCATTGTGATTTGGGATTCTCTATTCTTCTGCTTTTTATTTGTAGTAAAAAAAATGAAATGAAGGGTAAACTTCTAATTCTTCACAATGTGAGGCAAATTAATATTTTTGATACCCTTTATTAAATATTTTTATGTAAAGCTAATCAATTTTTGAGCTTCATGGATATATTGTTCTATTTGCACTTTTGAGGTCTAATTTTATGTAAGGCATGGATATATTACTCTTATTTGAACTTGAAACCTTCTCTTTAATCTTTATAGAAGAGATGTAGATAATCTGTTTTCTAATAAATATTCCAGATTCTTAGCACTTTCTCCCCACTTATACTTGATCAGGATTGAAAATTTAAAAAGAAATCTTCAAAAAATTGTACAAGATAATCTGTTAAAAGAAATGAATGCAATTGAAGACTTCTAAACATTAAAAAAGGAGAAAAAAAATATCTCATTTCAACCATGATATTCATCTCAATTTAGTGCCCACTAACACTCATCTTGTAATCGCCTTTTTACAAGTGCAGACATCTACAAAAAAAAAACTAACAAAAACAAAACCACAATCTTCCAAAGAGCTCAATCCCACATAAATCAGTTTCATGGTACAGTACCTTTGATGAAGTAGACTCCAGCTTTCCTCACTAAATCCAGGTTTCTGGGTCTTCTGAGTGTTCTAATTTTACCTCTTGTCCTCTATACTTCTGTTGATTTCAGGAGTTGAATAAACTACCCATTAAAAAACTATGAATCTCGGATTCTTTACAAGCGTCTTGAGAATTAGCATCAGTTGCTAACCCCTGCGTCCACAAAAGAAATCTAAATGGCGAAATCTTGATGTTGATCAGGAGCTGTTAATTAATCATCCAAACATGTGTGAATGTGATCAAACTCATGCTGTAAAATCATATGATGGGCATCTATTTGTAAGAGTTCTTGAAAC